>OZ019968.1:7272270-7359770 GCA_963970395.1 Ephialtes manifestator | reverse complement strand
GAGCAAACGTTGAAAATAATATTTACAAAATCTGTAATACGAATTTGACTATAAATATTTATTTAAAAAATACCAGACTCAGAACTCTGAAAAAGTAAAGTAAAGTAAAATCAGAGCAAACGTTGAAAATATTAATATTTAAAAAATGTATAATACGAATTTTACCATAAATATTTATTTTTAAAATACTAGACTCAGAAATCTGAAAAAGTAGGCCTCGTTAAAAAGAGAGCAAAAGTTGAAAATAATATTTAAAAAATGAGTAATACGAATTTCACCATAAATATTTATTTAAAAAATCCAGGCTTAGAAGTCTGAAAAAGTAGGCCTTGCTAAAATCAGAGCAAACGTTGAAAATAATATTTGAAAAATCTGTAATACGAATTTGACTATAAATATTTATTTAAAAAATATCAGGCTCAGAACTCTGAAAAAGTAGACCTTGCTAAAATCAGAGCAAACGTTGAAAATAATATTTATAAAATCTGTAATACGAATTTTACCATAAATGTTTATTTAAAAGATACCAAACTCAGAAGTCTGAAAAAGTAGGCCTTGTTAAAAAGAGAGCAAAAGTTGAAAATAATATTTAAAAAATGTGTAATACGTATTTTACCATAAATATTTATTTAAAAAATACCAGGTTCAGAACTCTGAAAAAGTAAAGTAAGTCAAGTAAAATCAGAGTAAACGTTGAAAATAATATTTAAAAAATGTGTAACACGAATTTTACCATAACTATTTATTTAAAAAATACCAGACTCAGAACTCTGAAAAAGTAAAGTAAGTAAAGTAAAATCAGAGTAAACTTTGAAAATAATATTTAAAAAATCTGTAATACGAATTTTACCATAAATATTTATTTAAAAAATACCAGGTTCAGAACTCTGAAAAAGTAAAGTAAGTAAAGTAAAATCAGAGTAAATGTTGAAAATAATATAAAAAAAATCTGTAATACGAATTTTACCATAAATATTTATTAAAAAAATACCAGGTTCAGAACTCGGAAAAAGTAAAGTAAGTAAAGTAAAATCAGAGCAAACGTTGAAAATAATATTTAAAAAATGTGTAACACGAATTTCACCATAAATATTTATTTAAAAAATTCCAGGCTCAGAACTCTGAAAAAGTAAAGTATCTAAAGTAAAAACAGAGCAAACGTTGAAAATAATATTTAAAAAATCTGTAATACAAATTTTACCATAAATATTTATTTAAAAAATACCAGGTTCAGAACTCTGAAAAAGTAAAGTAAGTAAAGTAAAATCAGAGCAAACGTTGAAAATAATATTTAAAAAATGTGTAACACGAATTTCACCATAAATATTTATTTAAAAAATTCCAGGCTCAGAACTCTGAAAAAGTAAAGTAACTAAAGTAAAAACAGAGCAAACGTTGAAAATAATATTTAAAAAATCTGTAATACAAATTTTACCATAAATATTTATTTAAAAAATACCAGGTTCAGAACTCTGAAAAAGTAAAGTAAGTACAGTAAAATCAGAACAAACGTTGAAAATAATATTTAAAAAATGTGTAACACGAATTTCACCATAAATATTTATTTAAAAAATTCCAGGCTCAGAACTCTGAAAAAGTAAAGTAACTAAAGTAAAAACAGAGCAAACGTTGAAAATAATATTTAAAAAATCTGTAATACAAATTTTACCATAAATATTTATTTAAAAAATACCAGGTTCAGAACTATGAAAAAGTAAAGTAAGTACAGTAAAATCAGAGCAAACGTTGAAAATAATATTTAAAAAATGTGTAACACGAATTTCACCATAAATATTTATTTAAAAAATTCCAGGCTCAGAACTCTGAAAAAGTAAAGTAACTAAAGTAAAATCAGAGTAAACATTGAAAATAATATTTAAAAAATCTGTAATACGAATTTCACCATAAATATTTATTTAAATAATTCCAGGCTCAGAACTCGGAAAAAGTAGACCTTTATAAAAACAGAGCAAAGGTTGAAAATAATATTTAAAAAATGTATAATACGAATTCAACCATAAATATTTATTTAAAAAATTCTACACTTAGAACTCTGAAAAAAGTAGACCTTGTTAAAATCAGAGCAAACGTTGTAAATAATGAAAATGTTGTGCAACACTAGTGCAACTATCTTAATAAGGAACAGTTGCTCTTGTGCTCCATGAAGGGCTCGAGAAATAAAAATCTCCTCCCTCTTATATCCTCGCTACAGTGCACAATACCATTGGCGCAGAACGTATCTTGGCAATGTAAGGAAATATACGTGGAAACCATAGGCCCTGACGTCAACAACCTCTCCTATCTCATTTGTAATTACATACAGCAATTCAAACACACCTGATCTTCTCCCCACCTTAACTCAACTCTCGCTACTAACAGCGACTTTTATGTCTAGTTATGCTTGGGTGGAGTTTGTTACGAGAGCAGCTGAAACTATTGATGGTGACGTCAATGACCTCTCCTATCTCTGACCCATCCTCGCTCAATAATCGCTCGTCTCGTACTAAAATCTACTTACAAATTAGTTCACTCGTATTAGCGAAAAAAAAGTAGTCATTTCTTAATTCGAACAATGCCAGACGTTTTTTTATAGGCTTAATTTCAGCTCCAATTACTACGCCCTAAATTTGTGGCCTTGAGCGTTGAACGAAAGTTACGAGGTTTTTAATTGAAAAAATTGTATGATATACTGTGATTATTAAAGTTACGTGATATCGCGTTTAATGAGGTACTACAATGATTTCTTTTCAAGCATTAGTCACCCTCTTAAATCTTTAAATACCGGGCTCCGTCCGCGTTATAAAAGAAATACTCTTAATTGATGGCAACTTTGCGGAATAAAAATCTTTGAATAAATGACACTATGTAAAAATTTAATGATTTTTATTTTTACACCTATATTCATTCCTAATGGAATTTTATTATGAGTGTAATTTTTTTCGGAATTCCTACATTTTAATGGAAAAAGATCGTTACGAAAATATTGCACTACGTTCTCGTTGACAAAATAAATAAATAAATAATCGCGTTTTGTAAAAAGTTCAGTGATCGTCATTTTTACACCTATATTCATTTCTTATGGGATTTTATTTTGAGTGTAATTTTTTTCAGAGTTCCTAAATTTGAATTGAAAAAGATGGTTTAGAAAATAGCGAGCTACGTTCTCGTTGACAAAATAAATAAATAAATAATCACATTTTGTAAAAATTCAATGATTTCAGTTTTTGCACCTATATTCATTTCTATTGGGATTTTATTATGAGTGTAATTTCATCAAAATTTTAATTGAAAGAGATGTTTTAGAAAATACCGTGCTTCGTGTATATTGAGAAAAGAAAAAAAAATTTCAACTGCTGTCGACGGAACGAAATCAAATTTAAAAAAAATATGGCCCTTTGTAAAAATTCGATGATTTTAATTTTTACCCCTATGTGCATTCCCGTTATTAGTGTAATTTTTTCAGAATTTCTAAATTTAAATTAAAAACCATTTTTTAGAGAATAGACGTTTAGGAAATACCGAGCTTTGTCCTCGTTAAAAACATTCTCAACTGCTGGCAACTTTGCAAAATCTTTTAACAAATGGTACTTTCAAAAAATATATATTTTTTGCACCTGTATGCATTCCTAATGGAATTTCATTGTAAGTGTAATTTTTTCAAATTTTTTGAATGTAAATTAAAAAAGATGTTTGTGAAAATAGCTGTTTCTACAGAATAATTATCGTTGTCTTCTAGAAGTAAGATACACTGTAAAAAATGTTCGAGTTTTTCCTATACAAACGTGTATGAATTTTGTAAAACTTGGTATAGGAAATCGAAATTAATATGTTTGCATAATAAATTTAATACAGATCAATGAATTTCGATAATCCGGTGATAGAAAGTTACAATACATGATTATTAAATCAATAATTATTAAATCAGTACATGAAAATCAACATGCATTTTAGGAATTTTAGTGCCCGATTTGAAATTTAATATAAATTGTCGCATTAAATTTAAGATCAAAGTTATCAAAATTTCAGTTACTAATGTTGAAAAATACCCGTCAAAGTATTTGCAGTTTTGTCCACATAATTGTACTACTTTTTGCAAAATGTTTGTGTTTTTGCGACACAAACGTGTGAGAAATTTACAAAACTCGGTATAGAAAATAAACATTAATATAGTCGCACAGTAAATTTAATATGCGTGTATGGATTTTACCAATCCGGTGATATAAAATTATAACACATGGTTACTAAATCAATCATTACTATATTAGTACATGAAAATCAACATGAATTTTTTGGATTTTTAGTGACTGATTTGAAATTTAATACACATTTTCCAATAACGAAAAAAACGCGCACTAGATCGCTAACACTTATTACATAGTATCGACTTCTGATAAGTTACTCGAGATTTCCAAAATCGATTTTTTTTAAACACTGGAGCATCTCGCGCTGCTATTGCGGCAAATTTATGTTTGATTTATGTTTGTTGCTAGAACTTCACAGGTCTGTGGATATAATTTTTTCGAAAATCCGGATACCTGAGCTTCCACGTGAGAAAAAGATTCCGTTCGTCCAAAAATGATGTTCACTTGAAAATATTTCCGAACCACTTCGCGCTCTGATTGCAATCAATTGAATATTTTGTTATGTCAATTATAAGTATGCTTGAGAGAATAAAAGTTATACAACTCTTATGTCATTTAGATATCCAAAATTACTAAATCATTGATAGCGTAGTTGGTAGCGTGCGTGCATTGTTAGATAATTATATCCTAGGATAAGATGGAAGCTCTTCCATATGGCAATTTCTATAAAACAGGTTTTTCGATTGTTTTCCTGTTTCCTTTACAAAAATTAGAATAAGATACTGCATACCATTAAACTGTTAACTACTAGATCATTAGGATAATATCCAAAATAACATAAGTGAAGGTTAAGCGACAACAGGTACTTCAAATTAAAACCATTGTAAACACATATGAATGTATGTATAACTATTTGTTACCTGCACCGTAAAAAAGGTTCTAGTTTTTCCTATACAAACGTGTATGAATTTTGTAAAACTTCGTATAGGAAATCGAAATTAATATGTTTGCATAATAAATTTAATACAGATCAATGAATTTCGATAATCCGGTGATAGAAAATTACAATACATGATTATTAAATCAATAATTGCTAAATCAGTACATGAAAATCAACATGCATTTTAGGAATTTTAGTACCCGATTTGAAATTTAATACAAATTGTCGCATTAAATTTAAGATCAAAGTTATCAAAATTTCAGTTACTAATGTTGAAAAATACCCGTCAAAGTATTTGCAGTTTTGTCTACATAATTGTACTACTTTTTGCAAAATGTTTGTGTTTTTGCGACACAAACGTGTGAGAAATTTACAAAACTCGGTATAGAAAATAAACATTAATATAGTCGCACAGTAAATTTAATATGCGTGTATGGATTTTACCAATCCGGTGATATAAAATTATAACACATGGTTACTAAATCAATCATTACTATATTAGTACATGAAAATCAACAGGAATTTTTTGGATTTTTAGTGACTGATTTGAAATTCAATACACATTTTCCAATAACGAAAAAAACGCGCACTAGATCGCTAACACTTATTACATAGCATCGACTTCTGATAAGTTACTCGAGATTTCCAAAATCGATTTTTTTTAAACACTGGAGCATCTCGCGCTGCTATTGCGGCAAATTTATGTTTGATTTATGTTTGTTGCTAGAACTTCACAGGTCTGTGGATATAATTTTTTCGAAAATCCGGATACCTGAGCTTCCTCGTGAGAAAAAGATTCCGTTCGTCCAAAAATTATGTTCACTTGAAAATATTTCCGAACCACTTCGCGCTCTGATTGCAATCAATTGAATATTTTGTTATGTCAATTATAAGTATGCTTGAGAGAATAATAGTTATACAATTCTTATGTCATTTAGATATCCAAAATTACTAAGTCGTTGATAGCGTGCGTGCGTTGTTAGGTACTTAGGTAGGTTGGTCGCAGGTTCAAACCCCAGTGTAAGCGAAAAATTTTCTGTGGCGAAAACCAATACCCAACAATTTCTGATGACATAATTTGTTTGAAAAAATAATTTCCGAATAATATTTCTATTTTTTTAAATTGTTTTTATGTCCACTTTAAATTTCCAACACATATGTGCTTGAGTTTTCAGATACCGCTCATATGAAAATTCATCATACATGTTTATGAAATTTAATGCACAGTTTATGCATATGGTCATATTGACATTAAATCTTAATAACGTTGAATTTTAATATTCCTCTAAATGTTATGATTTTTCATATACACATGTATACAAAATTTCATATACGGTATCTGCAAAAAAACTTCCAACACTTTTGTATTAATTTTAATACAGATTTTTTTAACAGTGTACTTGAAGAACTCGCAAAATTTCAAATATTGTTTAGAATTAACTGAGATGTCATTAATTTGATACCAAAAAAAAAATTAAGCATTGTTGTCATAACAAAAAAATGTTTATTTCAGTGCAAAGTTTTCGGTACTTACACTGCTAAAAAAGACTGGAAGTTTTTATGCATAAACTCGTCACCTAAATTTAATGTGCAATGATGTTATAAAATTAATGTACTGTTGGAGTAAAATTAAAGAAAATTATTAAAATTCAAGTACTTTACTGTAAAATTTAAGTAAATTATTGAATTTGCTGTACCGTACATGAATTTTACATCACACTTGTATATTAAATTTGATATACCAGTTTATGCATAAAAACTTCCAGTACTTGAACATTAAATTACAAGTAGTTTTTTTTTACAGTGTAGTTAAGGGGCGAATAACTGTAGAAGTTGAAAGAGAGTTTTGGGGACTTTCAAAAAGAAAATCGTACTTGTTAATAAATTTTTATTATCAGTAAATCGAAAGTTCATCTATAAAATTTTGTAGTATATCAGTATAATTAATTTGTGTCACCTCCAAAGCTGAAGCAAAGAGATATCTTTCGGTCAAATAATCATGTAGAAAAGAAAATGACAATTTAAAAAATAGGTAATGCATATTCTCTTTTTACGACACGTAATTAAAAATTGCAGAAAATTACAAAACTTATGTCACTTAAAAAAGTTCTAAAAAAAAAAACGTTAAAGAACAGTCCCTAAAATTTTAAATATTTTTACCTATAATTTACTGTGTACATCTCTGCCTAATTCGAAATCGCAAATGCACTTTGCTACAATCTAATTAAAAGATAAAAATACACTTTTGCAATTGTGCATCACGTAATAGCTGTGTTTTTTATAATGCTTACAGTGCATGACACCATCAGTCCCTGAAGTCTCAATCATATTCGGAAAGCGTCCAGAAACATCTCAGCCTCCAAAGAAGCCGAGAAGTCAACCAGAAGAAGAATACGAAACCTACGCAAGTTGGAAAAAAGATGAATTCCCTTCCACCGTAAACTCTAAAACTGATTCCAGATACGCCCTTCAATTACTCAACAAATCCTCCAACAACAATTCCCTAGTGCCTCTCAAATCATCTCCAAATAAGCCCCCAAATTTCCCACTCAATCCCGATCCAAAATTTCGCGAAAGTCCCCAAAAAATCCAACACCAAAGCAACAAAAGTCTTGCTATTCGTGATCCGAATTCCGAAACCATAACAAGAAACAGCGTCGAAAATGTGCGTTTCCAGAATTATGAACGCCGCTCACCTGAAATCTCTTCTTTTCCATTTCCCCCAAACAAATCTGTCGACTCTCCAGTTCAGAAAAGATACGACGGCGTTAAATCGATCTTAAAAAGCTCACAACTGGAAAGAAATGAAAATCCTCCCTCAAGTCCCGACAGTCGTTTTCCAAGAAAACTTCCGTCACACATAAGCCAAACTCCTCGCAATCTTATCCCTGATTATTCCCGCCAATCTGCTCCACGATATCATCGCCAAATCGAAGCAACAAGTCACGATCAAGGGACAGTTCAAGATTTGTTGTTGCTTGTACAGAATCAAAATGAACAAATAAAAGCCCTGCAGAATCAAGTGGAAAGATTGTTAAAAGCCCACGAGGAATCTTTAGTTAACCGTGAAACTCGCAATTCCCCTTTAAAGAGACAAAATGAAAGTCCCCAATCGCCGAATTACGAACCAGATCATCGAAACTCAGCAACAAATACAATTTCCCCACAAAAATCTTGCCATTCCAGAGGAATGAGGATCATGTCGCCTTTTCCTGCTGATGAACCTTCAGACATGTGTTTGCGGTATCAAACCGATCAAATGCGGAATACAATCATGGAAAAAAAGGTTTCCATAGGTGTTATGACCAGTTTTGAGTTCAGCGTTCACAACAATCCCTTTGTTTCCGATTCCGATCATCAGATAAACGCCGTTCTTCGAGAATGCGGTAAAACCATTGATCCCTCGGAAAATTGGCGCAGAAATATGGCGCCTGGTCCTTTAGAAAACATCAACGAAGATTCAGAAAGTTATCCCTCATCTTTGTGGAAACAAAGCAACAATAACACGCAAATGTCGTCGAATTCCAAAAGAACTTCGGTCACAAATGAACACAGAACTTATAGCCAAAATGGAAATCAATGCTCACCGCTTTCCGAAGACGTTGGCTGTCAATCAAGTGGCAATAATTCGGGAGACTTCTTCAAGAGGGCGCTACAACCGCCAGTTCCGGCTCCTCGAAAACTTTCCACGAGTAATCGCAACCAAAGACAAATTCCTACAGTCTCGGAACAGCGAATCCAAAACCCAGACGTTTTTGGAAATTCTGGCTTCAACAAAATTGTCGAAAGGGAATCTTATGATCCGCATAATGTTAAGGATAAAAATGACTATAATCAAGAAAAAGCTGAAGCTTTTGGTAATCCTTATTTGGGAAATAATGAACGATTTCCTAGGAATTTGGAATCTTTGAATCCGCGATTGAAATCAATGGAAAATACGGAGGAAGCTAGTTTGGTGCTGAGTAGCTCTGAGCTTAAAGTGAATAACAGACCTCCAAGTCCTGATCCAAGTATTCATGTTGAAATGAGGGAATATTCGAGCGATGATGAAAATGAAAAGCCCAAACGCGCTCCGCCGGTTGGATGGACTTTTTACAAAAATATTGTCGGACAAGTCAATAGAATTTTGCACACAATACCGGATAGTAAAGATACGGAGGAAAATGCACAGGATGATGAAGCGGAGTTTCAGAATGAAGACGATGAACGAAGTGAGGAAGCTGTGGACTCTGTAAAATTGGCTACTTTCGAGAGATTGAAGATGCTTGGGATTAGCTATGCGGAACATTCGGAATATACTGGAGAACATGTACAGAAAAAGTAATTATCGATTCTTTTTTGTTTAATCCTACTTTTGTTTAGCAAACCAGAGATAGACACACGTAATTACTCTTGGAAACCATCGTTTGATGGCTTAAAAAATAGTTTTCCTTCCGGATAGAGAAAGTTTTGCGATCGTGAAAAAAAATTGGTTTCGAGATTTTTATGACAATTTACTCAAACTGTCGGTGTGAAAAATAAAAAAAAATGATAGGAAATAATATGCAAGTTTCTACTTTACAAATTTGTTGTAAATCAATTTGAAAAACTGATGGTTATGAACATTTTTGTCGTCGAAAAATAATAACGAAAAATTCAAATTCCTATATAAACCGAAACTTTCTACGATATTCACTAAATTAAGTATCCAGAGCATCACTGAATATGTTTACCTACAAAATTTGGCTTGCTAAAATTAATGCAATAATATCCATTTTTCGAAAATTACAAAATTCCGTATAATTTAAATCACTTTTTCGATTACGGCCAAATTCAATCCCAAACAACATTAAATGTACCTGCACTTATGAAGAACTATTTAGCGAATTATCGCAAATTTTACGAAAGCTAGAGCATTCACGCCGTTTTTTGAAAAACTTCAAAAAGCTGTAGAATCAAAATTTCTGTATGCATTTTGTAAAAATTGCAACAATTCAAGACGATCTGCTGCTTCACTTATGTGCCAAACTACAACTCAATCAATTAAGGATGTTCGACTGTTTCATACTAGTCAAATCGGTGCTAAATTTTTGTAATGGTTTCATTAAAGTTCAATGCATTAAATAAAAATAGTAGAGAGTAGTTTGAATTGAAACATGTATACTTAACCCAGAAAAAGATTAATAGTTCTGGATTTGCATACAGATTAACTAATTAACGTTAGTTTCCAATGGGATTCATTTTCGTTCAGTTTTTTCCAAGAATAATCTATAATTTTTTGCCAATTTTAATGAGTGATGGCTCATTCTCTTTCTTAAAAGATGCTCTACAAATTGACCAGCTGGATATTTGATATTATTAATCGTTTAATAATTATAGCCTGCTGTTTAACAAAAATCAAAATACTTTCATAAACAAATAGCTATAATTATTAAACGATCAATAATATCAAATATCCAGTCGGTCAATTTGTAGAGCATCTTTTAAGAAAAAGAATGAGCCATCATTCATCAAAATTGGCTAAAAATTATTGATTATTCTTGGAAAAAACTGAACGAAAATATATCCCATCGGAAAGTAACGGTAATCAGTTAATATTTAGGCAAATCCGTCACTATTTATTTTTCTCTCGGTTAAGTGTACAAGCCTCAATATAAATTAACGCTCCACTACAGTTATTTAATGCATTAAACTTTAATGAAAAAAAGATGCAAAGTAGAACCTTGCACATTGCTTCCTCATTATTTTTCGCTTTTTACAAAGCTCCCTCTGTGAGGAAGCAGTATGTTATTCAATTTTGGCTTCCTCATAGAGGAAGCTTTGTAAAAAGCGAAAAATAATGAGGAAGCAATGTGCAAGGTTCTACTTTGCATCTTTTTTTTTATACCTTGTGTCTCTTTTGCAGAGGTGTTTTATACAGCTATAAATCACCTCTGCAAACACCGTTACATCTAATTTTGATTAGATACAAATTTTTGTCGTACTTTCTCAACTTTTCCGGAAGTTATAGCGAAAATCTACATTTTTTTAAAATGAAAAATGGTGTAAAATCCGAACGACTTTACCGATCATCACCAAATTTGGTACATGGCATTTCTGAATGTTATTTTTCGTCTGTACAAAATTTCTGTTCATTTGTTGAAATTCGACGTAATTTAGATCAAAATCTATTTTTTTCGAAAAATTCAAAATTCTATAAAATCCGAACCGCTTTACCGATTTCGTCGAAATTCAATACCATACAACATTGAACGTATCTTCAGTTATGAAGAACTATTTAGCCAAATCGGCGAACTTTTACGAAAGTTAGAGCGACCACGCCCTTTTTTCAACAAATTAAAATCAACATAAAATCTTAATGACTTCACATATTTTGGCAAAAATCACAACATTCAAAGAGGGGCAGCTACTCTACTTGCGTGCCAAATTTGAGCCGGATCGCTCGAACGGTTACCGAGTGAGAGGAGATTGAATTTTCGAAGCCCAGCACACACACACACACACACACACACATATACATACATACGGACATTTTTTCTAAACCACTTTTCTCGACGTTTTAGGTGATTCTAAGCATACTGCCATGAAAATCTCGAAAAAAAAAAATTTCATGAAAACAAAGCTTCCTCTATGAGGAAGCAAAAATTACAAAAATTTAGCACTGATTTGACTAGTGTGAAACAGTCGAACATCCTTAAACAGTTCTTTAGTTATAGGCGATCGAAATTTCGAAACCCTGCACACACATACACACACATACACTCGACCGAATCAGTTCAAAATTTAATGACACATAGAGTACTGGTCAATCTTCACTTGGTATCCCTAGCAAGTTGACGGACCGGGAAACGTACCGAAAATGGACAGTTGGGGAGCAAAACGGACTGCAAAAACGGCAAAACGGACCACTTTATTCTGTTAAAGATGTAGGATGGGGTGGATGCGCGATGGGGTGCTCAACTTCCTGAAAAGTAAGAATTCAGAAAGAAATTCGAACACTTGTCGATGGAATAAAAATCTGAAAAAAATCAAACATACAGAAGGTGCGGAAAAGATTAATTTTGCATATTAATAATTGCAAAATGTTATTAACAAATAAGTGAAAAAAAAATTGTTCAACAAATTATCCGTCAACCTAACTTTTTTTTCGAATGAAAATGATTCGTTAATTTTTCTGAATATGTATGAATCTTTTCAGAATTTTTTCTAATCATCGAAATTTCGTTTTTTTGGAATTCATTTTTTTTTTAAATGCATGTTAAGTCGCGAATTTTTAATATGTGCTTGTCACAAAACCACTCATTACACCTAAGATGTTTCGAAACGATTGATCAAATAGATTCGCGAATACAGCTCATACAAGAAAAAAACCGCAATTTCCAAACATTAGACAAAATTCTGGAAAAATTCATACGTATTCAGAAAATTTAACGAATCATTTTCATTCGAAAAAAAAGTTAGGTTGACGGATAATTTGTTGAACAATTTTTTTTTCACCTATTTGTTAATAACATTTTGCAATTATTAATGTGCAAAATTAATCTTTTCCGCACCTTTTGTATGCTTGATTTTTTTCAGATTTTTATTCCATCGAGAAGTGTTCGAATTTCTCTCTGAATTCTCACTTTTCAGGAAGTTGAGCACCCCATCGCGCTCTTACATCCTTAAAAGCTTAGTCCTTTTTTCAACACTTTCAACGCATGGATATTGTGTAATATCATAGAATAAAGATTTTTGACAGTCGGTCACCGAACTAACATGTTACAAGTGGTCGGAATACTCGATCTTTCGAATTCGATAATTCTCGCAATTTCTTTTTGTACAGTGCCGCCATTCCACTTTCAAAGCATGAATATTGTGTAATTGCATAGACTCCAGGTTTTTGACAGTCCTGAAGTCGGCTGATATGTTACAGACTCTCGAAACATTCGATCTATCGATTTCGTTAACGTTTGTATTTTCGTACGCTGCAGCGCAGCTATATGAGATTCAATGAATGGATATTGTGTATTTGAATAGAAAAAAGAATTTTTACACGTACACCGAGCTGATATGCCTCAAGCTCTATAAATACTTCATGGCGGAAACCGAAAAAAGACAGAATTTTTTTTATTTTTATAATAATTATTTACTGCTTTGCATCAACTAAATGGCTCTATTTTTATATTTTATATTATGTTCGAATTTATTCGACTCTTTGGTACATTATTTGATCGCGGTTAACAATTAAGGGGATGCTGGAGTAGATTTTGATACCGACTTTGGTTGGTAAGTTTCCCGATTAGGACACAGGTGGCGCCAAGTAGTCTGCTTACTTTTGGCAAAAGATACCGAAAGCAAAATGGCCGCACACCATATGTCAACAGACCTTTGCTGTAAGATATAATTTTTTCTGAAAATTAGATATGTAAAATCAGACCCGACGTCAATTCTGTGATGATTTCTAAATATTCCAAAACCATCAGAATGTTAACTACACAAGCAAAATCCATATATAGTGTATACTATGGTCGCGTTGCAGAGGCTCGGAGTTTTTGCTAAAAGTAAACAGCGCCACCTGTCTCCTAATGACGGAACTATATTCATGCTCTTTACCAGCTCTGAGCCTGTGCGAAAAGCAAACAGTCTTTGCAATCGTAGTATACACTATTCGTGGATTTGGTTTGTGTAATCGACATTCCGACAGTTTTGAAAGGTTTAGGAATAATCAAAGAATGGGTGCCCGGTCTGATTTAACACATTTGAGTTCCAGAAACGTTTATATCTTACCTCAAAGAACCTGTTGACATTTCGAGCGGCCATATTGGTTTTTGAGAGGTTCAGTAATATACAATTTCTTACATTTCTTGTATGTTTTGAACAGTAATTCGACCGGACACCCGAGCATGAATGTTTTTATTACATCCCTGCAAAATTTGGCGTATATTTGTAGCATATTTTCGATGAATAGTGTATACTACGAAATCACCTGTTTTTACCGACCAAAGTCGGTAAAAAAATCTACTCCAGCATCCCCTTAAAATTTGTTATGTCATCAATGGGACTTGCACCTAGAACTCGTGGATATGAATCTGAGCCGTAGACCACTCAGCTATTCACACCTTTGTAAAAGAGTATTTGAATTGTCTATTTGAAGCACGGTCTTACATACAGGTCTTGAAACTTGTGTAGTGGGGGTATATCGCTAAAAATATGAAATATAATTCCTGTTGCGACCACTAGTAGCGCCAGCGGTAGAGTAAGGTTGTGTGGGAGAGAGATAGAATGATTCTGTCATCTCTTTCTAACCCTCATAACCGAATCACTTGCTAACATGACATATTTGTAGAATGTGCGCGAGAATTGGATAAAATTCAATGAAAAATGGGTGTGGCGCCAGAATTTCTCGGAAATGAACAGATTCCCTTCAACCCAAGTGATCTTTCAAAAAGCTTGCAAGATGAACGTAAATCATTTTCACATTGTTTGTAGGTATCATCACTTCATAATGAGTAGGAAATTAAGAATAACCTTGTAAGAAATTGGTGGTAATCGATTGTAAGGTAGAATAAAGAAAAAACAGGCATGCTCAAAATTTTTGTTCGTTCGTCAATTTAGCCCATTTTATACTTTGGTATAACACATGGCTTATACGTCATCGTAACGCCACTATACACGATTCACTCACAAGTAAAACTTATTTCATGAAGGACTCAATTTAATTAACTAATCACCAGGGTTCGGAAAGTTACTTATTAAAAGTAATTTGTTACCGTTACCGTTACTCCTTGTGAAAAAGTAACGCGTTACCGTTACACCTTGTGAAAAAATAACGCGTTACCGTTATCGTTACTGAAAATGTAACGCTTCCGTTACTTTTCGTTACTTTAAAACGTATTGATCATATAACAAATTTAGACGTATATAATTATGAACGTGTCGAATGAAGGTCAATAACGAAAGAAACGAATAATTCAGAGAAAGCGTTTATTAACGTCGAGCAAGTAGCTTTCGTTCATTTTCGTTGGTATCTCGCCTCTTAGAGGGAATTCGAACAGCTACTTGTTAACAAACATTTTGTATCTCAAAAAGTAACGAAAAAGTAACGGCAATTTCGTTACTATTTACATAAAATTTGTAACGAGCGTTGTCTTAGAATTACACGAATAAAAATGTAACGACGTTACCGACCGTTACCACTAAAAAGTAACGAATTCACTAACGACGTTACTAGTAACGCGTTACTTCCGAACCCTGCTAATCACTTGGTGAATTCTGAAAATTACGAAAATTTCGAGAATTTTGAGGTTGTGTTCGGCAACCTTACTCTCACACTAGCGCCAGATAGTGGCAGCTTCGGGAAACAAAAAATTTAACGTATGCATGCTTCCCCCACCACGCGAATTCGGATGAGTTTCAAGACCTGTATATAAGACCGTGATTTGAAGTTTAGGCAAAGCCTAAATATGTTACGACTTTTCCATTTGTATAATTACTTCTAAAATGATTTAAATAAATATCTCGGAAAGTTCGTCGCTTTAACGGTATAAAGTACGTACAATGTATGTACTTTATATATGTGCTCAGATGAGAACTTTCAGAATCTAATACGAGTTAATATATAACGGTTAATATTATCGATTTCGGTCAAAAAAAAAAATCAAACGTGTTTTTATTCTAATGATTTCAGATGCGATCAAGTAAATGCCTCAAACTATTGCATGTTTATAATTACCTTATATTTCAAATAGACAATAAAAATAAATATTTACAAGGATGTGAATAGCCGAGTGGTCTAAGGCTTCAAAATTCCAAAATTTTCAATCATTTTCCGCGATCAAATAGTACCAACCCGACGAATGTGTCGAAATTTGAAAATAAAAAACTAAAATAAAGCTGTTTAGTTAAAATGCACAGTAATAATTATTTGCTTAAAAAAATAGTTCGGTCCTTTTTTGGTTTCTGCAACGAGAAAAGGACCATAAACATTAACAGAAATGGCAGTCCGTACTGCTGATTTTTGCGGCCCGTTTCGTTCCCCAACGTACGTGTCCATTTGTCGGTCCGTTTTGCTGCTTTTTGCTAAAATCACACTGAGAGAATTAATATGGTAGTTTAAAAAATATATATACTAAGCCTAACGATAATTCTACCATAACTTATAGTTCCCTGGGGCACTGTCTATATTTTATGGTTATAGCAAATGTAAGAAAATAGTTGGATGAATAATTAACATAATTCCCTGGAGCACTGTCCATATTTTATGGTTTTGGCAAATATAATTCTAGTAGCAATCATCAAAATGATAATAGTTTCAAAATCTATTCTAATAGTTTCAAATATGCCGTTTCGTTGCATATACGATTTCAACGTTTGTTTCCAATAACCGTGCAATTATCGTTTATTGAACCATATTATCATCGCTTCAACCATAAATCATTGCAAGCCTTTCTATATTTGTTTTATCATGTGAAATCGTTAAATCAACGATATGCTTTATATAAAGTACCGGTTGTGGCCACTTTAAGAAATTTCCCGTTTTCAATTACTTGTGATTGGGACCAAATATCATAAAACTGTTTTGGACCTATACTTTTCATATTTGAGAAGAATATAATTTCAGATTTCTAGCATTAAAATCTTCATATGTGCCGAGAAAACACTGGAAAATAGAAAAAAGTAGGAGCATAGCCATTTCACCAGTTCTGGCCACCTATGCACCGGTTTTGGCCATGCTTAAAATTAGAATAACTCAATATTCATTGCACTTGAAACATTTTTTAAGGTGTATTTAATAAATCAAAATCGTATTCTTATGAAAGCATCCAATTCCTCTACACGAAAATGTCTTTAAAGCACAGATGCCATCTGTGAACCAAACTAACCTTTTTTGACATTCGTCTCCTTCGTTTTGCACTTTTTCGTAGCAGTTTTCTTTGTCACAAATAGTCATACATTATATTTATGTTTTACTCTTTACACTTTTATTTTTATTTTTACCAGAGTTCTTTCCGAAAGTAGATTTTCGTATTGCATAATGATGGGAATCTTCAACATGAAAGGTGTTCCACCGCTTTACCTTCTTTTTTACTATACATTTCTAAGGACATATTTTTCTTAGCGTTTTTTGGTTTTTTTGTTTCTTCTTTACGAATTTATGAATTGATTGTGTAATAATTAATGAAAAATTAATGATTATTTTATCATGGCCATATCCGGAGCAACATGCTTATTCCATGTACCAGTTGTGGTCATCGTATTTTTTATAAATGTATAGCTTTATTTCAAACTTTTAGTACATCAACATTTGCAGTGATGACTCTTAAGATTGATATGTGCAAAGCTGCATGCAATTCGCCAACTATAGAATCCGAATATGTATCTAGAGCTTTCCCCAAAATCTTGTCGAATTCCGTAAGGAGTTGAGAATTTAATGAATCAGCTGATGATACTTTAATTGCTGATACAGTACTTTTTGAAATGGAGACGAACGGACGTCAAAATAACGATAAATGTTTCCAAAATACACAACGTTATGAAAAATTATGATTAAATACAGGTACAGAATTAAAATAGCCACGAAAAACGTATTTAAGTGTGGGGGTGACCACAACCGGTACTTCTACCCTATATTTTATAAAAATTCCTTGAGGCATTCAAATTTGGTGAGATTTTTTTCATTTTGAAAAATGTCTACCAACGTTCTAACTCGAAAAAATATTTAGCTATCGCAAAGTCTCTTTATGATGAAGAGTTTTTCTCAATTTTGGCTGCCTCATAGAAAAAGCTTTGTGAATGATTGGCCAAAATAATGAGAAGGCAATACTCAAAAATGTGAGTGAAACTGAATTACGTTGACCACGATCGAGTCATTTGTTTCAGAAAATACACCGGGAAAAACTCGTGATCCATGGATATTATTCATCACATATATCCATCGTGGAAATAGATTATCTCCGCTTATAAAGAGCGGATCGTCGAATCGCTGATCTTGCGAAATTATACACCGATAATTGTAGATCGATATCCAGGATTAAATTCAACGAATTTATTAGCGATTCGATTAGATGACACTTGCAGTGATTCCTGAAATAAGTGACTCGATGGCAGTTCAATCAGCAGAATTAATTACCGTTTTTTTTTTTTTTTTTTTTTTTTTTTTTTTTTTTTTTTTTTCAAAACATTTCCTCGTATTCGATGGCCTTTATTTCGCTTCGTTTCCGAGGCACATTTTAAAAAAGCAATAATCCTATCGGTAATAATAATTTTTTGTACTAGTGATAAATAATATTTTTCACACCAATCAAAAGCACTACAAAATTGTTGTAAAATGATGAGTACAATTATTACTCTTAAATAATTTCAATAATTGGACGGTAGTTTTAAATAGTAATTCAATCTGCCAATATTGTGAATAAATGCAAGCACATTTGGCTCTAATAACACTAGTAATAAATAATCACCTTTCACACCAATCAAAAGAACTACACAATTTTTATAAAATGATGAGTATAATTCTTACTTTTAAAAAAATTCCAATAATTCAACGGTAGTTTTTAATAGTAATTCAATGTGCCAATCACTTGAAAAAATGCGAGCACGTTTGTCTCTAATAACACTAGGAATAAATAATCATTTTCCACACCAATCAAAAGCACTACAAAATTTTAATAAATTGATGAGTATAATTATTAATTTTTTAAAAATTCCAATAATTGAAGGGTAGTTTTTAATAGTAATTCAATGTGCCAATATCCTGGTAAAATGCGAGCTCGTTTGACTCTAATAAAACTAGTAATAAATAATCATTTTTCACACCAATCAAAAGAACTACAAAATTTTTATAAAATGATGAGGATAATTATTATTTTTTTTTAAATTCCAATAATTGAAGGGTAGTTTTTAATAGTAATTCAATGTGCCAATCTCCTGAAAAAATGTGAGTACGTTTGACTCTAATAAAACTAGTATTAAATAATCATTTTTCACACCAATCAAAAGCACTACAAAATTTTTATAAATTGATGAGTATAATTATTAATTTTTTAAAAATTCCAATAATTGAAGGGTAGTTTTTAATAATAATTCAATGTGCCAATATCCTGTAAAAATGTGAGTACGTTTGACTCTAATGAAATTAGTATTAAATAATCATTTTTCACACCAATCAAAAGCACCACAATATTTTTATAAAATGATGAGTATAATTATTACTTTTAAAAACATTCCAATATTTTAGCAATTCAATGTGCCAATCTCCTGAAAAAAATGTGACTACGTTTGGCTCTAATAACACTAGTAATAAATAATCATTTATTACTAGTAATTAAATTTAACACTAATAATAAATGATTATTTATTGCTAGTGTTAAATAATCATTTATGACTAGTGTTATTAGAGCCAATAATAGTGTTATTAGATTCATACCAATCGAAATTGCAACAAAATTTTTATAAAATCTTGATTACAATTATTATTTTTTAAAAAATGCCTATAATTGAACGGCAGTTTTTAATAGTAATTCAATGTGCTAATCTCCTAAAAAAATGCGAACACGTTTGTCTTTAATAAAACTAGTAATAATTCATAATTTTTCACACCAATCAAAAACAGTACAAATTTTTATCAAATGATGAGTATATTTATTAATTTTTTAAAAATTACAATAATTGGGCGGTGTTTTTTAATAGTAATTCAATGTGCCGATCTCATGAAAAAATGTGAGTATTCAATGTGCCAATGTGTTTGGCTCCCATAACACGTTTGTTATTTTTGATTATAGAGTCACCTTTGATTCTTCGTATTGTCCTCGCTTGGATTATCAAACGAATTTGCCACAGCCAACGAATACCGTGACTGAATCGAATACCAGCATGCACATGAAAGCGTTGGCATTGAAGTACTTAAGTGATGAACAGTTAGCTGATCTTGCTGTTCAGAAACAAGGCGACGGTTCTGGTATGAAACAAAAGATTTTGAACAGTGTTCATGGCACGAATATGTCGCTGGCGACTATGAACTATCTGCAAAGATATTGTTTGGTATCCGGTGTCAATTCACCACACGCTGAAGGTAGGAATCAACGTTAAGGAGGTTGAAGCACTTTACACTCGTTAAATCAGTGCTAAATTTTTATAAGTTTTTCAAAATTTTCTCGTTGTTTAATAAACGGTTCCGAAATGTTACACTGAAAAAAATTTTTGTATGAAGATTACTATACGGGTATTGGAAGCTCGGATGCATATACCGCATATGAATTTTCATATACATAAATCTGTAATATTTAAAGAATCGGTATACGATAATTAAATAGAAACCTTCGATATTAATGGAAAAATGTGTTCGAGGTTTACAACATTTTCACCAATTATTATAAGTAACGTACATTAAAATTCACAAATGGGTGAATAGTTTTTTTCACGTACTGTATACAAATTTCAATATGCATTCTATTGTAAAATTTAGTATGGTAGTAGACTAAAAAGGGATGTACACCTCTAACAACAATGAACCAGAGTGCTTTATTTATGCAACACTCTTTTCTATTATTGTAACCAAAGGATATTAAAAGTCATATATGTGCGAATAGTTTTCCTCGTATACGGTATACTAATTTTAACATGCATTTTTCTTTAAATTTAGTATGTTGGTGTAGCAAAGAAATTTAATTAAAAAATATTTATTTGTACGTGTTCAATCGAGTTTTTCTCCACTTTTAATTACATATTACATCTTTGTCTACATGTTGGTACATATTAATCGTTGAAAAACATATTTAATTTTTTTTACATTGTTCGGGAATCGAACCTGGGACCCTCCGGTTGGTGTTGTTGCGCTGCGCTTTAGCTCACTCGGCCATTCAGATCATATGATTGAACAATTTTTTTTGTCTATTTGATTGTCGGTAATATGAAAGATAAAATGAAATTAGTGTAGTATAGACAGATATTTTTAGATTTATGTGATTGCGCCTGATATGGTAATAATAAAAGCACGTTCAGTTATTTTTCACGGCAATCGGTTATATCAAATAGGGTATATTGTTACTATCTATAAATATATTCAACGAAGTTGCTTGTTTCATTGGTTGCGCGAATTAGTTCATTAGTATTTGGGTGAATGACTCTCAGACTGACCTCAGGGTCAGTACTAGAACGCGTGACCGCCTGGCTGATAAGTTCGTTAACCACCTAGTTTACACTGACGGTCCATACTGGAAATCGTTAAACGCAGTTATTAATTTCCAATAACGGTATATGAATACCCAAACAAGTCTTTGGATAATCACATTGGATGTTAGTTTTAATATACTTGTGCCAACAAACTTTAAAAGATTCTGACCCTTTACCAGTTTGGTTAAGTTATTGAAAAGAACAGGTGACTCTTCCTATTCATATAAAAAAGATGCAAAGTAGAACCTTGCACATTGCTTCCTCATTATTTTTCGCTTTTTACAAAGCTCCCTCTGTGAGGAAGCAGTATGTTATTCAATTTTGGCTTCCTCATAGAGGAAGCTTTGTAAAAAGCGAAAAATAATGAGGAAGCAATGTGCAAGGTTCTACTTTGCATCTTTTTTTTTTATACCTTGTGTCTCTTTTGCAGAGGTGTTTTATACAGCTATAAATCACCTCTGCAAACACCGTTACATCTAATTTTGATTAGATACAAATTTTTGTCGTACTTTCTCAACTTTTCCGGAAGTTATAGCGAAAATCTACATTTTTTTTTTAATGAAAAATGGTGTAAAATCCGAACGACTTTACCGATCATCACCAAATTTGGTACATGGCATTTCTGAATGTTATTTTTCGTCTGTACAAAATTTCTGTTCATTTGTTGAAATTCGACGTAATTTAGATCAAAATCTATTTTTTTCGAAAAATTCAAAATTCTATAAAATCCGAACCGCTTTACCGATTTCGTCGAAATTCAATACCATACAACATTGAACGTATTTTCAGTTATGAAGAACTATTTAGCCAAATCGGCGAACTTTTACGAAAGTTAGAGCGACCACGCCCTTTTTTCAACAAATTAAAATCAACATAAAATCTTAATGACTTCACATATTTTGGCAAAAATCACAACATTCAAAGAGGGGCAGCTCCTCTACTTGCGTGCCAAATTTGAGCCGGATCGCTCGAACGGTTACCGAGTGAGAGGAGATTGACTTTTCGAAGCCCAGCACACACACACACACATACATACATACGGACATTTTTTCTAAACCACTTTTCTCGACGTTTTAGGTGATTCTAAGCATACTGACATGAAAATCTCGAAAAAAAAAATTTCATGAAAACAAAGCTTCCTCTGTGAGGAAGCAAAAGGTATAATATTTTTATATTCAAGTACAGAATTTTACAAAACTCTGCACTGATTTTAAAACACTGGTCTATAAATAGTTGCCTTGGCACACGCGTATTCAAAAATTAATATCTTTCTTAGAATTGCAAAGTATTAGCACCGAAAATTCCAACGCGTATTTCTTAATTTCTAATGACCGTATATGAATGTTCAAATAGGTTTTAAGATATCTACAACGCATGCTAATTTTAAGGTATACTTGTGGACGAGATTTCGAGGTTTTTAATCTTTTAATTTTGAAATCGTGTTGTAGAAATTTAAACTATCATGAAGACCTACTTTTAATATGTAATTGTATATTAATACAATGTATTTTAATACACCGGTCTATGAATAGTCTTTCTAATAGATATGTATTGTAATTTTGAATATCAGTTATATGAAAATTCATTTACTTTTGCTAAATTTCGTATACGGATGCTATATTTACTAGACAAAGTATATCAATTTCTATTTTATATACCAGGTTTTGAAATTTCATAGTTCTTGGTGTACGAAAATTCCTTTTTTTTACAGTGTACTTACATACACTGTTAAAAATATTTTGAAAATTAGTACGTTAAATATATAGTATATTAAATTTCATTTAATATACAGACATATTGTAAAATTCCTATAATTATATTATAAACACAACTTTTATGAAGTATTTAGTATACTGTATATTAATTTCACAACAATTTTTTTGTATATTGATTAACATTCGTGTATTAAATTTAATACACGCGTATCCGGAAAAAAACTTCCAATACTTTATATTATTTTTCAACAATTTTTTTTTACAGTGTAGCAGCATTACACTGTAAAAAAAAGACTGGAAATTTAATGTACTTACGAATATGAAATTTACAAACTTTGTACTTGAAACTGCGATTCAAGTACCAAGTACTGTAAGTTTCCAATTCTTTTGTGAAATTAATGTAGCTGACAGTAAATTTAAGCAATAGTTATTGTATATTTACAAAACTTGTCAAGTGATCATTCAACTAAATTACAAGTACTTGAAAATTGGTGCATTGAACTGAAATCTAAGAGAAGATATTGTTGAATTTAAGTATACGTTATACCTTAGGTTTCAGACATTTCCGTTTAAAAAGTAAAACACGCAAGTAACTGAACATTCTTTCACACTGGTTATTGAAAATGACAAAAAAAACTGTAATTTTCAATACCATGATTGAAAATTTCAGTATTTATATTAAAAAAGTAGAATCGCGCCCTGTAAATTCAAATTTCGGTATTTTAGAAATACAATATGAAGTTGAAGTTCAAAAATCTTCCCAAGTACAGTCATAAATAGATTACAATCCGGATACCTGAGCCTCTTTTAAAAAATTATGTTTACTTGCATGGTGGCCGCGGTCAGGAAAAACCGGAAAAAGTCAGAGAAATAAAAAATTGATCAGGGAATCAGGGAAAAGTCAGGGAATATCGAAATTAGTCAGGGAAAAAGTAGATTGTTGCCAAAGTTTCAATAATTGAATAAAAATCCATAAAAGAAAGACTTGGAAAAAAAACAACCGAAAAATATTTGAAAAGAAAAAAAAACAAATAAAAATTGATATAAACAGTACAACATAAATCTATTCGATCAAATCGAAGCACTCAACAAAAAAGTTTAAAAAGTTTTATTTATATATTACTAAAATAAGTATTACACTTCACATCAGTATTTAATCGGATTTAAAACATTATAGTTCCAAAGAACGTTTATGTTTTGAAAGAGAAAATATATCTTCAAAAGTACTATTCGTTGTTGATCGAGAAATAAATAACTACTCAAAAATACGCATCTGTTTCTAATACATTTTTTTTATTCGCGTTATAAATTTTTTAGTAGATGTCCTTAAAATTTCGGTCAGGGAAAATTGATAAATTAGTCAGGGAAAAATCAGTGAATTATTTATATATGGGTCATTCCACGGGATTTCGCACAAAAAAAAACCCGACCGACTCCAATTTTCGCCTAATTTTTTTATATTGTTGACTATGTCAAACGGAGCATCTGTGAATTTTTTGAGAATTTTATTCTTATATTTCGACGAGCCATAAAATAAAAGGTGAAAAAAATGAAAAAAATTCTGACGTCAAGTGGAATAATGATATCGACAAAAATAACTAGGTCAAAATTTTCGTAATTCAACACAGTTTACGGTAAAAATAATCAAAATAATAAATAAACATAACTTCTATTTTATTTATGTCTTCTACCAAGAAAAGGTACCATTTCGCTAATTTGGCCCCCTCCGATTTCAATACAAAAAATCACGAATATACTACATGGAGTCCCAAACATTTTAAGCACAAGCCCAAGATGGAGAACGCATTTTACCCATTTTTAAAAAAATATTTCGGGTAATTGATTTTTTAAATTTTCTTCCAATCTTCTGCGTATTTTTTTATGTAATTGGTAATATTAAAAGGAGCTTATGTGATTTTTTTCATAATTTTATATGTAGATGTATTCGATTCATTAAATGTAATCGAATTACAAATTTTAAAAATTTTAAAAAAAGAAAGCGATCAGCTGATCGCTTTCTTACTCACTCAGTGGCCGCTCGAGCGCTGGCGTCGCGAGATTCGACTGGAGTACGCCTGGGGCGTGCGATCAGCTGATCGTCTCGTTACGCACGCAGTGGCCGCTCGAGCGCTAGCGACGCGAGATACGCCTGAGGCGTATAGTAATTTTGTTTTTTTTTTAAACTTAATCGGAGAGGTTCATATAAGTGAAATGGGACCTTTTTTTGTAAAAGACGCAACGAAAATACAATTTTTTAAATTTAATGAAATTTTTAATTTTCCAAACACATTACACGCTCTGATTGCAATGAATTGAACATTTTGTTATGTCAATGATAAATATGCTTGAGAGAATAATACACTGTAAAGAAATCTGCTTGAAAATTAAGGTACCGGTACCGGAAGTTTTTATTCACAAACCGTCTCTTAAATTTCAAGCACAAACGTGTTGAAAGTTCTAGATTAGTACACAAGAAAATAATTCCAATGTCATTGGAACAGCAGTAGCACTGTACTTGAAATTTAATGTACATACGTCAAATATTTCTGATTATTGTACATAAAATTAATGTACGTTATGTATTCAAGTACATATGTATTGGTAATTTAAACCGAGCTTAAAAACAATTTTAAAAAAATAAAATTATTACTCAGGCATTATTTTTTCAGTCATATTATGTCATCAGAAATTGTTGGCTGTTCGTTTTCGCCAAAGGAAATTTCTCGACTTAGTAATTTTGGATATCTAAATAGCATGAAAGTTGTGCAACTATTACTATCTCAAGCATACTTATCATTGACATAGCAAAATGTTCAATTTATTGCAATCAGAGCGTGTAGTATGCTTGAAAATATTTTCAAGTAAACATAAATTTTAAAAGAGGCTCAGATGTCCCGATTGTAATTTATTTGTGACTGTACTTGAGAAGATTTGTGAACTTCAACTTCACATTGTATTTCTTAAATACCGAAACTTGAATTTACAAGGCATGTTTTTACTTATTGAATATAAATACTGAAAATTTCAATCATGTTATTGAAAATTACAGATAATTTGTCATTTTCAATTACCAGTCTGAAAGAATTTTCAGGTATTGCGTGTTTTACTTTTTAAACGCAAATGTCTGAAACCTAAGGTTTAATGTATACTTAAATTCAACAATATCTTCTCTTAGATTTCAGTTCAATGCACCAATTTTCAAGTACTTGTAATTTACTTGAACGATCACTTGACAAGTTTTGTAAATATACAATAACTATTACTTAAATTTACTGTCAGCTACATTAATTTCACAAAAGAATTGGAAATTTACAGTACTTGGTACTTAAATGGTAGTTTCAAGTACAAAGTTTGTAAATTTCATATTCGTAAGTACATTAAATTTGCATTCTTTTTTTACAGTGTAGTTGCACAAATTTTATGAACGGAGAGAAATGAATCCGCGAATATAGCTGTCACTCGCAGAAAATATTGTACGGCGGTGACACATAGGCTCTATTGTAAAAGCTCATATAAACAACTTACAGCTTACGTTACGTATAGTAATCGTCCCAAATTTTTTTGATTACAACAGTGACTTATTCCTTAAGGTAGTTCTGTCGCTTCACGCTCACTTCGCATAAGTTTCCGAAAAATGAGAGCGAATTGCAAACACTTCTCGATGATATAAAAATCTGTAAAAAATCATGCATATTAAAGATGCTGAAGACATTAATTCGGCATAATAATAATTCCAAAATGTTATTAACAAATTGATGAAAAATAAAATTGTTTAACAAATTTTCCGACAACTTAATTTTTTTGATTCGGTGAAAATGATTTGTCCATTTTTCTGAGTACGTATGAATTTTTTCAAATTTTTTTCTTTGCTTTGAATTTTTCGATTTTTTACATGGAAAAAATCACAAAATTCAAAGCAAAGAAAAAAATTTGAAAAAATTCATACGTATTCAGAAAAATGAACGAATCATTTTCATCGAAACAAAAAAATTAGGTTGTCGGAAGATTTGTTGATCATTTTTATTTTTCATCAATTTGTTAATAACATTTTGGAATTATTATTATGTCGAAATAATGTCTTAAGTATCTTAAATATGCATGATTTTTTTCAGATTTTTATATCATCAAGACGTTTTTGCAATTCGCTCTCATTTTTCGGAAACTTATGCGAAGTGAGCGTGAAGCGACAGAACTACCTTAACAGTATAGTAATCCGTTGTATCTGTATCTTTTTGAAAGCTGAAAACATTGGAGTAATCTTCATTTACATAGGACTTATTACCGTCGATTAGTATTAATTTCCTATTCTGCTTTGGGATTATCAACATGTAGGGATTTTTTAGATTCGCAAATAAGAACATGGTTAATGATGACGTCGCAAATTTATTCATCCACTACATATGTAAAATTATCCTAATAGCATACGATTGTGTTTTGAGGTTTTTTAAAAGTCTTTCTTTTCCTCAAAAGCGCTGGGTCGTTACTATTTTAGAACGACCCGAAGAGAGCGACAAAAAACCGATATATTGCCCTGCGGTATAATGCCACAGGACGAATCGGCATGAAACCTCTCCGCTTATATGCACCTCCGTAGTCACTTCCATTTACGAGAATCGGTACACGAATTCGCCATCTAGCGACATCACAAATAAGTAGAACTGTGAATCTATAGTGTATAAGAAATGTTGTAATTACTATACACCATAAGAAACATTGACTTGTCATATTTATATAGTAAACAAACCCGGAGAACATTTAGTGAGTTTTCAGCCGCTAGATGGCGAATAACCATGACTTTTCTCGTAAACGAAAAGATCTCTACGGCGGTGCATATAAAGCGCAGTCTTTTCGCCCAAAAGTATCTTTCGTGGGACATCGAAGACATAGCAGTGAAGCTGCCCAATGTTTGTATTTTTGGTGGAGTTGTCATATGATAAGTTACAACTTTGACTTATCGACCTACTTTGGCTAGCGTGTTGCAGTTTCAACACAACAGTCAGAGAAACAAAATTGAATTACAAAATATGATGACGTCTTTAAAAATGTTCACATTTTTTGTACACTAACTTGCAAAGCATATTAAAGGTTGGGAGTCAGGTCAAAAAAATTGATTTTGGAAATTCAATATCATGGAGACTAGAGTACAGGAGGCCGAACGCAATGTTGTGGAAGTGGTTCATGAAACGTCCGGATTTTATGCCAGCTAGAGCCGATAGAGGCTCGGCGGACGTTGAGAACCGCGAGAAAGACAGACTGAGTATGGAAAGACAGCGAGATAGCAATTATTTGAAACTGCATATTTAGTATTTTTTGTATTTGTATACTGGTAATTATTATATCATTAGTTTGAACCGAAACATTTTGTGAATTGATGTACCTTTTGTCTGTGGTAAATAAAAAACTTGTCTTTTGTAAATAAAAGGCTTATGTAACGAACTATTCCACAATTACTATTTTGTAAACTGATAACACTGATCTGCACATTTAAAACACTCAACCGCAGTGAATAACAATGGTGGTTAATGTGACTTCCTTCACTGCATCGTCAAACGACCAAGCACTTACTTCACTTCGGTTCTCAACGATCGAAGCGACGCTCGTGGAAATTTTTAGAACCATATCGTCCGGACGTTTCGTCGACCATATTTTCGCATTCTGCCCATAACCGTTCGGCCTCCTGTACTCTCGTCTCCATGTTCAATATCATCGAAATCCTATTGCATATAAAAATGCCCAATGCACTACATTGTTGGTATTCGATGAAAGAATTTTTTACTGTCGTCTGACTTGCATATGCTTTTCAATATTATCTTAAGTAAAGTTCTTAGGTTTTCCATTCTGCGCATGATTCAGATCAAACTACTAAACAGTATGGAATGGTTGATATCTCATTTTCTTCTTCATGAAAAGAGACACCGGCTAAATGGAGCAAATGTTAATAAAAGGTCCTATTTTTCAAGTGACATAATTATTAATAAATAATTTTATATATAATAATTAATTTTCTAAATCAGTGAATAACTTTGCTTTCCGAAAGAAAAAAAAAAGTTTGCTCCATTTAGCCGGTGTATCTTTTCATTAAGAAGAAAATGAGACGTCAACCATTCCAATCTGCCTAGTAGTTTGATCTGAATCATGCGCAGAATGGAAAACCTAAGAACTTGTCTTAAGATAATATTAAAAAGCATATGCAAGTCAGACGACAGTAAAAAATCCTTTCATCGAGCACCAACAATATAGTACATTGGGCATTTTTATATGCAATAGGGTTTCAATGATATTGAATTTCCAAGATCAATTTTTTTGACCTGACTCCCTCCCCTTAAATACATTTCCCCTTCCTTAAATGTATTTAAGGGAACGCATACAAAATCCTTCCATAATTAATTCCTGTATCATATTGAAAATAGTACGAAAAATTTACTAAATGTTCCTATATAAAAAGGGAATACTGTCATACGTATACGTATGAGTAAAATGTCGGTTGGAAATATTAACATAGGAATGATGAGCATGGTACTAAAGCAAAATCGGAAAGATTACAATACACATTGTGAAAGCTTCTACGTGTATAGGAACAACTTTGATAAAGGCCTTGTGTCACGGCGGTACGCAAGTTATAGTAATTAACAACAGAAACCCGCGTAGCTACACACAGACTTTTCTCTCCGTGTGCTATTTAGATATCGAAAATTACTAAGTCGTTGATAGGGCAGTTAGCGTGCGTGCGTTGCTAGGTACTTAAGGTAGTTCTGTCGCGAAGGCAATCCAAACTCATATGCATGAATTTTTGACATGTTGTAATTTAGCTATTCAATTTTATTGCACAAAATCTTGAAGGCTTTTACCAAGTATTTGAATGATCAATTAAAACTTGAAAATCGATCTTTTTACACGGTGCGCACCGGAGGGCTGGCAAAATTGATCTTTAAATCGAAAATTAACATACATAGATCAAAGATAGAGAAAAAATAAAAAGTACTACGGATTCGCAAATCATTCAGGACTTGATGCATCATGAAAAAAGGTGAAGTCTCCGGAATAATGTTTAATTGAACCAAGGTCGAAGTGCACGATACTGGGCCAAATGACGTTTCCTAACCTAATTATCGTAAAAATGAAGTCAACTCCGCACTAAACATATCAACTATTTTCAAATAATCGTTTTAATTTGACTACGACAATTTCGAAGGATTCTCGATTATTTTTTAAATTATTATTGAGGCAGTCAAAGTGATGCGTATGAGTATTTTTTAATGACTCTGAGATTTATGACTCCGGCGTACCGGCAGAACTACCTTAAGTAGGTAGGTTGTAGGTTCAAACCTCGGTGCAGGCGAAAAATTTTCTTTGGCGAAAACTAATAGCCAACAATTTCTGATGACTTAATAGGTCTGGAAAATTAATGCCCGAGTAATATTTCTATTGTTTATTTATTATTTTTACGCCCATTTAAAATTTCCAATACATATGCGTTTGAATTTTTTAATATCGCTCTCTAACAATAATTTTATAACGTACATTAATTTTATGTACAATAATCAGATATATTTAAAGTATGTACATTAAATTTGAAGTACAGAGCTACTGCTATTCCAATAACATTGAAATTATTTTCATGTGCACTAATCTAGAATTTTCAGCACATTTGTGATTGAAATTTAAGAGACTGTTTGTGAATAAAAACTTCCGGTTCCGGTACCTTAATTTTCAAGCAGGTTTTTTTTACATTGTAGTTCTTCATCTTCATTCTTTATTGTAAATTTTAAGGCTAGTGCCCATTTACAAGGGGAGTGGCGTACATGTTGTTGTTTACAAAATTTAGTACTACAAAGTGTAAGAAAAGGACAAGTGACACAATATTTACAATAAAAACATACAGATATTACTTAGTAATTACCGGTCTTGTGCTTTGCAGCAGCGTGTTCGTTTTTAGCTATCTTATTCGGTTTCATGTTCGAATTCACACTTTGTTTGTTTATATATTTATTTATTTATTTATTTACTTATTTATTTATTTTTCCTATATTATTCCACATTTGTAAATTTATACGTTTAGGGAGAACACTCGGATTTTCAGTGCGTTAGCGCAGAACTGGAAAAGATTATTTATATGGTCAACAGATTTAACAGCGAGAATTTCCGTAGCAATTGCCTTTTCTATTAAATAGTACATTGTAGTTCTTAATATATATATACATCCACAACCATCATATGACAAGTAAATCGATTAATATCTGCTAATATCCAATGTCATGTTTTTTCATCCAGTTTAAAAAAATAAATAAAACGTAATGTCAGTCCGATTGTAACGAGCAATAGCTAATTTTGTTTATTAAAAACTGCTTTATCGATTGGCCGTTTAGATTTTTTATAGTAAACGGTTTTTATTGGCTACATATTTAATACAACACTTTAATAGAACGTAATATCAGTCCAATTATGACGAGCAATAGTCCATTTTATTTATTAAATTTAATGTCATACATTTTTTATACAGTAATTGTTATTGATTTTTCTATATTATCAATAGGAGCTTGTAATGCACATCCACATTCATTTATACCAATTTTGTCTTTAAAGCAGTTCAAAACGTTTTTCCAAATTTTAGCACTCGATTATCCTAACTGTATCGATGTATTGCCTTAAATAGGTGTAAAAAAATCAATAAGACTTCACCAAAAATATTGAAAATATCAACTAGTGGGGCTTGAATTTGTGTATTATATTTCCCTATTTTTTCTATTTAAAAAAAACATTTTGTTTCCATTTGATAACATGTTAAAATTATGAAACCTTGACACACTGATTTACGCGATTAGAGATTGAAATAAGAAAGTCGTTTAATCAGGAAGATAAAAATAAGAAAGTCGCATTTTAATCAGTATTTTCAAGTACTGCAATGTCGATACGTGTCAACCAGTTTTATTTAGACTGATCTGTGCAGCTGATTTTTATGATAAAAATTAGATAAGATTGAAGTCTGGATCTGTGACATAAATCTACTCCTTAAGGATTTTGTAATAGTAGGATTTAACTTTTGATGTGCATATATATATGAAGCATTCTCTGTCAATTCAGCCACTTTTTTTTTCGACCCTCTCCGATTTGCCCTATAATTGATTATGTGAATGTACCACTAAAAGACACTCTATGTTAATTTTTTCAGATTTTTAAAAATAATTTTTTAGAAAATGGCTTTTTTTATTCAAGTGCAAATATCTCAGAATGTTGAAGTTACTGAAAAAAAATGTTAGCACATAAAAGTTGTCGTTTATTGTTAGCTTTCGAGCGGAATATTCCAAATAATTGTCACGTTCCTGTGAGTATGATTTTTTTCCGAAAAATGAAGGAATTATTTTTTAATTAAAAAAAGGATTTTTTTTACTGAAAAAATTACAGAGTATTGCTACATGACTGTTGATATCACAAAAAAATCGCCAGACTGGCACCGATCGATCTTCTGGTATTAAAAAATGCATTTGTGTGAAAGTTCCGAAAAACGGGGGCATTATTATTTTTTTGATAAAAAAAAGGTTACTTTTTTTTGGCTAATAAAATTACAGAGTATTCTTGCATGACTGTAGATATTGCAACAAAATCATCAGAGTGGTACGGATCGAGCTTACGGTATTAAAAAAAAATTATTCGTGTGGAAGTTTCGAAAAACGGGGGAATTATTTTTTTAATACCAGAAGATCGATCGGTGCCACTCTGGCGATTTTTTTGTGATATCAATAGTCATGTAACAATACTCTGTAATTTTTTCAGTAAAAAAAAAATATCCCTTTTTTAATTAAAAAATAATTCCTCCATTTTTCGGAAAAAAAATCATACTCACAGGAACGTGACAATTATTTGGAATATTCCGCTCGAAAGCTAACAATAAACGACAACTTTTATGTGCTGACATTTTTTTTCAGTAACTTCAAAATTCTGAGATATTTGCACTTGAATAAAAAAGCCATTTTCTAAAAAATTATTTTTAAAAATCTGAAAAAATTCACATAGATTGTCTTTTAGTGGTACATTCATGTAACCAATTACAGGGCAAATCGGAGAGGGTCGAAAAAAAATTGGCTGAATTGACAGAGAATGCTACATATGTAATGTTGTAATAATTATTATTAAATTTATTTATTTAAATCAATTCCAAATTTGAGGTGAAAATCATAAAGATTTCTTTGGATGAAAAATTCAAACTGAATTTAAAAAGTGAAACTACTTTTAAAACACTTTTTCGTTGGATAACGCAGATTATAATACAAAATATGAAATTAAAAAATGGAAAATAAAAATACTTATATTTAAAAAATTATTGTCATTATTATTTTTACTGCGATTCTTGTATGCAGATTTTACTAATTTTTAAATATTATACATAAACATTCCTTCATTAAAAAAAAAGACTGGCTAAGAATTTAAATGAAAATAAATTTTCACAAAATCAAAATCAAAAAACAGAAATTTAAAACTTGCATAAAACCGTAAATTGCGAATTTTGGTACTAAATGTTTCGATACTTTTATTGCAGGTAAAGGACATGTGAATGCTATACGACAAAAGAAATTAAAACACGTGGTCATGACGAAGGAACTTCATGCTCAACAAATGCCTCGAAATCACGCATTCAACGACTCTGCAAGCAACCAAAAAGGACCGGACAATATTCTGGATATCACGACCTTAAAACAACAACCAAAGCTGTTGTAAATAACAAACAAACAAAATTAGCAAACTTTCTGTTGTATTGAATTTGTATATTGTATTTGTATAGTTCTAAGCTTATAAATAGTCCTACTATACATATATATATAAAACAAAGTGTCTCAAAAAGAAACAAAAAAAAAATACAAGATTTATTGATTCTGTCAAAAGATCTGAAATTGAAAAACGATATTTTTTATATAATAGAGATGACGTAAAATTACTTAATATCACCTATTATTATTATTATAAAAATAATTTTTCTACTATCGAGACTGCCATGTAATATGACTTAGAAAAACATTGTTAAAATGTGAATAAACGTTTTCCAATTTTGTAAAAAATGCATTAAATTATCCGCTCTAATCATCGTGAAAGAAAGAACGAGGAAATAATACCCTGTAAAAGTGTGTAGTGATAAAATGGTTATTTTTGTTTATTAAATAAGTTAGAAATAAATTTAAAATACCCAGAAATATTATGCCCTTATTGTTTTGTCAAGGAAACTGTGGAATAATAGCTATCGCGAAGTAATCATTTTATATGGATTTTTTGCTTCCTCATAGAGGAAGCTTTGTTTTCATGAAATTTTTTTTTTTCGAGATTTTCATGTCAGTATGCTTAGAATCACCTAAAACGTCGAGAAAAGTGGTTTAGAAAAAATGTCCGTATGTATGTATGCGTGTGTGTGTGTGTGTGTGTGTGTGTGTGTGCTGGGCTTCGAAAATTCAATTTCCTCTCACTCGGTAACCGTTCGAGCGATCCGGCTCAAATTTGGCACGCAAGTAGAGTAGCTGCCCCTCTTTGAATGTTGTGATTTTTGCCAAAATATGTGAAGTCATTAAGATTTTATGTTGATTTTAATTTGTTGAAAAAAGGGCGTGGTCGCTCTAACTTTCGTAAAAGTTCGCCGATTTGGCTAAATAGTTCTTCATAACTGAAGATACGTTCAATGTTGTATGTTATTGAATTTCGACGAAATCGGTAAAGCGGTTCGGATTTTATAGAATTTTGAATTTTTCGAAAAAAATAGATTTTGATCTAAATTACGTCGAATTTCAACAAATGAACAGAAATTTTGTACAGACGAAAAATAACATTCAGAAATGCCATGTACCAAATTTGGTGATGATCGGTAAAGTCGTTCGGATTTTACACCATTTTTCATTTTAAAAAAATGTAGATTTTCGCTATAACTTCCGGAAAAGTTGAGAAAGTACGACAAAAATTTGTATCTAATCAAAATTAGATGTAACGGTGTTTGCAGAGGTGATTTATAGCTGTATAAAACACCTCTGCAAAAGAGACACAAGGTATAAAAAAAAAAAGATGCAAAGTAGAACCTTGCACATTGCTTCCTCATTATTTTTCGCTTTTTACAAAGCTTCCTCTATGAGGAAGCCAAAATTGAATAACATACTGCTTCCTCACAGAGGGAGCTTTGTAAAAAGCGAAAAATAATGAGGAAGCAATGTGCAAGGTTCTACTTTGCATCTTTTTAAAAAAGTAGTCTACTTATTCAACGCTTCTTACATTGAATAACAAGCAAGAAAATTGTCGTCAGCAGGCTATTTTTCTTTTTTTTCGTGATTAAATCTTTAATTAAATTTTCGTGAAAAAATTTTTTTGTGATTTTCATATCAAAATGTTTAAAATGGTCTAAAACATCGAGAAAAGTGGTTTAGAAAAATTGTTCGGATTTATGTATGTATGAATGTGTGTGTGTGATGAAAGGCCAAAAATTCATATAACTGTAACTTATAAAGTATTCGACCGAATCAGCTAAAATTGAAACAACATGTACAATACTGTCTAATCTTCAAGTGGTATAAATTTTACAAAAATCGCTTAACGCACTTCATTTTTATAAGAATTTTGAAATTTTGAAAAACGTACGTAAATGCTCTACCTCGAACGAATTTTTAGCTACCGGGCTGAGACTTCGTAATAAAATTGAACAAAGTGATACAACCTTTGGCATTGAATTTGGGCCAAATCGGTAAAGCGGTTCGGTTTTTATGAGATTTTGAATTTTTCGAAAAATTTTCGTTTCGCTCTAATTCAGGTAAAATTTCAAATAATCGACTGAAATTTTCTACACAGGACAAATAATATTCAGCCCTGCTACGTACTAAATTTGGTGATGATCGGTGAAACGGTTCGGATTTTTACGTGATTTTGAATTTCTTAAAAATTTATTGGTGTTGCTATGGATTTTGTAAAACGTCAGAAATCATCAACTTCGTCAATAATTTTCATCTTTCGCAAAGATTCCTCCATGAGGAAGTTAACAATAAAATAACGAAACTTCCTCATAGAAGCGGCTTTGTAAAAAGTGAAAAAGAATGAGGAAGCAATGTGCAAGGTTCTACTTTGCATCCTTTTTTGCTTCCTCATAGAGGAAGCTTTGTTTTCATGAAAAAAAAAATTTCGAGATTTTTATGTGAGGACACTTAGAATTGTCCAAAACGTCCAGAAAAGTGATCTAGAAAAAATGTCCGTGTGTGTGTGTGTGTATGTATACAACTCCGAAAATTCGAACGCCGATAACTCAAGAACGGTTTTGTATATCTCGCTCAAATTTGGCACACTAGTGTAGCAGCAGACCCTCTTCAACTGTAGCAATTTTCGATAAAATGTGTGCGAAAATTTCGATTTTATGCCGCTTTGAATTTTTTGAAAAAAGGACGTGGTCGCTCTAACTTTCGTAAAATTTAGTCTGTTTTGCTAAATAGTTGGTTATAAGAGTATGTGCACTCAATGCTGTTTGGTATTGAATTTGGCTCGAATCGGTAAAGTGGTTCAAATTTTATGGATTTTGAATTTCTTAAAAAATTGACATTATCGCTCTATTGTAACTTTTGCAAGACTTGAGGCAGTAGTCTGCTTTAGAAGCCGAAAAAAGGCGTTTTTTCAGCAATTTTTTTGAAAGGGAAGGAAATGATTGCGGTAAACGAAATTTTGAGACGATAGAGTATTATATTCAAGCTTTAAAAAACAATTTTTATTATTAAAAATTATTGAAATTTTCCAAAGTTGTAACGATTTTTCTGGGGCGCCTGGAGTCTGGACTTGTAAATCGGTGCCGGTGATGGAGGTCGTGCGATGCATCTGAAACAGTCGAACCAATTTTTTTTTTAATTTTTATACGTTCCTTTTCTATATGAACTAAAAAAATACCGAAGAAATGATGAAATTCCAAATTTTTTCGAAGTTTGAAAAAAAATTCACTTTTTTGAAAAAAAAATTCACTTTAAGTTGCAAAACAAGTAATTTAAATCGTACTTTTGTCCAACTTTTTTAGTTCAAATAGAAAAGGAACTTATAAAAATTTAAAAAAAATTTGGTTCGACTGTTTCAGATGCATCGCACGACCTCCATCACCGGCACCGATTTACAAGTCCAGACTCCAGGCGCCCCAGAAAAAATCGTTACAACTTTGGAAAACTTCAATAATTTTTAATAATAAAAATTGTTTTTTAAAGCTTGAATATAATACTCTATCGTCTCAAAATTTCGTTTACCGCAATCATTTCCTTCCCTTTCAAAAAAATTGCTGAAAAAGACGTTTTTTTTTCGGCTTCTAAAGCAGACTACTGCCTTGAGATAGCGAGCTCAAATTTTGTATATAAATGAAACAATATTCAGCCATTATATATATGTATAATTTAGTGACAAACGGTATGAAATTTATGATTTTATGGAACGTTGAATTATTTTTAATAATATACGTTATCACATTTACTTTCGAAAACGTTCTAATAATAACGGAATAACGAAATAGAATAAGCGAATTCACAACATGTTTATTTATCTAATTTAAGAAAGGATGCAAAGTAGAACCTTGCACATTGCTTCCTCATTATTTTTCGCTTTTTACAAAACTTCCTTTATGAGAAAGCCAAAATTCAATAACATACTTTTTTGCTTCCTCAGAGAGGAAGCTTTGTAAAAAGCGAAAAATAATGAGGAAGCAATGTGCAAGGTTCTACTTTGCATCCTTTTTTTCTATTTTATTACATTTTTGGGGGTGGGGCTCAAAATAGCGAATGATAAAATTCAGAACTACTGAAATTCCGAAATTTCAAATTAGCGAACATTAAAGTAGCGATCAGATGAATATTCGAATTTTTATTTTTGGCAGATTACTAAGGCGAATATCTGTCTTGACAAAATATTTAAATTAAAAGTATATATTTATTCGAATCTTTACATGAAGAAAATCTGTATTTTGAATAATCAAAATCTTGATTCAAAATACTTCGAAAGTCTAAATGTTTAAAAAAAAATGTAGATAATTTTATGTTTTTAATAGCTAAAAAATATAAATTAAATATGTAGATAATATATTAGTTTGAATGAACGAAACATCGATATTTTATGGACTGAATCATTTTACTTCCAAGTAGGGAAATGCGTGCTTTGCATTGTGAACATTTTTATTTCGAGTTTTCAATAGCAGTGAGTAAAAAGGGTGCAAAGTAGAACTTTGCAAATTGCTTCCTCATTATTATTGGATTTTTACAAATCTACCTCTATGAGCAAGCATGTTAATCTATTTTGGCTTCCTCATAGAGGAAGCTTTGTAAAAATCCAATAATAATGAGGAAGCAATTAGCAAAATTCTACTTTGCAGTCTTGTTTTTACATATTTTATATTTTTATATTGGCGAAAAGTGTTTGCAATTCCCTCCCATTTTTCGAAAACTTATTTCACCTCAGCTTAATGCGCAAGGACTACTTTAATCGAAATAACGAAAATGGAGTTTATCCTCCTCTTTTGTGTAAATTTTCATCTCGATTCGTCACGCCGTTCGAGAGTTGTAAGCAATTCTATTTTGGGACAAGCACTCATTATAAATTTAAAAAAATAAAAATTGTATATGAAGCAATGTGTAAAGTTCTACTTTGCATTCTTATTTCCATTGGGTACAAACTTTTGTCTCGCATTATCAACTTTTGCTGATGCTAGAGCGAAAATCGTTTTTTTTTATAAATTTCAAAATGTCGTAAAATCTGAACCACTTTACCGATCATCGTCAAATTTGGTACGTGGCATAGCTGCATGTTCCTTTTCGTTTGTAAAACATTTCAGTTAAATTGGTAAAATTCGACGTGATTTATAAAAAAAAATGATTTTTTTCGAAAAATTCAAACATCTATAAAATCTGAACCGCTTTACCGATTTCGCCCAAATGCAATGCCAAACAACATTGAACGTATATTTATTTATAAACAATTATTTAGCAAAATCGTCTAATTTTTACGAAAGTTAGAGCGACCACGCCCTTTTTCCAAAAGATTAAAAGTACCATAAAATCAAAATGGCTGATTTTTTTTTCAAAAATCTCAACATTCAAAGCGGGGCAACTACTCCACTTGCGTGCCAAATTTGATCCATATCGCTTGAACGGTTACTGAGTAATAGTTCATCGAATTTTCGGAGCCCAGGACACACACATACGGACATTTTTTTTAAACCACTTTTCTCGACGTTTTGGACAATTCTAAGCATACTGGCATGAAAATGTCGAACATTTTTTTTTTCATGAAAACAAAGCTTCCTCTATGAGGAAGCAAAAATGTGCCAAAACGCTCCATAATGACATTTAGAAAAATGATGGTTCCCTGGTAAAAATAAATTATAGAGACTGATACAGATCGATAAAATTTGAATGGGATTCAATCATGTGTGATCATCTCTATCTATTCAAACTATGGAAAAAGTCTGATAAAAACCGATAAGAATGTACAAAAACCGCATCAATCCAGATAGGATCCTATCTGTTTCTATGCAGGATTTGCCCATTTCTATCGGTATCTGATGGACTTTTTCAATATTTATATTGAATTTCCGTTTCGTCACTTGTAAATTTTTATCCGTTCGTGGTGTATCGTGTTATATCATATAGATATATGATTCAACATTAATCGTTTGCAATCAAAGAGGTATCAATAGAACGAATCTTATCATTTTCTATCGTTTCATAATTGTAGAAAGTATATCGGAATAAATCGTACGTGTTTAGACTGAAAGAATTATCAGCTCTGATATAAATGAAACAATTTTCTATCATTTATACAATATTTTCACGCTCATTGACTCGCTTTTCTTCTCATCATTTCACAGCTATGAGAAGTCGATCATAATGAATTTAAAATATAATAAATATTTGAACCCAATGATTTGTGGATGAAACTTTTTTTTAATGAAAAGCGTAATATTATTAATATTATTTCTACAATCGTATATTTTTATTATTAAATTTAATACAAAAATTATATTATTTATAATAATATTATAGGATATGGAAGAAACATATAGGATTTCGATATTATGTTTAATTTATGATAGAACTTTGTAAATTTGCGAACCAAAGTTCTTATTCGCAACGATAGGATTTTTTTGAATCGTTGTTTTAATTTTGCTTCCTCATAGCGGAAGCTTTGTTTTCATGAAACATTTTTTTTTCGAGATTTTCATGTCAGTACACTCAGAATGGGCCAAAACGTCGAGAAAAGTGATTTAGAAAAAATGTCTGTATGTGTGTGTGTGTGTGTTTGTGTGTATGTTACACGATCGAAAAATGTAAACCTTTATAACTCGGGAATGCCTTGAGATATCAAGTTGAAATTTGGACCATAGATAGAGGGATCAAGCCTCATTGTTCATACAGATTTTTGTTAAAATCCACTTCATCGTTAAATAATTACGCGCTTTTAAATTTTTTGTAAAATGTCTGTTTACGCGATAACTCTTTCAATTTTCGAGACATTGATCTTAAAATTGGTATGAATGTGAGCTTTCATACGCCGGTGATCGCTATTGAATTTGGTTAAGATCGGTTGAACCGTTAAAATTTTATGATGTTTTGAATTTTTCAAAAAATTGACATTATCGCTCTATTGTAACTTTTGCAAAACTTAAGATAGCGAGCTCAAATTTTGTATATAAATGAAACAATATTCAGCCATTATATATGTATAATTTAGTGACGAACGGTATGAAATTTTTGATTTTATGGAATGTTGAATTATTTTTAAAAATATACATTATCACATTCACTTTCGGAAACGCTCTAATAATCACGAAATAACTTAATAACGAAATAGACAAAGCGAATCCACAACATGTATATTTATCTAATTAAAACAAGGATGCAAAGTAGAACTTTGCACATTGCTTCCTTATTATTTTTCGCGTTTTACAAAGCTTCCTCTATGAGGAAGCCAAAAATTAAACAACATACTTCCTCATAGAGGCAGCTTTGTAAAACGCGAAAAATAATGAGGAAGCAATGTGCAAGGTTCTACTTTGCATCCTTGTTATTAATATTACTTCTACGATCGGATTTTTTTATTATAAAACTTAATACAAAAAGCCTGCAAAGTCGAACCTTGCAAATTGCTTCCTCAGTATTTTACACTTTTAGCAAAGCTACCTCTATGAGGAAGAATGTTGATCAATTTTGGCTTCCTCATAGAGGAAGCTTTGCTAAAAGTGTAAAATACTGAGGAAGCAATTTGCAAGGTTCGACTTTGCAGGCTTGTTTTTTATACCTTGTGTCTCTTTTGCAGAGGTGTTTTATACAGCTATAAATCACCTCTGCAAACACCGTTACATCTAATTTTGATTAGATACAAATTTTTGTCGTATTTTCTCAACTTTTCCGGAAGTTATAGCGAAAATCTACATTTTTTTAAAATGAAAAATGGTGTAAAATCCGAACGACTTTACCGATCATCACCAAATTTGGTACATGGCATTTCTGAATGTTATTTTTCGTCTGTACAAAATTTCTTTTCATTTGTTGAAATTCGACGTAATTTAGATCAAAATCTATTTTTTCGAAAAATTCAAAATTCTATAAAATCCGAACCGCTTTACCGATTTCGTCGAAATTCAATACCATACAACATTGAACGTATCTTCAGTTATGAAGAACTATTTAGCCAAATCGGCGAACTTTTACGAAAGTTAGAGCGACCACGCCCTTTTTTCAACAAATTAAAATCAACATAAAATCTTAATGACTTCACATATTTTGGCAAAAATCACAACATTCAAAGAGGGGCAGCTACTCTACTTGCGTGCCAAATTTGAGCCGGATCGCTCGAACGGTTACCGAGTGAGAGGAGATTGAATTTTCGAAGCCCAGCACACACACACACACACACACACACACACACATACATACATACGGACATTTTTTCTAAACCACTTTTCTCGACGTTTTAGGTGATTCTAAGCATACTGACATGAAAATCTCGAAAAAAAAAATTTCATGAAAACAAAGCTTCCTCTATGAGGAAGCAAAATTATATTATTTATAATAATATTATAGGATAAGGAAGAAACATATAGAATTTCGATCGGAAATTCTGATAGAACTTCGTAAATTTGCGAACCAAAGTTCTTATTCGGAACGATAGGATTTTTTTAAATCGTTATTTTTACCTGAGAAAATTGAGATCTTGTGCTAGCATGTCAAAAGTTTTTGCACAAAATATCAGCATTGAAAATTTGAGAGTGCTTTTGCATATTTTTAGTCTTTTACTTCCTGATTCTACCGTTGCCTTATTGTCTGTATAAAATATTATCGTTAGGTATTTTAAAATTGTTTATTTGAAGAAAAAAATGATATTAAATTAAATTATAGCAATATAAATGCATATGTATTACTTTTTTTATCAATCTCAAGGTTGTTCTTGTTTCAGATTATATTTACAATTGAAACTAGCTTTTAAACCTCATCTATCTCTTTGTATGTTTTTTCAATCCAATTCAGATTCTTTTATTTCATCTCGCATTATGGAAACATCGGATTCATCATTATAGTGGATTCTTTCTAAGAGGTGTTAATAAAATTCTATTTACTGAGAAGCATGAATCAAAACGAGAGCCTCGACAGGAAGAATAGTAATTGGATGTCATGATAGTTATCTACATAAGATATATAGATAGATGCAGAATTGCAATCATCCAATCACTCTTTGTGTAGTTATTCCATAAATCATTTTGACATTAATCATTCTTGTAGAATTCTCGACTACGTTGGTTGGAAAATCTATAAACATTTCCTTGAAAATGAAGTCACTTCACTTGGAATTTTGCAGAATATACGAGATCGTTTGTTGAAACCGTTGAAACAATACACTGTAAAAAAAATCTACTTGAAATTTAATGTACAAGTATTGGAAGTTTTTATGCATAAACTGGTATACTAAATTTAATATACAAGTGCGATGTAAAATTAATGTATGGTGTAGTAATTTCAATAATTTACTTTAATTTAACTGTAAAAGTACATTAATTTTAATACTTTTCATTAAATTTTCTGTAAAAGTCCATTAATTTTATATCACAAATAAACATTAAATTTAACTGATGAGTTTATGCATAAAAACTTTCAATCTTTTCTAACAGTGTAGAAAAATGATTCCAGTACTTTGCATTCAAAAATTACTTTTTAAATTATTCAGATAAATCAGTCGAATATTAAAAAACGACCTGCTAAATTGTCAATTTGAATAAATCGCGCCTTTTTTTATTCGGCTTCGTTATTCCCTCTATCGGCAAAATTGTGTAGTAAAAAGTGTTAAAATCACGTCCAAATTCTAACTGCGATTACAGCGCCACCCCAAAATCGAAGCGTTTGCTCTGCTACACGCGCCGCTACTGTCTAAAATCCCGTCGCCGACAAGCAATTTCAAATTGTCTTGTTATATTACTTATTTTGTCTTTTATTACTAAAAATTATAATATTTAATAGGCATAATAATCCGCAACATTTTAGTATTATAAATAAATAAAAATAAAATATATTTCGATTATATTATAAATAAAAATATTTCGATTATATTTTCATTGGTCGAATATTTAAAAAAGTTGCAAAGTAGAACATTGCACATTGCTTCCTCATTAATTTCCATTTTGTAGAAAGTCACATCTATGAGAAAACGTATTTATAACTTTCAGCTTCCCTACAGCGGAAGCTTTGTGAAAAATGGAAATTAATGAGGAAGCAATGTGCAATGTTCTACTTTGCAACTTTTTTTTTTTAATTTAAAGTTTTCGTAGTTACGTTTACAGAACACAGACAAATCGTAAAAATTATAAAATCATTATACACGTGCAGACTTTTTTAAATTCAATATTTAATCAAATATGAACAATGACTTTTTAAATTGTTGTGAAAATTATTATAAATAATTTCAATATTTCCATTTATTTTATGATATTTTATGTGAGTTATAGCAAAATGTAAATTTTAAAATTTTTAAATTTACCGATCATTGCGAAATTTGGTACGTAGGAGCGCTGAGTACTATTGTTAGCCTGCAGAAAATTTCGATTCATTCGATGATATTTTAGGTGAGTTACAGCAAAACATACATTTTTCGAAAAATTAAAAATTCCATATAACCCAAACCTATTTATAGATTCATCCCAAATTCAATACCGATCCTCCTTTAGCATAGCTTTATTTGTAAAAAATTATTTAGCTCGAACGCTACAAATTTGTGGAAGTTAGACTGCCTAAGAATTGGAGGTCCACTTTGGGATTTTTTTCTCAGAATCTTCATACAATGCGAAACACAAAAAAAAATTATTTATTGCTCTTTTTGCGAAGAATTGACTTTCTTAACATCACTCGAAAGTAGATGGAAAATGAAAAAGTTAATGTTCTTAAGAATTTTTAGAGTCTAATATTTTCTGCGATATAGTGATATTTAAAAAGAAACGTAAACCCTGAACGGTGAGGATGGATAATCGGCTATTGGCGGCCAAATTGAATGCTGTTATTCCATTATGTTAAATTATATTTATTGTTATACGTTTCGACCTTTGGTGTAGGTCCTTTTCAATATATGAGGGATTCCTCGGGACTTTCGCCACCCCCAAAAAAAAAAATCTCAAATTTTATCTAAAAATCAGGTTCAGCGGTGTCTATTGATGGACCAAATTTCAAAATTCTAAAAAAATAGTTGACCGGAATATGCAAATTTTTTCGTTTTTTATCGTTTTTCATTTAATCTGTAATATCTCAGAAACTATTGATCGTATCGAAATCATTAAAAGACGAAAATGTGCATTTTTTTATGGCCAACAAGAAAAATATATATTCAAAATTAATTGCTTAATTTCAGGTCACATTTTATGGAAAAAACAACAAAATTATTTTTTTTTTTATGGTTGGACTTCAGATTTTTTCATCGGACAAATTGTCTCGGAATCTTTGAATGATCGCCGAATTTTGAGTATTTTTTTTTTTATGGGATGGCCCAATGCTGTGACGTTACAGCAATCTGAATGTTTTTAATATATATAAAAAAATCCATATTCAAAATTAAAATTAATTAAAATGGTTGGACTTCAGATTTTTTCACCGAACAAATTGCCTCGGAATCTTTGAGTGATCGCCGAATTTTGAGTATTTTTTTTTCATGGGATGGCCCAATGCTGTGAGGTTACAGCAATTTGAATTAAAAACATTCAAATTAACATTCAATTTGAATTAAAAACATTCAAATGCTGTAACCTCACAGCATTGGGCCATCCCATGAAAAAAAAAATACTCAAAATTCGGCGATCACTCAAAGATTCCGAGACAATTAGTCCGATGAAAAAATCTGAAGTCCAACCATAAAAAAAAAATAATTTTGTTGTTTTTTCCATAAAATGTGACCTGAAATTAAGCAATTAATTTTCAATATATTTTTTTCTTATTGGCCATAAAAAAATGCACATTTTCGTCTTTTAATGATTTCGATACGATCAATAGTTTTTGAGATATTACAGATTAAATGAAAAACGATAAAAAACGAAAAAATTTGCATATTTCGGTCAACTATTTTTTTAGAATTTTGAAATTTGGTCCATCAATAGACACCGCTGAACCTGATTTTTAGATAAAATTTGAGATTTTTTTTTTTTGTGGGTGGCGAAAGTCCCGTGGAATCCCTCATATACATATGACTGTATTAATTTAAAAGCGCGAACGCAGTCTCGACTAAAAAAAATTATACGCCCGAGATATCCACATTAGGGATATTATTATTGATCACGGTAACCTCTGCGCCAGGTAATTTTTGTTAGTCGGGACTGCGTTCGCGCTTTTAAATGAATACAGTCATATGTATATATTGAAAAGGACCTACACCAAAGGTCGAAACGTATAACAATAAATATACTTTAACATAATCGAATAACAGCATCCAGTTTGGTCGCCAATAGCCGATTATCCATCCTCACCGATCACAAAATTCGGCCACAGCATAACTAACACTTCGTAAATCCTTAATAGCGCCCTTTAAAAATCTGAAAACAATCACAAACACCCATCCGGGAAAAATATCCGGGAGATCGACCGTATATTTTTCTAAAAAAATAAAATGAAAAAAGAGGCCCAGTTGATATAGAATGCCGCACATACATTTGTTCTAAACCACTTTTCTCAACGTTTCGAACCATTTTCAGAGTCCTGACATGAAAATCGCGAAAAAAATGGTTTTTCCCTAAAACAAAGCTTCCTCTATGAGGAACCAAAAAACGCCCTGCTAAATTGTCAATTTGAATAAACCGCGTTTTTTTTATACGGCTCCGTCATCCCCTCTGTCGGCAAAACCGTGTAGTACAAATCGTTCAAATCACGTCCAAATGTCAACAGCGATTACAGCGCTACCCCACAAACCTAGCGTTTTTTCCGTGAACCGAGCTGCTGCGATCTAAAATCCCGTGTAGCGACAGCTAATCGCGTCCACGAGTAAACATCTAAACCACAGCCTCAAAAATTGTACAAAAAAATAGTACAATGAAATTACAAAAACTCGCCACATATCGGTAAGTAAATACCCCAACAAAATTTCACCTCATAATCCAAACAAAAACAATTACATTTTCAAAATCCCAACAGGAGCTGATAATCGAGAGCCAACAAGACATAACCAAAAAAAGTCCTATTTACACGCAAAAACAAAACACGAAACATTAGAATTGAGAAAAAATGCCGAAGTACTATTGTGATTATTGCGACACGTATTTGACCCACGATTCGCCGAGTGTTAGAAAGACCCATTGTCAGGGCCGTAAGCACAAAGACAATGTCAAGTACTTTTATCAAAAATGGATGGAAGAACAGGCCCAGCATTTGATCGACGCTACTACCGCGGCATTCAAAGCCGGTAAAATTGCTTCGAATCCATTTGCATCGAACAAAGGAGCAGCGATACCGCCACCGCCGAATTTGGGCCCAAGACCAGGAGTACCACCGCAAGGCCCATTGGGCATGATGCCACCACCAGGAATGCATCCAGGCGGTCCCATGGGCCCGGGTGGCCCAATGATGATGGGACCCCATGGCCCATTGCCGCCCATGATGGGCATGAGGCCCCCGATGATGGGCCCAATGGGTCCTATGATGGGACCAATGGGCCCTATGGGACCCATGAGGCCCCCCATGAATGGACCTCCACCATCGATGCAAGGCCCACCACCCATTAAAAAATAAGGCCCAATTTTTCGTTCAAACACGTAAATTTGTTTTCTTTCCATCAGTGCGATTATCTTTTCTCTCCATTGCGAATGAAGTTTATACAAGGGACAAAATGCTCTTTTTCATGTGTAATTCATAAGCTTGCGTGTAAATGATAATACTTTTTGCTATTGCAACAAAGTATATATTATTAAACGCGAATAAACGTGACTCTGTAAAATGTACGACTGTCGTGTAAATGATATTTTGATGAATAATAATGCGAGATTTGTGTATATACTTGTGGTGGAAATGTTGTGGTTATTTTTTTTTGGGAATGGGACTTTTTTTTTGACACTGACAAGGAAGATATCCCAGGTTGATCTCTCCGATTTGATTTATTTTATAATATGTTATAGTAGACTAAAAACTAGGCGACATGTATTATTTTTATCTGCCATTAAACAGTTTAAGGTACATTTTGATAATCTATTCATTGAAGTTTAATAATGCATTAAATAACTGGTGGAGCGTTGATTTGTATTGAAGCATCCTTGGTAAAAATATATTACAGAGATTGATAGAGATCGATAGAATTTGAATGGGATTTAATCGTATGTTATCATCTCTATCTATTCGGACTTTGATCAATTTATACAAATTAAATCGTTGTTATTAGTTTCCTTTAGTTTTCGTTTTCTATTGGTTAAATACGATAGATACGTTATCGGGATGTATGGTACACTAACGGATTTATAATATTTTATAATTTTTTTTAAACTGTTTTTTTAATAAATTCTTAGACCTCTTATTATCCGAAATCAATGCTCTTATTATTATCTTGATATGCTTAATTATTTATTAGATTTTTCTCGTATCGCGAAATACTCAAATACGGATAAAATTAAACTTTCGGTAAGGAATGTATACGCGAAGCATTCTTACAGAGTTAATTAACATAAATAATTAAGTAAGAAAGATGCTAAAAGACTGCTCAATTTACTGTTGTTACTCATAAGTACGTGAAGCGGCTGATATATTATTGATGTATATTATCTTACAAGAACGAGTTTGGATGGAATAGTTAGGCAGTCTATCAGAGATCATGAAAGTTAAGGTAGTTCTGTCGTGAAGGCAATCCAAACTCATATGCATGAATTTTTGACATGTTGTAATTTAGTTATTCAATTTTACTTACACAAAATCTTGAAGGCTTTTACCGAGTATTTGAATGAACAATTAAAACTTGAAAATCGATCTTTTTACACGGCACTTACGGGAGGGTTGGAAAAATTGATCTTTAAATCGAAAATTAACATACTTAGATCAAAGATAGAGAAAAAATAAAAAGTACTACGGATTCGGAAGTTATTCAGGAATTGATGCATCATGAAAAAAGGTGAAGTCTCCGGAATAATGTTTAATTGAACCAAGGTCAAAGTGCACGATACCGGTCCAAATGACGTTTCCTAACCTAATTATCGTAAAAATGAAGTCAAATCCGCACTAAACATATCAACTATTTACAAATAATCGTTTTAATTTGATTACGACAATTTCGAAGGATTCTCGATTATTTTTGATATTATTATTGAGGCAATCAAAGCGATGCGTATGATTTTTTTTTAATGTCATATAGACTCTGAGATTTATGACTCCGGCGTACCGGCAGAACTACCTTAAGCAGCTTGGGCCGCGGTCATTACAAAGATGGGTGACCAGAAAAAAAAACGTAATTATCCGGTCGATTTTTTTTTTTTTTTTTTTGCTTGGAATAGTACATCATGAGTATATACGTACAATCATATATTTTTATTATTAAATTTAATTAAAAAATTATATTATTTATAATAATATTATAGGATATGGATATAGGATTTCGATCGTAAATTTATGATAGTACATCGTAAATTCACGAACCAAAGTCCGTATTCGGAACGATAGAATTTTTTATAATCGTTTTCTATCATTTATTTTTACCAGGGATGTACACTTAATCGAGAGAAAAATTAATAGTGACGGATTTGCATAAGGATTAACGGATTAACGTTGCTTTCCGATGGGATACATTTTCGTTCAGTTTTTTTCAAGAATAATCTATAATTTTTTGCCAATTTTGATGAGTGGTGGCTCATTCTCTTTCTTAAGGTAGGCCTTTCGAATAGTATCGAGTTCGCATAAGTTTTCGAAAAATGAGAGGGAATTGCAAGCACTTCTCGATAATACAAAAATCTGAAAAAAATGATGCATATTAAAGGTGTGGAAAAGATTCATTTTACATAATAATAATTCCAAAATGTTATTAACAAATTGATGAAAAATAAAATTGTTCATCAAATCTTTCGACAACCTAATTTTTTTTTCGGTAAAAATAATTCCTTTATTTTTCTGAATACGCATGAATTTTTAAAAATTTTTTAATTCACTTCGAATTTTGGGATTTTCCTCATGTAAAAAAAACGAATAATTCAAAGTGAATAAAAAAATTTGAAAAAATTCATACGTATTCAGAAAAACGAAGGAATTATTTTAGCCGAAAAGAAAAATTAGGTTGTCGAAATTTTTTTTGAACAATTTTATTTTTCATCAATTTGTTAATAACATTTTGGAATTATTATTATGCAAAATTAATCTTTTCCACACCTTTAATATGCATGATTTTTTTCAGATTTTTGTATCATCGAGAAGTGTTTGCAATTCCCTCTCATTTTTCGAAAACTTATGCAAACTCGACACGATTGGAAAGGACTACCTTAAATGATAATCTACAAATTGACCAGCTGGATATTTGATATTATTGATCGTTTAATAATTATAGCTATTTGTTTATGAAGGTATTTTGATTTTTGTTAAACAACAGGCTATGATTGTTAAACAATCAATTATATCAAATATCCAGCCGGTCAATTTGTAGAGCATCTTTTAAGAAAGAGAATAAGCCATCACTCATCAATATCGGCAAAAAATCATAGATTATTCTTGGAATAAACTGAACGAAAATGTATCCCATTGGAAAGTAACGTTAATTAATTAATCTTTATGCAAATCCGACATTATTAATCTTTCTCTGGGTTAAGTATACATGCTTCAATTCAAACTACTCTCTGCTATTGTAATTGAATGCATTAAACTTTAATGAAAGAATTACAAAAATTTAGCACTGATATGACTAGTGTGAAACGATCGAACATCCTTAAGGGCGTGAAACCGCCAAAAAGGCATGTCAACGGGCGATTTGGCAGATTCACTCACAAAAACATAATATTTTTTAACCGAACCTAATGGAAAAGCTTTCGCACAACGAGTAATGAAAAACATAATTTTCTTAATTTAAAAAAAATGAAGGGGTGAGACACCCCTAAATATGATTACGTTTATGCAAAAAATGGTCAAGAAAATTAAAACCTAAATTTTAATACACTTAGTATTAAAAAATCATATCTTTTCGCGAAATATCAAGACACGCTTTTTATATTTGTGAAAATTCATTTAGTGATATTATTTCTTTCCACGAATTGAATTTACAGTAAATTCGTTTTGTAAAGAATTTTCTTGATAACTTTTTAGCATTATTATTATTAATGATTTCACATTTTTGGGACAAAAATGTTTTATTTTGACGAGTATTCTATTTAATTTTTGTCAGTAGGTATTAATATCGTACAAACGCACATTATTCAATATTCGTGGTGATGTTTTATCGATGTAAAGAAAATTCCAGATCTGCACAACAAATTGTAAAGGTGTTGATTTTTTATCATTTCTATATATGGGGCATTCCATACTGATTCGACCTGGGTCCGACCCTCCACCTCTCGGATTTGGTCGAAAATTTTTTATATGATTGGACCAACTCCAAAAAGTACTGGAAAATTTTTTCAGATTTTTTTCATTTATTTATTTTTTTTTTACGATTTTTTCAAGGTAACATATCGTTAGCCCAAATTTAAAAATCTGAAAAAATTCTCAAAAATTCTGCATGAAATAACAAAATTTTTTAGCCTAAAGCCAAAGTAGGCCGGGTTTTGCTTCTATTTTTTTCTATAAAAAACTATTAAAAAATTTAGAAACGAAAGAGGAAAAGTTATCAAATTTTTCTAAAATATTGCTTTCTTCTGCAAGTGCTTTCTTTTCGTAAAAAAAAAATGCGATTCATAGAAAATATGTTCACTGTTAAATCAGGCCGGAATCGCAAAACAGAGTTTCTCTCTGAGAAAGCCAAATAATAACGATATAATTTCTTGCGGAAGAATGTTTATGGAAAAAAAAGAGGAAGTGCTGTGAAAATTTCAGTTTTCATGTTTTTTTATTATTTGTAATACAGCAATTTCTAGAATTATATAACATTCTTATCGAATAGTTTTTCCTATTTCCAAAAAAATACTCATTAATCAGAATTGACAAGCCGCGCTAATCAAAGGATTCCATTGATAATATCAGACGTCAATGATGATAATTTAAAAACGCGATCGCACCTTCGAATACAAAAAAAATTCAAGATCACCGAGTGCAGCTGAGATGAACAAACAATAAAATCAAATTAGATTCTACCGCACAACAAATCTAATTTTGTTATCTGACTCAACCCTGTACTCCACGAGAAGTGTTTTTTTTTCGTAATTTTGTGCAACTCGCAGTTTAGAAAAATTTGATAACTTTTTCTCTTTCGTTTCTAAATTTTTTAATAGTTTTTTATAGAAAAAAAATAGAAGCAAAACCCGGCCCACTTTGGCTTTAGGCTCAAAAATTTTGTTATTTCATGCAGAATTTTTGAGAATTTTTTTAGATTTTTAAACGTGGGCTAACGATATGTTACCTTTAAAAAATCGTAAAAGAAAAAAAAATCTGAAAAAATTTTCCAGTACTTTTTGGCGTTGGTGCAATCATATAAAAAATTTTCGACCAAATCCGAGAGGTCGAGGGTCCGACCCAGGTCGAATCGGTATGGAATGCCCCATATATTTAAAAAAAAATACTTCTATAATTTTGTGGTTTCTGTTAAATCGGTATTTATCAAATTGTTCGTTCAACAATCCCGAAATTTCTAAAGTGTAATTTGCAACATTTCTACGTAAACTAATTAAAAAATGGTAGTGTTTCAACCATTCTTTTTTGTGATTCATTTAAAACTTCTTTACAATATCGTTTTGATAAAAATCAGCGGTTTCATTTAATTCGAAGGCAAAAGAAATGTTGAGAAGTCGACTAAACATTTTCCAATAAATCTATTAATAACTCAGCATTGTTTCTTTTAATATCTAATCATGATCGTGATGATCTAAGCATTTCCTCTTGCGTTGCAAAATGCGCATACTTTAACCAATATAAATGTTGGTTATAAATATATATGAAAAATATACTTGACGCAAAAATCTTCTTTTGCATTTTCGTCCATCTTCGCAAAAGCAAATTTCACCTCTCAAATGATTATTGTTTTGTTGTTTTCAACAAATTTATTGACAATCTAATTTTATTGTTCTCATCTTCAATGCCAATAATTTTTCTTCGGAATTTTATCGTGTCGCAAAATACTCAAAGTTTGATCCAATAAAAATGTTGTTTGTGAATAAATGTATGTGACAAAATATACTTAACTTACAAATCTCCTTCTGCATTTTCGTTGAGGTCACAAAAATGTTGCCTCCAAAATTATTATTTCTTTCTTTTTCTCAACAAATTTATTTTACAATTATTTTCAATAACGTATTCAATTTTTAACCAACCAAACATTGTGTTATAAATATACGAAAAATGTGCTTAACGTATAAATCTAAAATGTTATTAGCAAAATCATGAATCTTCACAAATTCAATGATTTCGTATATAAATTTTGAACCAAACATAATTTTAAAAAATATACGAAAAACATACTTGACCTATAAATTTCAAATTTCGTTAAGGTAGTTCTGTCGGTACGCTGGAGTTATAAATCTCAGAGTTTATATGACATTAAAAAATAATCATACGCATCACTTTGACTGTCTCAATAATAATATCAAACAAGGATGCAAAGTAGAACCTTGCACATTGCTTCCTCATTATTTTTCGCTTCTTACAAAGCTACCTCTATGAGGAAGTATGTTATTCAATTTTTGGCTTCCTCATAGCGGAGTAAAACGCGAAAAATAATAAGGAAGCAATGTGCAAGGTTATACTTTGCATCCTTTTTTTAATTAGATAAATATACATGTTGTGGATTCGCTTTTTCTATTTCGTTATTACGTTATTTCTTGATTATTAGAGCGTTTCCGAAAGTGAATGTGATAATGTATATTTTTAAAAATAATTCAACATTCCAGAAAATCAAAAATTTCATACCGTTCGTCACTAAATTATACATATATAATGGCTGAATATTGTTTCATTTATGTACAAAATTTGAGCTCGCTATCTTAAGTTTTGCAAAAGTTACAATAGAGCGATAATGTCAATTTTTTGAAAAATTCAGAACATCATAAAATTTTAACGGTTCAACCGATCTTAACCAAATTCAATAGCGATCACCGGCGTATGAAAGCTCACATTCATACCAATTTTAAGATCGATATCTCGAAAATTGAAAGAGTTATCGCGTAAACAGACATTTTTCAAAAAAGTAAAAAACGCGTAATAATTTAACGATGAAGTGGATTTTAACAAAAATCTGTATGAACGATGAGGCTTGATCACTCTATCTATGGGCCAAATTTCAGCTTGATATCTCAAGGCATTCCCGAGTTATAAAGGTTTACATTTTTCGATCGTGTAACATACACACACACACACACACACACACACACACACACACACACACACACACACACACACACACACACACACACACACACACACACACACACACACACACACACACACACACACACACACACACACACACACACACACACACACACACACACACACACACACACACACACACACACACACACACACACACACACACACACACACACACACACACACACACACACACACACACACACACACACACACACACACACACACACACACACACACACACACACACACACACACACACACACACACACACACACACACACACACACACACACACACACACACACACACACACACACACACACACACACACACACACACACACACACACACACACACACACACACACACACACACACACACACACACACACACACACACACACACACACACACACACACACACACACACACACACACACACACACACACACACACACACACACACACACACACACACACACACACACACACACACACACACACACACACACACACACACACACACACACACACACACACACACACACACACACACACACACACACACACACACACACACACACACACACACACACACACACACACACACACACACACACACACACACACACACACACACACACACACACACACACACACACACACACACACACACACACACACACACACACACACACACACACACACACACACACACACACACACACACACACACACACACACACACACACACACACACACACACACACACACACACACACACACACACACACACACACACACACACACACACACACACACACACACACACACACACACACACACACACACACACACACACACACACACACACACACACACACACACACACACACACACACACACACACACACACACACACACACACACACACACACACACACACACACACACACACACACACACACACACACACACACACACACACACACACACACACACACACACACACACACACACACACACACACACACACACACACACACACACACACACACACACACACACACACACACACACACACACACACACACACACACACACACACACACACACACACACACACACACACACACACACACACACACACACACACACACACACACACACACACACACACACACACACACACACACACACACACACACACACACACACACACACACACACACACACACACACACACACACACACACACACACACACACACACACACACACACACACACACACACACACACACACACACACACACACACACACACACACACACACACACACACACACACACACACACACACACACACACACACACACACACACACACACACACACACACACACACACACACACACACACACACACACACACACACACACACACACACACACACACACACACACACACACACACACACACACACACACACACACACACACACACACACACACACACACACACACACACACACACACACACACACACACACACACACACACACACACACACACACACACACACACACACACACACACACACACACACACACACACACACACACACACACACACACACACACACACACACACACACACACACACACACACACACACACACACATACACATACAGACATTTTTTCTAAATCAATTTTCTCGACGTTTTGGTCCATTAGTCCAGACGCCAGAGGGGGTTCCGTGTGCCATTCGAGGTCCGGGAAATATTCTTGATGCAGATGATAGGTTTTGACCTCCTGAACACGAATATATAAGGTGTTTTGCGGAAAACCCGGTCGTTTAGTTGCTAATCGCAATTGTTTATTAACAATAGAAATTGTTGTTTTTTTGAACTCGGATATTTTTTTTTGTATAGTTCTTTCAATTCTGAGTCGAAAAGGTCCCATACAATTTTGCTCTACAATCTATAGATTCGGAGCAATAAATTGTTGAAAGTTGCAATTAGACCAAAATTGCTCTTCTTAACAAATTAGCAACTTCGAAAATATAAGTCGTAAAAAAAAATGTAAAGGAACTAATTTTGCCCAATGAACCGAGGAATATGAAAAAATAAATGCGAACACGAGCAGAACAAAAAATAATTATTTATCGATGCGTATGTTATGAGAGAAAAAATACGCTCGATGCGTATGTTATGAGAGAAAAAATACCGTTTCGCGACTCTTCATAAATAATTATTTTTTGTTCTGCTCGTGTTCGCATTTCTTTTTTCATATTCCTCGATTCATTGGGCAAAATTAGTTCCTTTACATTTTTTTTTACGACTTATATTTTCGAAGTTACTAATTTGTTAAGAAGAGCAATTTTGGTCTAATTGCAACTTTCAACAATTTATTGCTCCGAATCTATGGATTGTAGAGCAAAATTGTATGGGACCTTTTCGATTCAGAATTGACAGGACTATACAAAAAAAAATATCCAAGTTCAAAAAAACAACAATTTCTATTGTTAATAAACAATTGCGATTAGTAACTAAACGACCGGGTTTTCCGCAAAACACCTTATATATTCGTGTTCAGGAGGTCAAAACCTATCATCTGCATCAATAATATTTCGCGGACCTCGAATGGCACACAGAACCCCCTCTGGCGTCTGGACTACATTCTGAGTGTACTGACATGAAAATCTCGAAAAAAAAAAAATTTTCATTAAAACAAAGCTTCCTCTACGAGGAAGCAAAATGATCGAGGATCCTTCGAAATTGTCGTAATCAGATTAAAACGATTATTTGTAAATAGTTGATATGTTTAGTGTGGATTTGACTTCATTTTTACGACAATTAGATCAGGAAACGTCATTTGGCCCGGTATCGTGCACTTTGACCTTGGTTCAATTAAACATTATTCCGGAGACTTCACCTTTTTTCATTATGCACCAAGTCTTGAATGATTTGCGAATCCGTAGTACTTTTTATTTTTTCTCTATCTTTGATCTAAGTATGTTAATTTTCGATTTAAAGATCAATTTTTCCAGCCCTCCCGTGTAAAAAGATCGATTTTCAAGTTTTAAGGATGATCGGTGACGACTGTCAAAGTCAAATCAGAGATAAATTTTTGTAATCGATTCTTTAAAGTTTAATGCATTCAATAATAGCTGTGGAGGGTGATTTGTATTGAAGCATGTAGACTTAGTCCAGAGAAAGATTAATAGTGACGGATTTGCATAAATATTAACTGATTAACGTTTCTTTTCAATGGGATACATTTTCGTTCAGTTTTTTTCAAGTATAATCTGTAATTCTTGGCCGATTTGAATGAGTGACAGCTCATTCTCTACCTTAAAAGATACTCTACGAATTGACCGCCTAGATATTTCATAGTGTTAATTGTTTAATAATTCTAGACTGTTGTTTAACAGAAATTAAAATACTTTCATAAACAACAGGCTATAATTACAAAATGATGAACACTATGAAATATCTAGGAGGTCAATTCGTAGAGTATCTTTTAAGAAAAATAATGAGATATCGTTCATAAAAATCGGCAAAGAATTAAAGATAATACTTGGAAAAAACTGAACGAAAATATATCACACTGAAAAGAAACGTTAATCAGTTAATCTTTATGCAAATCCATGACTATTAATCTTTCTCTGGATTAAGTCTACATGCTTCAATACAAATCACCCTCCACTGTTATTATTTAATGCATTAAACTTTAAAGAATCGATCGCGAAAATTTATCTCTGATTTGACTTTGGAAGTGGCCACCGATCCTCCGTAATTGTTCATTCAAATACTCGGTAAAAGCCTTCAAGATTTTGTGCAAGTAAAATTGAATAGCTAAATTACAACATGTCAAAAATTCATGCATATGAGTTTGGATTGCCTTCGCGACAGAACTACCTTAATAAATTCACGAATTATCACAAATTAAATGATTCCTGTAGCATTAGGAAGCAGGGATGGCAAATATTCGAATAAAAACGTAGCATACTTTTCGATACAATCAACTGCAAAAAAAAATCACAATATATATTTTTCTTCAAATATAAAAAACGATATTTCCTTCATAAAAAAAAAGTAATTCTCTGTTTTCGACACATTTGTATTCGAATATAGCCCGAAAATTAAATCCATAACAGTACAAAAAAAGGTAATGATAAAGAAAATAATTCAGTTACTTTAATGAACATGTATATATTACAAATTCCCGTGAACGTTTACATACGCTGGATTATCATCACTCGTTCCCTTTTGTTGCGATTGTTGGTTATTTTGTCCTTGTCTCTGTTCCTGTCTTTTTCCAATTCGTTTTCGTTTACGAGCGCCGCCGAATTTCTTCAAAGCCAAATTTCTTCCGTCAATTCCTCGTCGTCTTCTTAGATCAATGGTAATTTCACGTTGAAGAAAATCGATTTCATCCGTTAAAATAGTGCCATTAGCCATTTTGGTCTTCAATGCCTTAGCAATTTTCTGCAAGCGTGGTACGTTCGACGTATTAGCCGCTTTGATTGCAGCTTTAGCCAATCGTCGATATGTTCTTCGTCCCTTTTTTCCCAAACTTTGCATCAAAATTCCGCTTGAGCTTCCTCCAGGATTTTGCGTACCTTCGTTTGTCGTAATTTCCGTATTCGCTGTAGAAACTTGTTCAGAATAGTTCGAAACATCTTCATTAATTTTCGAAAACTCGGGCGCCAATTGCGGATCAATATTGGCAGCACAGTTCGCTGCAGGATTGGCCAATAATGGCAGACTTTCCGCTAAAGTATCTACGGCAGAATTATTTGTAATTTCGCTGATCTTAGCAGCAAGAAAATTGTCTTTTCCAGTCGTACTTTGAATTTCAATTACTTCAGCTTTCGGAAACTTCAGAATTTCGTTCTGCGTTTCGGAATCCATTGAATTTTCCGCGAGAAAACTTGCGATAGCTTTATCGAAAGCTTTTGTCAGTTCTTCCGTTTTGTGGAACGTAAAAATTTCGTTGTACGTCCAAACGAACTCAAAATATTCTCGTGTAGCGAGATGTTTACCACTGTTACATCTGCGCAATCGTTCGCGAGCCAAACATCGAAATCTTTGAAGAAGGATATCTCCTTTTTCGACATAATTGCCTCTGTACAATGAAGTTATTAGCTGAGATCGTCTATTTGCGGAAATTCCAAATTGTGACGTCATCGACGTGATTCTTCGACGATTTTTCTTCGATTGCGTTTGTTTGTAATTCGCCGCAGTCTGTTTCACAGTTTTGTCGGCGATAGAGATTTTTCTCAATAGCGAAACAACCGGCAAAACTGATCTCGACAGAATGAGTTTCTTTTTAATATCTTCGATCAAATCGTTCGAAATTTCGTAGGGTTTTTTGTCATAAACGAGATACGCTTTTTCCGCATCTGTTCGCGACAACCATTGAAAAATAACTTTCTCAAATGCGGTGAAAATTCTCGTTGTTGCGCATTTAATCCCCATGAAAGTTCCCTCAACGGTATCGTGAATTATTTCAACATGGAACGGCAAATATGGTTGCCAATTAATCAGAAAATTTGGTTTTACATTCCCGGACAAAATTCCCGTTAGATCGATGTTTTCTACTGTATCGATACGCCTTTGTGATTTGTACCAGCGGAAAGTCTTTTTAGGATCGTTTTCGCCGGCTTGGAACAAAATTTGAGCTTGAGACAACGAAATTTCAGGCTCCGGAGGCGGAGAATCGTCTAGGATGTCGATAGTCTCGATACTCGAATCGATACTTGTTTCCTCGAGGAATTCGTTCTGCGAAAGCTCAGGCATTTGAAGGTTGTTTGAGTCTGTATCGAAATATCGTTCGTGACGAGATGCTTCGTCAGTTAAATCGTTATTGAGTGGCTGTTGAGTGGATGGAATATTCGATGGCTCGTACATTGGTCCAGCCGTGTAACTGCTTATGTACATCGGCGTTGGAAAATGTTGAGACCATCGCAATTGTCTGCACATCGTTACATCGTGGCCACGTTTTGCGCAGTTGCAACAACTCAGATGTTGGGCCGGTTTCATAATGTTTGGTGCGTATTTTGGGATTACTGGTGGCGTTGATGTTGTCTGAAAATTATGGAAAACTTTTAGATCGATTTCATAACAAAATTAAACGTTTATGTGGCAGTTTATAGGGAATATTAAGGAGAATGAGAGTCACACTCAATTTACTGATTTTCAGTAATGGATTCCTGATAAAAATAAAATGTAGGGACTGATATAGATCTATAGAATTTGAATGGGATTTAATTGTATGTTATCATCTCTATTTTCGTTTTCTATGGGTTAAATACGATAGATACTAGGGTAGGGCTGTTCAAAAAAACATAATTTATTTATAATCGGTTGCTCCTGAAATGCTGTATTGATTATCACAAAAAAAAATGTTTTCGCGAAAGCTGGGAGTTGTGCGATGATATTAAGTACTGCCGCATCAAAGCCAAAATTCATTAAAAACGGCGATTTTTAGAAATTTTTTTTTTTACTTGGTGAAGCGCTCAGGGAGATTGCGGTTGCTTTCGATAGACTATGAAATTGTGTAAAGGCAGAAACATGTTCGGTAATGTTTAGTACTGCCGCATCGACATTGAAGTTAACAAAATAAAATATGAAATCCTTTAAAACATTGAAATATTCATCTGCTCATCGACTATTTCGCGCGTTTTCAAATGACAAAATGGCTCATGAAACGGGAGTCCTGTATGATCAAATTTAGTACTGCCGCATCGATATCGCAGTTTCCCAAAATTCGAAAATCGTTTATCATCATCATGATTATGATCATACATGACTCTCGTTTCAAGAACCATTTTTTCATTTGAAATCGAACGAAATAGTCGATGAGCAGACGAATATTTCAATGTTTTAAAGGATTTAATTTTTTGATTTTGGTAACTTCAATGTCGATGCGGTAGTACTAAACATTATCGAACATATTTCTGCCTTTACACAATTTCATAGTCTACAGAAAGCAACCACAATCTCCATAAGCGCTTCACCACGTTGCAAAGTAGAACCTTGCACATTGCTTCCTCATTATTTTTCGCTTCTTACAAAGCTACTTGTATGAGGAAATACGTTATTCAATTGTTGGCTTCCTCATAGAGGACGCTTTGTAAAACGCGAAAAATAATGAGGAGGCAATGTGCAAGGTTCTACTTTGCATCCTTGTTTTAATTAGATAAATATACATGTTGTGGATTCGCTTTTTCTATTTCGTTATGACGTTATTTCGTTATTATTAGAGCGTTTCCGAAAGTGAATGTGATAATGTATATTTTTTAAAAAAATTCAACATTCCATAAAATCAAAAATTTCATACCGTTCGTCACTAAATTATACATATATAATAGCTGAATATTGTTTCAATTATATACAAAATTTGAGCTTGCTATCTTAAGTTTTGAAAAAGTGACAATAGAGCGATAACGTCAATTATTTGAAAAATTCAAAACATCATAAAATTTTAACGGTTCAACCGATATTAACCAAATTCTATAGCGATCACCGGCGTATGAAAGCTCACATTCATACCAATTTTAAGATCAATATCTCGAAAATTGAAAGAGTTATCGCGTAAACAGACATTTTTCAAAAAATTAACAGACGCGTAGTAATTAAACGACGAAGTGGATTTTAACAGAAATCTGTATGAACGATGACGCTTGATCACTCTATCTATGGTCCAAATTTCAGCTTGATATCTCAAGGCATTTCCGATTTATAAAGATTTACATTTTTCGATCGTGTAACATACGGGTGATTTCGCCAATTATTGACAAGCGCATGAACCTCACCTCCTCGGAATCGGCTACAACTTCGCACATGTTGTGTATTAGTAAAAAACGGCTGCCTTGAATTTTTTCAGATTTTTTCGGGGCCTCGTTTACTATGACTTACGCTCATGAAGTTTTTATGTTTCTAGAAATGTTCACTTGTATTAGCTTCATTGGAGGCTTAACAATGCCCTAAAACGAAAAAAAATCATGGGTCATCTTTCATGTAAAAAAGTCTCAGCTTTCAGAAAAAAATACTTTTTTTTTGCGATAACTATGCGATAACGTACTCAAAATTGCAAAAAAATATTTAAAATGAGTTTTAGAAGGTCGGGCTCAATCGCGATTTCAAAATTCATATTTTTTTTGGAAAGCTGAGACTTTTTTACATAAAATATGTGAGTTCCAGAGTGGGATCTCGAAAACCCCATGATCTATGCCGGTAGGAAGAAAAATAAAATCTGAACTCATTTTTTTTCGTATATTCCGACTACTTCCAAGGCAGAAGTTTACTCAATCGTAGCTCCTACGTTTAACATCGATATTATGAAGAATATCTTTCCAGTGTTTTTCACTTTGGAAGCGAATGACTCGTCCATTTTTTCACGAACGGAGGTTTTTTTCCATTATCAAAATTCAAAATATAATTGGGGACTGCTCTCATACACGGAGAAAAATGATTACTAATAATTCAGGTTGCCACCGGAATTTTTACTGATATTCCAGTAATAATTCCGTTTATTCCTGTGAAGTTACAGGTTTATTCCTGAAAAATTGCAGGAATAAACGGAATTATTAATGGAATATTAGTAATAATTCCTGTAGCAACCTGAATTATTAGTAATCATTTTTCTCCGTGTATGAGAGCAGTGCCCAATTATATTCTGAATTTTGATAATGGAAAGAAACCTCCGTTCGTGAAAAAATGGACGAGTCATTCGCTTCCAAAGTGAAAAGCACTGAAAAGACATTCTTCATAATATCGATGTTAAACGTAGGAGCTACGATTGAGTAAACTTCTGCCTTGGAAGTAGTCGGAATATACGAAAAAAAATGAGTTCAGATTTTATTTTTCTCCCTACCGGCAGAGATCATGGGGTTTTCGAGATTCCACTCTGGAACTCACATATTTTATGTAAAAAAGTCTCAGCTTTCCAAAAAAAATATGAACTTTGAAATCGCGATTGAGCCCGACCTTCTAAAACTCATTTTAAATATTTTTTGCAATTTTGAGTACGTTATCGCAAAACAAGTATTTTTTTCTGAAAGCTAAGACTTTTTTACATGAAAGATGACCCATGATTTTTTTCGTTTTAGGGCATTGTTAAGCCTCAAATGAAGCTATTACAAGTGAAGATTTCTAGAAACTCAAAAACTTCGTGGGCCTAAGTCACAGTAAACGAGGCCCCGAAAAAATCTGAAAAAATTCAAGGCAGCCGTTTTTTACTAATACACAACATGTGCGAAGTTGTAGCCGATTCCGAGGAGGTGAGGTTCATGCGCTTGTCAATAATTGGCGAAATCACCCATACACACATACACACACACACACACATACAGACATTTTTTCTAAATCACTTTTCTCGAAGTTTGGGCCCATTCTGAGTGTACTGACATGAAAATCTCGAAAAAAAATTTTTTCATGAAAACAAAGCTTCCTCGATGAGGAAGCAAAAATTATAAAAATCGCCGCTTTTCATGAATTTTGACCTTGATGCGGCAGTACTTAATATCATCGCACAACTGCAGCTTTCGCGAAAACATTTTTTTTGTGATAATCAATACAGCATTTCAGGAGCAGCCGATTATAAGAAAATTATGTTTTTTTGAACAGCCCTAATACTAGGGTGGTCCATTTTGACACAGTATTTTTTTTTACCGTGCATCCCTCAAAACTGTTCTCTATTATGAAAAAAAAATCCTTGTAAATCATTGATGACAAAAAATATGTAGTCGTCGCGACGGAATTATAAAATTTTCTTGTTTTAATCATTTTTTTCAGTTAAAATTCTCATGTATATTAGCGTGTGTCAAATTTATAAAAAAAATTTTAATATTTAGTTTTTTACTGCAAAAGTATGTATTCTGTCCTTAATATCCACCTTCTATACGGAATACGCGGCTTAATTTTTTAAATAATTTTTTCAATTCGCAATTTGTTGAAAAACAAAGATCGCGATTGAGACAACTCTGAATATTATTTGCCAGTGAATTCCTTTGGAACAGTCGATTGTTAGGTCAGCCCCTTGAGTTTAAGCCATGAAAACCAACAAAAAGTGCAATAATAAGCAGAAGTTGTCAAAAATAATTTTTTTAAGCAAATTATTATTTTTTTTTTCTTTTACAGCCAAAGTAAGTATACTGACCTCAATATCTACCTCCTATACGAAATTCGAGCCTACATTATTGTATGTTATTTTTTTTATTTTTAAAAAATTTATTTATTTATTTGGAAAAAATTGTTTTCATTGACAAAAAATTTTTTTGTCAATGAAAACAATGATAATGTTTAGTACTGCCGCATCGACATTGAAGTTACCAAAATCAAAAAATGAAATCCTTTAAAACATTGAAATATTCGTCTGCTCATCGACTATTTCCTGCGATTTCAAACGAAAAAATGGCTCTTGAAACGGGAGTCATGTATGATCATAATCATGATGATGATAAGCGATTTTCGAATTTTGGAAAACTGCGATATCAATGCGGCAGTACTAAATTTGATCATACAGGACTCCCGTTTCATGAGCCATTTTGTCATTCGAAAACGCCCGAAATAGTCGATGAGCAGATGAATATTTTAAGGTTTTAAAGGATTTCATTTTTTATTTTGTTAACATCAATGTCGACGCGGCAGTACTAAACATTATCGAACATGTTTCTGCCTTTACACAATTTCATAGTTTATCGAAAGCAATCACAATCTCCATGAGCGCTTCACCAAGTAAAATAAAAAATTTCTAAAACTCGCCGTTTTTAATGAATTCTGGCCTTGATGCGGCAGTACTTAATATCATCGCACAACTCCCAGCTTTCGCGAAAACATTTTTTTTGTGATAATCAATACAGCAATTCAGGAGCAACCGATTATAAAGAAATTATGTTTTTTTGAACAGCCCTAGTGTAGATATTCTGAATATCACTGCAACAGTCCGTTATTGTTTTATGATAGTTTTGGAGTACGAAATAATTGCAACTGCAAAAAATATGTGCTGTAAAAGTGAAAAATAGAGTGAGCAAATATTTTTAAAAAAATTCAAAATGCCATTAAAAATGACCTCTTTAGCTTCAAAAGAATATATATTTTTAAATAAAATCAACAGATAAACAAGTGAGATATCTGTCAATGACTATCGGCAAGTTGGGTCTGACTCTCTCCCCTTAAGGGCGAGGGGCCATTCACTAGGGAAATCACTGAAGCACCTCGCATGAAATCAAGAACCAAATCGTAAGAAATCGCCCGCAAATCATTGATTTAGGTTTTCCTCGAAATCACATTGAAATCATATGAATGCACGAAATTGGAATCACATTACAATCATATGAATTCGCAAAATCGAAATCACATTGAAATCATATGAATGCACGAAATTGGAATCACATTACAATCATATGAATTCGCAAAATCGAAATCACATTGAAATCATATGAATGTACGAAATTGGAATCACATTAAAATCATATGAATTCGCGAAATCGAAATCACATTGAAATCATATGAATGCACGAAATTGGAATCACATTACAATCATATGAATTCGCGAAATCGAAATCACATTGAAATCATATAAATTCTCGAAATTAAATTAATTGCAGTTTTTAACCAATACCCAGTATAGAGTAGTGGTTGATGATAATTTAGTTGAACGATGAAGCCCGCAAACGGTCTTCATCAGTGACCGTTATTCGATTCCAATATCATATTACTATTTCTCCTCTGGACATAACGACAAAAGGTTTGGCTATAAATGATGTTAACTTTAAGAAAATAAAAAGCCGTTTCTAAGCTTCAAGTGTTTTTTTTTAAGACGCCATATTGAGTACTCTGCAAAAGTAATTTTCTATTGAGTTTTCCGAAAATGGAAGCGATTTCTTACTAATTTCCACTGGTATGAAATCATAATTCGAAAAAATTAAGATCTTGTGATATCACCCGAAAATATATTAGTTTTGTGAAATTACGAAGTTTTCGAAATCACTGAAATCTACAGGAAATCGCATGAAATCAGATACTCATAATTGTAATTGAAATCTTGTGTGCATCTAAATGGGAAGTGAATGGCCCCCCGCTTAAGGGTCTTTATTTACAGAAGCAGTTTTGAAGATGTTTACTTCGAAACATTTTATATTGTAGAAAAAAGAACGAACTTTAAAAAAAATATTTTTAATCTGAAAAATTTCGTAAAAAAAGTGATTCACTTCATGGAGAACTTCCACACAAATGGAATTAATTTTAGAGCCAGCAATTAATTAATCATTGATCAGAGTTATTTTTTTGTGATGTAAATTATTATCTCTATTTTCATTACAAAATTCTATTTTAAAAAATTCGTAAAAATTTTGGTTTACTACAAAATTGTGGGAAAAAAAATTTGAAATTGTAATTTACCGTATTGTGGTATCTTCTCCAAAGATCTGGACAATCTACATGGGTATGACCCGATCCATTACACATTGCGCAATGCAAATGCGAGCAATGACCGCACGTCGGCCGATAGGTCGCATATTTACGACCACACTGAAAAAATAAAATAAAAAACTTAGCGTTTTAATTCAAAGATTTTGAAAGTAATGATTTTTAAAAACTAGTATATTACCGTTAAGCACATTGTATGAGGGCATCGGGATTCAGTGTGTCCCTTTTCACCGCACATGTAGCAAGACGGTGCCTTTGCTTTTTCTGGACATCTTTTTCCGTAATGCGAATCGGTCTTACAACGTGGACATAATCTGCGTCTCTTTGAGGTAGGTCCTTGCAAATCGGCATCCAGAATCGCCCAACAATTTGGATTTTCTATAAAAAAAAAATAAATAAATGATAAAAAAAACTTCCACGTTTAAAAAAGCAAGGATGCAAAGTAGAACGTTGCACATTGCTTCCTCATTATTTTTCGCTTTTTACAAAACTACCTCGATGAGGAAGTACGTAATTCAATTTTAGCTTCCTCGTAGAGGAAGCTTTGTAAAAAGCGAAAAATAATGAGGAAGCAATGTGCAAGGTTCTACTTTGCATCCTTGTTTTTATATTGGCGAAAAGTGTTTGCAATTCCCTCCCATTTTTCGAAAACTTATTTGACCTCAGCTTAATGCGCAAGGACTACCCTTAATCGAAATAACGAAAACGGAGTTTATCCTCCTCTTTTGTGTAAATTTTCATCTCGATTCTTCACGCCGTTCGAGAGTTATGAGCAATTCTATTTTGGGACAAGCGGTCATTATAAATTTAAAAAAAATAAAAATTATATATGAAGCAATGTGTAAAGTTCTACTTTGCATTCTTATTTCCATTGAGTACAAACTTATGTCTCGCATTATCAACTTTTGCTGATGCTAGAGCGAAAATCGTTTTTTTTTTGTAAATTTCAAAATGTCGTAAAATCTGAACCACTTTACCGATCATCGTCAAATTTGGTACGTGGCATTGCTGCATGTTCCTTTTCGTTTGTAAAACATTTCAGTTAAATTGGTAAAATTCGACGTGATTTATAAAAAAAAATGATTTTTTTCGAAAAATTCAAACATCTATAAAATCTGAACCGCTTTACCGATTTCGCCCAAATGCAATGCCAAACAACATTGAACGTATATTCATTTATAAACAACTATTTAGCAAAATCCTCTAATTTTTACGAAAATTAGAGCGAACACGCCCTTATTTCAAAAAATTAAAAGTACCATAAAATCAAAATGGCTGATTTTTTTTTTCAAAAATCTCAACATTCAAAGCGGGGCAACTACTCTACTTGCGTGCCAAATTTGAGCCATATCGCTCGAACGGTTACTGAGTAATAGTTCATCGAATTTTCGATTCCGAATGGTAAATACACGAAGGTCTAAAATTCCGAAATTTAATATCTCACATACACTTTTGACGAAATGTTTTCTAGCGAATTTCGTAAAAAAATTTAGGTGAGATATTAAATTTTGGAATTTTAGACCTTCGTGTCCATTCGGAACTTTAATTCGGCCTCTATTTTTCGTTTTTGATTCCTCATAGAAAAGCTTTGTTTTCATGAAAAAAAAAATTTCGAGATTTTTATGTCAGGACACTCAGAATTGTCCAAAAAGAAAAAATGTCCGTATGTATGTTATGTATGCGTGTGTGTGTGTGTGTGTGTGTGCGTGTGCGTGTGCGTGTGCGTGCGTGTGCGTGTGCGTGTGCGTGTGCGTGTGCGTGTGCGTGTGCGTGTGCGTGTGCGTGTGCGTGTGCGTGTGCGTGTGCGTGTGCGTGTGCGTGTGCGTGTGCGTGTGCGTGTGCGTGTGCGTGTGCGTGTGCGTGTGCGTGTGCGTGTGCGTGTGCGTGTGCGTGTGCGTGTGCGTGTGCGTGTGCGTGTGCGTGTGCGTGTGCGTGTGCGTGTGCGCGTGCGTGCGTGCGTGCGTGCGTGCGTGCGTGCGTGCGTGCGTGCGTGCGAGCGCGTGCGTGCGTGCGTGCGTGCGTGCGTGCGTGCGTGCGTGCGTGCGTGCGTGTGTGTGTGTGTGTGTGTGTGTGTGTGTGTGTGTGTGTGTGTGTGTGTGTGTGTGTGTGTGTGTGTGTGTGTGTGTGTGTGTGTGTGTGTGTGTGTGTGTGTGTGTGTGTGTGTGTGTGTGTGTGTGTGTGTGTGTGTGTGTGTGTGTGTGTGTGTGTGTGTGTGTGTGTGTGTGTGTGTGTGTGTGTGTGTGTGTGTGTGTGTGTGTACAACTCCGAAAATTCGAACGCCTAACTCAAGAACGGTATTCTATATCGTGCTCAAATTTGGCACACTAGTGTAGCAGCAGACCCTCTTCAACTGTAGCAATTTTCGACTAAATCTGTGCGAAAATTTCGATTTTATGCCGTTTTGAATTTTTTGAAAAAAGGACGTGGTCGCTCTAACTTTCATAAAATTTAATCTATTTTGCTAAATAGTTGGTTATAAGAGTAGGTGCACTCAATGCTGTTTGGTATTGAATTTGGCTCGAATCGGTAAAGTGGTTCAGATTTTATGGAATTTTGAATTTTTCGAAAAATGGACATTATCGCTCTATTGTAACTTTTGCAAAACTTGAAATAGCGAGCTCAAATTTTGTATATAAATGAAACAATATTCAGCCATTATATATGTATAATTTAGTGACAAACGGTATAAAATTTGTGATTTTATGGAATGTTAAATTATTTTTAATAATATACGTTATCACATTTACTTTCGAAAACGCTCTAATAATAACGAAATAACGGAATAACGAAATAGAAAAAGCGAATTCACAACATGTTTATTTATCTAATTTAAAAAAGGATGCAAAGTAGAACCTTGCACATTGCTTCCTCATTATTTTTCGCTTCTTACAAAGCTTCCTCTATGAGGAAGCCAAAATTGAATAACATACTTTTTTGCTTCCTCAGAGAGGAAGCTTTGTAAAAAGCGAAAAATAATGAATAAGCAATGTGCAAGGTTCTACTTTTTTACTGTATGAGGAAGTATGTTAATCGATTTTGGTTTCCTCTTCAATCAAGCTTTGCAAAACGGAAAAAATAATGAGTACGCAATTTGCAAGGTTCTACTTTACATTCTTGTTTTAAATAAATTTGAAAAACCGAAGTTTCACGAAATTTTAGTACTCAAGAAATAGTAAAGATTCAAATTCCTATCTAATCCAAATCCTTCTACCGATTTCCACCAAATGATGTATCTAACATCCCTGAATATTATTACTTTTACGTACAAAATTTGGGCTCGGTAATTTAAATAAAAATTAAAAATTAAAATCCGAATCATTTTTTTACGGTTTCGGGCAAATTCAATACCAAATAACATTAAATATACTGGCACTTATGAAAAACTATTGAACAAAAGATATTAAATTTAAAAAAAATTAGAGCGACGACATTAAGCAACATTTAAACATTTTTATTTATTTATATTTTTTCAGCCTTTTTAATCGAATAAAACTTTAGTTCGAAACATTCACGTGCGCTACATCATTATAATAAACGAAAATTCATGCACCAATTCTTATTGATACTCAGAATTTTTTTTTCCATTTCTCAACGAATACATTTTTTTCAAGAACTCAAACAAAAAATTCTAAAACAAATGGAGAAAAACAAAAAGATGAACTTACTCGGCATTCTGCTCTGTACATCACAGATATCCAAATTCTCGCCTCCCCAAGGATTGTTGTAAAAAGCCTGTAATTCTTTGGACATCGGTTTGAAGAAATATTCAGTCATCGTTTGTTCTCTGCTAGTTTTTTGTCTGTTCTTTAGCCTCTTTTCCGGAATAGCCGGTACATCAAAATCTTTAAAAGGACTCGAAGCCTTTTGTCGTTTTCTCGAATTTGCTGTTTCCGGATTCGTCATAGGGGCGTTAAAATCTCCTCCTGTACTTTTGCTGGTTGTTTCAATCGGCAAAAAATCATCGACTGATTGCACCTCGATTTCTTTTGAAGCTTCAGCCGTGGCAACGCGATTTTCTTGCGTAGATTGATTCCAGAGCGCAGGATTTACGCCGTCGATTGACGAAGCGGTCGAACAAATTTCGTTGTCTTTACGCGAAGAATTTGCTTGTCCAGCGGCAATATTAACCCAATTATTAGCTTCGCTTTCCGTCATACTATCGTCGCTTTGAGCGTGAATTAAATTCGCAGCTTCCCGCATTTTTCTAATCTCTTCGAGGCTCGAAGCGCCTTTTTGAATTTCCGTACAATTGAGAATCAAATTTCCGTCCTCTGAATTCGGAACCGCAGCGGAAATTTCCGAATCTCTCGTCTTTTTCGCGGCGTCTTTCAATATTTTTTGCAACTTTGCTTCGCGATTCGCTGCAAAGGATTCGTTGTCATTGGAAGAAGATTCAAGAATTTGCGAAGTCGTTATATCTTCTCGAGGTTCCTCGGCCGATTTTTTGCCTTTTTTCGTTTTCGATTTGCTGGATTTTCCGGAATCGTCTTCGCATTCTTGTTCGTTCGATGTTGAAACGGAAGATTCAACGTTTTTAGTCTTTTTTGGAGTGTCTCGCGAAATTTTCTGGGGAATTGTTGAGCTGGTTTCAGCGACCGGTTCGGCTGAAGATTCTACGACGGAATCGGTTTCCAAAATGCGAGAAACTGCAGAATCTTCTCGAGGTTCTTCCGCCGATTTCTTCCCCTTTTTCGGCCGATTTTTGCTCGATTTTCCGGAATCGTTTTCGCATTCCTGAATATTCGGTGTCGCGACAGAATTCTCGGTATTCTTCGTCTTTTTCGGTGTTTCCCGCGATATTTTCTGCGATATTGTTGAGCTGGATTCAGCGATCGGTTCGGCTGAAGATTCTACGAGGGAATCGGTTTCCAAAATGCGAGAAACTGCAGAATCTTCTCGATTTTCTTCCGCCGATTTCTTCCCTTTTTTCGGCCGATTTTTGCTAGATTTTCCGGAATCGTCTTCGGATTCTTGAATATTCGGAGTCGCAACGGAATTCTCAGCGTTCTTCATCTTTTTCGGTGTTTCGCGCGATATTTTCTGCGGTATGGTTGAGCTGGATTCAGCGATCGGTTCGGCTGAAGATTCTACGAGAGAATCGACTTCCGAAATGCGAGAAACTGCAGAATCTTCTCGATTTTCTTCGGCCCATTTCTTCCCTCTTTTCGGCCGATTTTTACTTGATTTTCCGAAATCGTCTTCGGATTCCTGAATATTCGGAGTCGCAACGGAATTCTCAGCATTCTTCATCTTTTTCGGAGTTTCGCGTGATATTTTCTGCGGCATTGTTAAGCTGGATTCGGCGATCGGTTCAGCTGAAGATTCTGCGGGAAAATCGGGTTCCGAAATGCGAGAAACTGCAGAATCTTCTCGATTTTCTTCCGCCGATTTTTTCACCCTTTTCAGACGATTTTTACTCGATTTTCCAGAATCGTCTTCGGATTCCTGAATATTCGGAGTCGCAGCGAAATTCTCAGCATTCTTCATCTTTTTCGGTGTTTCACGCGATATTTTCTGCGGAATTGTTAGGCTGGATTCGGCGATCGGTTCGGCTGAAGATTCTGCGGTAAAATCGGGTTCCGAAATGCGAGAAGCTGCAGATTCTTCTCGATTTTCTTCGACCGATTTATTTCCCTTTTTCTGCCGATTTTTGCTCGATTTTCCGGAATCGTCTTCGCATTCCTGCTGAATATTTGAAGAGGCTACTGAATGTTCAGTATTTTTCGTTTTTCTCGCGGTTTGTCGCGAAATTTTCGGGTTGTTTTCGCAAGTCGGTACAGCTGACGATTCATCGTCTTTCGAAGAATCATTTCCCTCGCTCTGATTCGTCGAAGATTCATCAGCATTGGTTTTTCTTCCTTTTTTTGACGGAGATTTAGACGATTTTTCATTATCGTCATCGAAGTCGTCGTCAGAATCCTGAAGTTGAATAACCGGCGGAGGAGTCTTCGGAGGAACTGGAACTTCCAGAATAGAATCGTCGGAGTCCGAACTAATATCCACTGGTTCTGGTTCGATTTCCCTCATCTTGAGCTTGTTTTTCTTGGATCTCATGACTTTGTATTTACCATCCATAATCACATTTGCATTATTGAGATATTGTTTTAATTCTTCTTGGTAGCGTCTTCGTTCAGCTTGGCGTCGTAATATCAATTCCTTTTTTCTTTGAGATTTCAGCAAGCTTAAATAATCACGAGCGACGATATTGTCGGTTATTTCAGCGTTTTGAAATAAATTAATCAATTCAGTTTCAGATCCTTGACGAAAGTTTCTAACTTGGTGCGCAAGATATGAACTGAACAGTTCTTCTGCCTCAAAATCAGCTTCTAATGAATCAGCTACAAAACGTTCAGCTCTGTCTACGTTTGACTTTCTGTTTCCAGTTGTTTTAGAGCGAGTTACAATTGTCCTACTGTTTTGATTAGCCTTTTTTCTTCCAAATTGTGGTGAAGAGATCTCAGAATGATTTAAGACTGGTGCAATATTACAGTAATCTATCATACCACTTCTACATGGTGCTGAAGCGTTTCTAGGTTTATTGAATCGATTTCCAGCTGATGTTCTGATATTCTGATCGATCGCACCACTTCTAAATGGTGTAGAAAAGTTTCTAGCTTCGTTAAAGCGATTTCTAGCTGGTCTGATATTCTCAACTTCAATCACACCACTGTCAAGTGGCAAAGAATTGTTTCGTGCCACGTTACAATTTGAAAATGATGCTAAATTATCAGAGTAAATCGCACCACCTCCAAATTGTTGATTGATATTCTGTGTTTCGTTGGAGCGATTTACAGTTGTTCCGCTTCTCAATTGTATGGAAAAATCATCAACTATGTTAGGACGATTCAAACCGATTGAAATATTTCCACAATTTATCGAACCACCTGCAAATTGTGTGGGAAAGTTTCCAGCTTCGTTGGAGCGATTTACAGTTATTCCGCTTCTCAATTGTATAGAAAAATCATCAACTATGTTAGGACGATTCAAACCGATTGAAGTATTTTGACAAGTTATCGAACGACCTGCAAATTGTGTGGGAAAGTTTCCAGCTTCATTGGAGCGATTTACAGTTATTCCGCTTCTCAATTGTATAGAAAAATCATCAACTATGTTAGGACGATTCAAACCGATTGAAGTATTTTGACAATTTATCGAACGACCTGCAAATTGTGTGGGCAAGTTTCCAGCTTCGTTGGAGCGATTTACAGCTGTTCCGCTTCTCAATTGTAGAGAAAAATCATCAGCTACGTTAGGACGATTCAAACCAATTGAAGTATTTTGACAATTTATCGAACGACCTGCAAATTGTGTGGGCAAGTTTCCAGCTTCGTTGGAGCGATTTACAGTTGTTCCGCTTCTCAATTGCAGAGAAAAATCATCAGCTACGTTAGGACGATTCAAAGTGGTTGAAGTATTTTCACAGTTTATCGAACCACTTGCCAATTGTGTGGGAAAGTTTCCAGCTTCGTTGGAGCGACTTACAGTTGTTCCGCTTCTCAATTGTATAGAAAATTCATCAGCTACGTTACGGCGATTCGAAACGGTTGAAGTATTTTCACAATTTATCGAACCGCCTGCAAATTGTGTGGAAACGTTTCCAGCTTCGTTGGGGCGATTTACGACAGTTGCAATGTTGGAATTTTCAACCGATCTATTCCGTAACGGAGTAGACAAGTTGCTAATTTCTTTAGAACGTCTCACAGCAGTGGCAAAAGTTTCGGCCTCCGACAATCGTGTTTCTAACGGAAGATCATCCAAATTCTGCACTGCCGCACCAAAATTCCTCTGCGCTTCGGGCTGACCTCTCGTCAGCCACAAATCTTTGTGAGCGAGCAATCTTTGCTGCTTTCCGTGTTTGGGACCTACGATTTGTTGCCCTGAATCGTTACGAGCATTATTGCTCCCTCCGCGAAATACCCAACTTCTCGAAGGGTAAGTGGATGTCTGATTTGACGATTTTTCAGAAACTTTGCTTCGATTGGTATCGTTAACAAAATTCTCTTTGCTATTAGTTGCAGCGTCGCTATTAGTAGATGTCAAGTTCGTACCAAGATTTTCTGTGCTGTTATCAGTCGTATCGTAGTCTTGTTGGTAATTTTCGTTGGTGTAATAAATTTCAGCGTACAGTCTTGCCTCTAAGTCCGGATCGTAATCGGCATCCTCAAAGTCACTGGATTTCTGTGCAATGCAATTCCAAAGTATATTCTGTTAGTCTATACGACGGGAATCGCTAAAAATAAATTATGTAAGAAAAGTCAAAGAAAAAAAAGAAATAAAGAAAAAAGAAATTAGTTAGGTTAGGTTTGTTCATCCAAAGTGTTATTCACCTCATTCGTAACATTGTGAAAACTAGCCATTTCTCATTGTTGCTTGATCCAATGTTTGATCCAATGTCGTTGATGATTTAACATTTGCGATTAATTGTCGAATCACAAGTATACGTGCCCACGACACGTATACTCGTGATCAATTGTGATTTTTATCGGAAACACGCACGAACACGAGACACCAGACAATCCGCTAGACTATTTTTGCGATACTTGGTACGCTCTACGCTTGTGAGTTGTGCACTTTTTTTCTACGTCTCTTTCATCACCGAGACACTTTTGTTCCGTGGTTATGTTGGGTCGGTTATACTCTTCGGTTATTGGTTGAATTTTTCTGTGGTGGGGGGCGACAACCAATCAGAGTCGAGAATAAGTGACGAACATTTTCTCTCCTCATGAGAAGAAGAACAACGAAAAGCAAGTTTATAAGCACATGGTAGTGAGGCAAACAAGCGGAAGTTGACAAATCTGTAATTCAAAACAGAGAAAAGGAACATTTTTTAACCTTTCGGAATCAAAAGAAGGAAAAGGGACATTTTTTAAGGGTTGGACACTTTTCGGAATCAAAAGAAGGAAAAAGGTCATTTTTTAAGGGCTGGTCATTTTTCGGAATCAAAAGAAGGAAAAGGGTCATTTTTTAAGGGTTGGACATTTTTCGGAATCGAAATAATAAGGAAAAGGAACATTTTTTTAAGGGTTGGACATTTTTTGGAATGAAAATAGGGAAAAGCAACATTTTTTAAGAGTTGGACATTTTTCGGAATCAAAATAGGGAAAAGGTACATTTTTTAAGGTTTGGACATTTTTCGGAATCGTAATAGGGAGAAGAAATATTTTTTAAGGGGTGGACATTTTTTGGAATCAAAATAGGAAAAAGGAACATTCTTTAAGGGCTGGACATTTTTCGAAATCAAAATAGGGAAAAGGAAAATTTTTTAAGAGTTGGACATTTTTCGGAATCAAAATAAGGAAAAGGAACATTTTTTAAGGGTTAGACATTTTTTGGTATCAAAATAGGGAAAAGGAACATTTTTTAAGGGTTAGACATTTTTTGGTATCAAAATAGGGAAAAGGAACATTTTTTAAGGGTTAGACATTTTTTGGTATCAAAATAGGGAAAAGGAACATTTTTTAAGGTTTGGACATTTTTCGGAATCGTAATAGGGAGAAGAAATATTTTTTAAGGGGTGGACATTTTTTGGAATCAAAATAGGGAAAAGGAACATTTTTTAAGGGTTGGACATTTTTTGTAATCAAAATAGGGAAATGGAAAATTTTTTACGGGTTGGACATTTTTCGGAATCAAAATAGGAAAAAGGAACATTCTTTAAGGGCTGGACATTTTTCGAAATCAAAATAGGGAAAAGGAAAATTTTTTAAGAGTTGGACATTTTTCGGAATCAAAATAGGGAAAAGGAACATTTTTTAAGGGTTAGACATTTTTTGATATCAAAATAGGGAAAAGGAACATTTTTTAAGGGGTAGACATTTTTTGGTATCAAAATAGGGAAAAGGAACATTTTTTAAGGTTTAGACATTTTTCGGAATCGTAATAGGGAGAAGAAATATTTTTTAAGGGGTGGACATTTTTTGGAATCAAAATAGGGAAAAGGAACATTTTTTAAGGGTTGGACATTTTTTGTAATCAAAATAGGGAAAAGGAAAATTTTTTACGGGTTGGACATTTTTCGCAATCAAAATAGGAAAAAGGAACATTCTTTAAGGGCTGGACATTTTTCGGAATCAAAATAGGGAAAAGGAAATTTTTTTAAGGATTGGACATTTTTCGGAATCAAAATAGGGAAAAGGAAATTTTTTAAGGGTTGGACATTTTTTGGTATCAAAATAGGGGAAAGGAAATTTTTTAAGGGTTGGCCATTTTTCGGAATCCAAATAGGGAAAAGGAGCATTTTTAAGGATTGGACATTTTTTGGAATCAAAATAGGGAAAAGGAACATTTTGTAAGGGTTGGACATTTTTTGGAATCGTAATAGAGAAAAGGAACATGTTTTTAGGGTTGGACCTTTTTCGAAATCAAAATCGGGAAAAGGACAATTTTTTAAGGGTTGGACTTTTTTTGGAATCAAAATAGGGAAAAGAAACATTTTTTAAAGCTTGGACATTTTTCGGAATCAAAATAGGGAAAAGGAACATTTTTTAAGGGTTGGACCTTTTTCGGAATCAAAATAGGGAAAAGGACAATTTTTTAAGGGTTGGACTTTTTTTGGAATCAAAATAGGGAAAAGAAACATTTTTTAAGGCTTGGACATTTTTCGGAATCAAAATAGGGAGAAGAAATATTTTTTAAGGGTTGGACATTTTTTGGAATCAAAATAAGGAAAAGGAACATTTTTTAAGGCTTGGACATTTTTTGGAATCAAAATAGGGAGAAGGAACATTTTTTAAGGGTTGGACATTTTTCGGAATCAAAATAGGGAAGAGGAACATTTTTTGAGGGTTGGACATTTTTCGGTATCAAAATAGGGAAAAGGAACATGTTTTAAGGGATGGACATTTTTCGGAATCAAAGTAGAAAAAAAGCACATTTTTCAATGTTAATATTTTTTTAATTTTTATACCGCATTATGTCATTTTTTTAATCAAATGTAAATGTGGAATGCATTTCTAATGGAATTCCACGATTTGCCCAAAATGTTGAGAATTTTTTATTACAATTTAAAAAGATAGGTTAAAAAATGGATATTCTTCGAATATATTAACAAAATAAAATAAAAAAACAGACCTTAATTTTTTTAAATATATTAAATTGTTAATACTATTTATTTAATTTATCTGCCAAGTTATGAATTTCGATTTTTCATTCGTGCACAAAAGAAATAATCCCAGAACAGATTATTTCCTTTCCTGACAAATCTGTATTGTCAGCCAATCAGAGACGATTGTAGGGTTTAAGATGATGTGCTACTGCTCGGTCGGTAACAAAAACTGTAAAGCGTTGTTCTTGGTCACAATTGATGTTTCAGACAAAAGACGAGAAGTACTGACTGCGTCTTGGCAATCTGCAGTCAGTACTTCTCGACTTTTATTCGAAAAATCAATCGTGGCGAAGAATAACACTTCGGGAAGATTCAGCTATCTCACTCGCACTTATGGTGATCTGAGAGAGACAGACGATATGTAACACATCACCTTAAAGGGCGCTGCGATTGGTCAATGACTTTACTTTTCCTGTGGAGATCGTAAGTTTTGAACCGTGATGAGCGGCCTAGAAAATATTATAATATATTGTAAAGAAATAATTACTGAAACTTGTCCAACATCATTGCAAAAACGCCAAGATATAATTAACAGTTCTCAAACGAAAAAAAAAATCGCATTTTTGTGCAAAATGGGTGAGTCTTCAATTAGTCATTTTTCAAATGTTCTAAAATAATTCAAATTTCTAAAATATCGCTAAATTTCACTTTCATTAAATTTATTATATTTTACAAATATTTGTAAAATCTTAATATAATTATATAATACAAATATTTGTAAAATTATAGTTCACAGCGGCTTTATTTAAGCCTTATCAATAAAATTAATCTTGATTTCGAATAAAATTCACAAATTCAACGATTTTTAGAAGAACTGTAATGGAATCGATAGATATTTTTCTTTTTTTAATTTTTATAAATATTTATTAAACTTTATCTAAATCACTTCCGTTTTAGAAAACACTTACATCCATAATAATGTATATTTATAAAATACTTGTATCATATTATATGAAAAGAAAAATGATACGATTAATAATATAATAATATTTATGAAACAAATATCATATTTTAAAAAATAAATATGATACATGTTCAATTAAGGTAGTTCTGTCGTGAAGGCAATCCAAACTCATATGCATGAATTTTTGACATGTTGTAATTTAGTTATTCAATTTTACTTACACAAAATCTTGAAGGCTTTTACCGAGTATTTGAATGAACAATTAAAACTTGAAAATCGATCTTTTTACATGGCACTTACGGGAGGGCTGGAAAAATTGATCTTTTAATCGAAAATTAACATACTTAGATCAAAGATAGAGAAAAAATAAAAAGTACTACGGATTCGGAAATTATTCAAGAATTGATGCATCATGAAAAATGGTGAAGTCTCCGGAATAATGTTTAATTGAACCAAGGTCAAAGTGCACGATACCGGTCCAAATGACGTTTCCTAACCTAATTATCGTAAAAATGAAGTCAAATCCGCACTAAACATATCAACTATTTACAAATAATCGTTTTAATTTGATTACGACAATTTCGAAGGATTCTCGATTATTTTTGATATTATTATTAAGGCAATCAAAGCGATGCGTATGATTTTTTTTTAATGTCATATAGACTCTGAGATTTATGACTCCGGCGTACCGGCAGAACTACCTTAAGGTAGTTTTGTCGTGAAAGCAATCCAAACTAATATGCATGAAGTTTTGACATGTTGTAATTTAGTTATTCAATTTTACTTACACAAAATCTTGAAGGCTTTTACCGAGTATTTGAATGAACAATTAAAACTTGAAAATCGATCTTTTTACACGGCACTTACGGGAGGGCTGGAAAAATTGATCTTTTAATCGAAAATTAACATACTTAGATCAAAGATAGAGAAAAAATAAAAAGTACTACGGATTCGGAAATTATTCAAGAATTGATGCATCATGAAAAAAGGTGAAGTCTCCGGAATAATGTTTAATTGAACCAAGGTCAAAGTGCACGATACCGGTCCAAATGACGTTTCCTAACCTAATTATCGTAAAAATGAAGTCAAATCCGCACTAAACATATCAACTATTTACAAATAATCGTTTTAATTTGATTACGACAATTTCGAAGGATTCTCGATTATTTTTGATATTATTATTAAGGCAATCGAAGCGATGCGTATGATTTTTTTTAATATCGCATATAGACTCTGAGATTTATGACTCCGGCGTACCGGCAGAACTACCTTAAGGTAGTTTTGTCGTGAAAGCAATCCAAACTAATATGCATGAATTTTTGACATGTTGTAATTTAGTTATTCAATTTTACTTACACAAAATCTTGAAGGCTTTTACCGAGTATTTGAATGAACAATTAAAACTTGAAAATCGATCTTTTTACACGGCACTTACGGGAGGGCTGGAAAAATTGATCTTTAAATCGAAAATTAACATACTTAGATCAAAGATAGAGAAAAAATAAAAAGTACTACGGATTCGCAAATTATTCAGGAATTGATGCATCATGAAAAAAGGTGAAGTCTCCGGAATAATGTTTAATTGAACCAAGGTCAAAGTGCACGATACCGGTCCAAATGACGTTTCCTAACCTAATTATCGTAAAAATGAAGTCAAATCCGCACTAAACATATCAACTATTTACAAATAATCGTTTTAATTTGATTACGACAATTTCGAAGGATTCTCGATTATTTTTGATATTATTATTATGGCAATCAAAGCGATGCGTATGATTTTTTTTTAATGTCATATAGACTCTGAGATTTATGACTCCGGCGTACCGGCAGAACTACCTTAAATGCACTGCATTGATTCATTCGCCATACATTATTAGCGCAAAGTTTAAAGTTCAAGTACAAAGATAATAGCGACAAACTTCCCATTATAAATCTCAAAATAGAATTTTAATATCACAATAAAAATACTGTCGTAAGTAGTACACCAATTATTATATAAAAACAACTGTTTTTTTTTCTACAATAAATTTATTATTGTATAAAAGCGATCTACATACGCTACCTTTTTATTGCATAACGCCATTAAACAAATATTAATTGTTTTATTTCAATTTCAATACATTATTGATTAATCACATAATTAAACCTTTAATTATATTTTATTAATGCAATTTTTAAACTGAAACTCACGTGACAATTTTTTCAACAATAAATAGCGAGAAACGTCCGTTTGTTTATTACATATATTTTTATTAATTGTAATACAATATTAATAAAATAATTGTATACAAAGTTTTCAGTTTCACGAAATAATTAATTATGAACAATCTATAGGATGGGCAAACAAATATAAAATAATTTTTGATAAAAAAAAGGATGCAAAGTAGAACTTTGCACGTTACTTCTTCATTAATTTTCATCTTTCGCAACGCCGCCTCAATCAGGAAGTTTCTTTATTTTATTTTTGACTTCCTCATAGAGGAAGCTTTGCGAAAGATGAAAATTATTGACGAAGCAATGTGCAAAGTTCTACTTTGCATCCTTATTTTAAATATAAATTAAAGAAGTACGAAAACAAAAATTTTCATAAATTCAAAATTCTATAAAATCTAAACCGCTTTATGTATTTCGCTTAAATTCAATACCGATCGTCATTGTTCATTGCTTTGTTCGTCAAAAACTGTTTAAGCTCATTATCTAAAAAATTGTGGCAGCTAGAGAACATACAGAGATTTTTTGAAAAATTCCATGTCTTATAAAATCTGAACCACTTTACCAATCTTCACCAAATTCGATATCTTCTACAAACTGTTAATTTAACCTTGCAAAAGATTTGAGCAGGTTTGGTCGAACTTAACTTGAATAAGAACGAAAACAACATTTTTTCGAAAAATCAAAATTTTATAAAATCCAAACCGCTTTATGGATTTCGCTCAAATTCAATACAGACCTTCATTTTTTATTTCTCTATTCGTCCAGAACTATTTTAGCTCATTAGCTAAAAAATTGCGGAGGCTAGAGAACATACAGACATTTTTCCAAAAATTGAAAGGCTTGTAAAATCGGAATTTTTTTTTCATTTTTTTCGAAAATATATACATAGGAAGGGGCGTTGCTCCTCTATCAGCGTGCCAAATTTCAGCTTGATTGTTAAAGCCGTTTTCGAGATACAGCCGTTTGAATTTTGCAAGCGTGCCACACCACACATACATACGGGGCATTCCATACCGATTGGACCTGGGTCGCACCCTCGACCTCTCGGATTTGGTCGAAAATTTTTTATATGATTGGACCAACTCCAAAAAGTACTGGAAAATTTTTTCAGATTTTTTTTTTTACGATTTTTTAAAGATAACATATCGTTAGCCCAAATTTAAAAATCTGAAAAAATTCTCAAAAATTCTGCATGAAATAACAAAATTTTTGAGCCTAAAGTCAAAGTTGGCCGGGTTTTGCTTCTATTTTTTTTCTATAAAAAACTATTAAAAAATTTAGAAACGAAAGAGGAAAAGTTATCAAATTTTTCTAAACAGCGAGTTGCACAAAATTACGAAAAAAAAAACACTCCTCGTGGAGTACAGGGTTGAGTCAGATAACAAAATTAGATTTGTTGTGCGGTAGAATCTAATTTGATTTTATTGTTTGTTCATCTCAGCTGCACTCGGTGATCTTGAATTTTTTTTTTATTCGAAGGTGCGATCGCTTTTTAAATTATCATCATTGACATCTGATATTATCAATGGAATCCTTTGATTAGCGCGATTTGTCAATTCTGATTCATGAGTATTTTTCTGGAAATAGGAAAAACTATTCGATAAGAATGTTATATAATTCTAGAAATTGCTGTATTACAAATAATAAAAAAACATGAAAAATTAAATTTTCACAGCACTTCCTCTTTTTTTTTCCATAAACATTCTTCCGCAAGAAATTATATCGTTATTATTTGGCTTCCTCAGAGAGAAACTCTGTTTTGCGATTCCGGCCTGATTTAACAGTGAACATATTTTCTATGAATCGCATTTTTTTTTACAAAAAGAAAGCACTTGCAGAAGAAAGCAATATTTTAGAAAAATTTGATAACTTTTCCTCTTTCGTTTCTAAATTTTTTAATAGTTTTTTATAGAAAAAAAAATAGAAGCAAAACCCGGCCCACTTTGGCTTTAGGCTCAAAAATTTTGTTATTTCATGCAGAATTTTTGAGAATTTTTTCACATTTTTAAATTTGGGATAACGATATGTTACCTTTAAAAAATCGTAAAAAAAAATAAGTAAATGAAAAAAATCTGAAAAATTTTTCCAGTACTTTTTGGAGTTGTTCCAATCATATAAAAAAATTTCGACCAAATTCGAGAGGTCGAGGGTCCAACCCAGGTCGAATCGGTATGGAATGCCCCATACATACATCCCGACATTTTTTCTAAACCACTTTTCTCGACGTTTTGGACCATTCTGAGTGTCCTGACATGAAAATCTCGAAAAAAAATTTTTTTACGAAAACAAAGTTCGCTCTATAAGGAACCAAAATAGTATCTTTGCATATAATTAAAAAAAAAGAAAAAGATTGTTATAAAAATTGTCAAATAAATTGCAGGATAAATTTGAACTAAAGATAGATATTTAAAAAACTGCACATTTCTTGTAGCAAACAATACTTTCCAATAAATTCGAATAGGAAAAATTGATTTACGTCTTCAGTCGTGACGATAGTGCAAGCAATATTTTTGCTACGATAGCTTATTTCATTAGGCAATATCTTGTCTTTCGTAATGATGTTATTTATTCCGAACCCCCTGCAAACATAGCGATAAGAACCGACGCAGTCGATGATAACAAAAAAAAGCATTTCGAAGCGCCGCTGTTGGTGGCTGCGACCAATCAATTCCTCTCTTCAGGGTCATTCATTCTCAGGCATTCTCAGACACTTGTTGATCTACAAAGCGTGCGCACGTTTCTTGCTCCTCGTGCCAACGAATCCCATTGCCGACGATATAAATCAGTGATTTTCTTCGCTCTTGTTAAGTAAAAAGGCGTGCAAAATGTCGGGAGGAAAATTGGGTGAGTTTTATTTTTTTTAATTACCCACAATATTCTATAAAGTCGTACGTAACATGTGGTAAAGATATGCGGAAGGTTTTCGGCGTAGAGAGTTATGTGATTGGTCAATTCACGCTGCCGGCGTTCTTAGTACCGGTTTATGATATAATACGTACATGGCGAAGTTTTGTATTCTAAAATTAGATCATTTTTACTTACGCTTGTAAATTATGTTGCTACCATTTTATTCATGAATAGGAATATTTGAATATTTATGCGTTTGTTTATATGTATGTATTACACGAACAGAAAACAATAACTATAAAAAGGGATTTGCAAAAATTACTGTAGTTTATCATTTTGAATTACAGAAAATTTTTTGGGTCGTACGATCTGAATCTGTGCTCGGATAATCTGCGCCTATGTATTGACCGTCGATATAGATACATACGTAGTTTTCTCTCTCTATCTTGGTTTAAGGTAGTCCTTGCGCTATTCATTTCGCATAAGTTCGAGAAAAATGAGAGGGAATTTGCAAAAACTTGATGATATAAAAATCTGAAAAAAATTCACGCACATTAAAAGTACTGAAAAGATTAATTTTGCATAATAATTAATCAAAAATGTTATTGACAAATTGATTAAAAAAAAAATTGTTTAACAAATCTCCCGGAAAACCACTTTTTTTTTAAATGAAAATGTTTCGTTCATTTTTCTGAATACGTATGAATTTTTTCAGATTTTTTAATTGACTTTGAATTTCATGTTTTTTCACATATTTTTTCCATATAAAAAAAAATTCAAAGTGAATTTAAAAATCCGAAAAAATTCATACGTTTTCAGAAAAATGAATGAAACATTTTCATTTTTTAAAAATGTGGGTTTTCGGGATATTCGTTAAACATTTTTTTTTCATCAATTTGGTTAACAACACTTTAGAATTATTATTATGCAGGGTTCGGAAAGTTACTTAATAAAGGTAATTTGTTACCGTTACCGTTACACCTTATGAAAAAGTAACGTGTTACCGTTACACCTTGTGAAAAAATAACGCGTTACCGTTATCGTTACTGAAAATGTAACGCTTCCGTTACTTTTCGTTACTTTAAAACATATTAATCATATAACAAATTTAGACGTATATAATTATTAACGTGTAGAATGAAGGTCAATAACGAAAGAAACGAATAATTCAGAGAAAGCGTTTATTAACGTCGAGCAAGTAGCTTTCGTTCATTTTCGTTGGTATCTCGCCTCTTAGAGGGAATTCGAACAGCTACTTGTTAACAAACATTTTGTATCTCAAAAAGTAACGAAAAAGTAACGGCAGTTTCGTTACTATTTACAAAAAATTTGTAACGAGCGTTGTCTTAGAATTACACGAATAAAAATGTAACGACGTTACCGACCGTTACCACAAAGTAACGAATTCACTAACGACGTTATTAGTAACGCGTTACTTCCGAACCCTGTTATTATGCAAAATTAATCTTTTCAGTACCTTAATGTGCATGAATTCTTTCAGATTTTTAGACCATCGAGAAATGTTTGCAAATTCTCACTCATTTTTCTCGAACTTATGCGAAATTAATACCAGGCGCAAGAACTACCTTAAGTGTATCCGAGATATATTCTCAACGAAACGTTTGATTGAATTTGAATTTAGGTACTTAATAATAAAAGAAAAAAACTTTTTAAAAAACTGAAAAAAATTCACGCACATTAAAAGTACTGAAAAGATTAATTTTGCATAATAATTAATCAAAAATCTTATTGACAAATTGATTTAAAAAAAAAATTGTTTCACAAATCTCCCGGAAAACCACTTTTTTTTAAAATGAAAATGTTTCGTTCATTTTTCTGAATACGTATGAATTTTTTCAGATTTTTTAATTGACTTTGAATTTCATGTTTTTTCACATATTTTTTCCATATAAAAAAAAATTCAAAGTGAATTTAAAAATCCGAAAAAATTCATACGTTTTCAGAAAAATGAATGAAACATTTTCATTTTTTAAAAATGTGGGTTTTCGGGATATTCGTTAAACTTTTTTTTTTCATCAATTTGGTTAACAACACTTTAGAATTATTATTATGCAGGGCTCGGAAAGTTACTTAATAAAGGTAATTTGTTACCGTTACCGTTACACCTTGTGAAAAAGTAACGTGTTACCGTTACACCTTGTGAAAAAATAACGCGTTACCGTTATCGTTACGGAAAATGTAACGCTTCCGTTACTTTTCGTTACTTTAAAACATATTAATCATATAACAAATTTAGATGTATATAATTATTAACGTGTAGAATGAAGGTCAATAACGAAAGAAACGAATAATTCAGAGAAAGCGCTTATTAACGTCGAGCAAGTAGCTTTCGTTCATTTTCGTTGGTATCTCGCCTCTTAGAGGGAATTCGAACAGCTACTTGTTAACAAACATTTTGTATCTCAAAAAGTAACGAAAAAGTAACGGCAGTTTCGTTACCATTTACAAAAAATTTGTAACGAGCGTTGTCTTAGAATTACACGAATAAAAATGTAACGACGTTACCGACCGTTACCACTAAAAAGTAACGAATTCACTAACGACGTTACTAGTAACGCGTTACTTCCGAACCCTGTTATTATGCAAAATTAATCTTTTCAGTACCTTAATGTGCATGAATTCTTTCAGATTTTTAGACGATCGAGAAATGTTTGCAAATTCTCACTCATTTTTCTCGAACTTATGCGAAATTAATACCAGGCGCAAGAACTACCTTAAGTGTATCCGAGATATATTCTCAACGAAACGTTTGATTGAATTTGAATTTAGGTACTTAATAATAAAAGAAAAAAACTTTTAAAAAATTGACGTTATTGCAAAAACTAACAATGAATCTTGAATAATAATAATAATGTCGAAAATGATTGATAAATTATTGAAAAAATGGTTTAATAATCTTTTTTGAACCTTTTAATTCTTTAATAAAATTCATTAATAAATAAAAATACAAAAAAAGATTTCTTAAAAATCATATACATTTCTTTTTCTCATTATGTTTACTTTTTATTTTTTCGTAGAAAAATTGGAAATTGGGTAAATTACAAAATTCCAAAAGTCCAAAATAGTTAAAAATATTAAGTTATATGTATTCGGAATTGATTGTGAATAATAATGTGCCAAAAATTTAGTAATTAAATAGAATTCGTCGTTAAAAAAAATATTATTTTTTAAAATTATTATGAGATTTTTTTTTAATTCAAGTGATTTCTTTTTTCGGCTTTAGGAAAATCTATAAAAAAGCTCGAAAACGGGAATTCCGGGATGGGTAAAAAAAATTATCGCAAAGATCATAAGTGTTCGAAAAAATTATCGAAATTTTAGCACGACAAAAGATTTTATTTATATGATTTTTGAAAAAAGGAATTTTTACATATAAAACTTTTTAAAAAATTTTATATACCCGAAAAAAATCAGCAAAATCGTTTCAGAAAAAAACAAAATTGGTTTTGAAAAGACACCAGTCTACAAATACCATAGTTGACGTAAAACTGTTCAACAAAACGAGTAAAGATATTTTTTTTTTAATTTCATTCATGAAAAAATTAAAAAAAAAAACCCTTATTAATGCATTTTTATTACACTTTTGAGATATTCATCGTTTTCCCGAAATTAAATTATTTCGACGCTACATTTTTTGAAAATCTATATCAACATATATATATATTTTTTTAAAGAACATTTTTTATTTAAAATTACACATATTTAATATACCAGTTTATATAAAAGAGCTTTCTTTGCCTGTAAGGAAAGTTAAAAAAGAAGGATGCAAAGTAGAACCTTGCACATTGCTTCCTCATAGAGGAAGTTTTGCGAAAAATGAAAATTATTTACGAAGTTGATGATTTATGACGTTTTACGAAAACCAGAGCGACACCAATGAATTTTTAAAAAATTCAAAATCACATAAAATCCGAATTGCTTTACCGATCATCACCAAATTTGGTACGCAGCAGCACTGAATGTTATTTTTCCTGTGTAGAAAATTTCAGTCGATTACTTGAAATTTTACCTGAATTAGAGCAAAACGAAATTTTTTCAAAAACTTCAGAATCTCATAAAAACCGAACCGCTTTACCGATTTCGCCCAAATTCAATACCAAAGGTCGTATCACTTTGTTCAATTTTAATACGAAGTTTCAGTCCGA
>OZ019968.1:7227270-7269770 GCA_963970395.1 Ephialtes manifestator | reverse complement strand
AACAATTAAAACTTGAAAATCGATCTTTTTACACGATGCACACGGGAGAGCTGGAAAAATTGATCTTTAAATCGAAAATTAACATACTTAGATCAAAGATAGAGAAAAAATAAAAAGTACTACGGATTCGCAAATCATTTAGGACTTGATGCATCATGAAAAAAGGTGAAGTCTCCGGAATAATGTTTAGTTGAACCAAGGTCAAAGTGCACGATACCCAAGGTCAAAGTGCACGATACCGGGCCAAATGACGTTTCCTAACCTAATTATCGTAAAAATGAAGTCAAATCCGCACTAAACATATCAACTATTTACAAATAATCGTTTTAATTTGATTACGACAATTTCGAAGGATTTTCGATTATTTTTTATATTATTATTGAGGCAGTCAAAGTGATGCGTATGATTGTTTTTTAATGTCATATAGACTCTGAGATTTATGACTCCGGCGTACCGACAGAACTACCTTAAACGTTTTGACATGAAAATGTCGAAAAAAAAAAATTTTCATGAAAATAAAGCTATGATGAAGCAAAAATATGTTTAATAGTGCTTATGATATAAAATTGGAGCCAATACTGGACAAAACTTAAACTTTAAGTTTTTGTTACAATGATATTAAACAGTTTTTATTAAATTTTCATGATTTATTTTTATTTTTTACAGCCTTGTTGAGTGTCTCTGACAAAACAGATCTTCTACCACTCGCTAAAAAATTGCATCAGCTAGGCTTGACTCTAGTAGCTTCCGGTGGTACCGCAAAGTCTCTGAGAGACTCTGGTCTTCCTGTAAAGGATGTTTCCGACATCACAGGAGCTCCGGAAATGCTGGGAGGACGAGTCAAGACTCTTCACCCAGCAGTTCATGCAGGTAACTTAATTATTTATAAATAATTTAATGAATTAATGTCTATATAAGTTGTCATTTTATTTTTTACAACTTACTTGAATAACATCTTCTTAATGAATGTCTAAATGAAATTCAGAAATATAAAAATGAAGAATTTGATAAATTTAAAAAAATTATAGATATTTTTTTGGATCTATCACATTTTTTATTTTATTTTTCATAGTTGAATTTATTATTGTATTAATGTGAGTAAAATAATTCAAGCAATATATTTTATAAATCGCGACATAAATTAATTAGAGAATTTAATATTTAATTTTTTACAATATACTTCAATGATCGCCTTAATAAGTTCGTTTTATCAAATTACAAAAGAAAGATGAAAAACGATAAATAAAATAAAATAATAGTAATTATTTCTCTAGATTCAGCAAATGCTTTATTTTGTTTTTCACTGTTTAATTTATCGGTGTATTTAATTTGAGTGGAAAATTCGTGCGAACGCTTCGATAAATTGCAGAGTTAATTTATTAATCCATAACTAAACGGAAAATTTGATATACATTGTTACATCCGGGGATATTTTTGATAAAAGTATATTTAAAAAAATAAATAAATAATTCTAAACATTAATTAACAAATAAATTAATATTTTTTTGAATGACAATATTATTAATTTATTGTTATTATTAAATAAAATAATAACAATAATAATAATAATATTATTGAAAGATTATTGATTGAATTTATTTGTTTGTAAATTAAAGTTTTAGTGAGATAATAATTTAGTAAAAAATAAGCCAGGATATAATAACATAAATAATATGTATTAAAATTTCGGCAGGTATCTTGGCGAGATTGACCGACTCCGATCAAGCCGATTTGAAGAAACAAAATTATGACCTCATTCGTGTGGTTGTTTGCAACCTGTATCCGTTCGTTAACACGATTAACAAGCCTGGTGTTACTATCGAGGATGCCGTTGAAAACATCGATATCGGCGGTGTGACTCTGCTGAGGGCAGCGGCCAAGAATCATGCTAGGGTCACTGTAATCTGTGACCCCACCGATTACGAAAAGGTCATCGGAGAATTAGAAACCTCTGCTGACAAAGACACATCTCTTGCTACTAGGTACAATTATTATTTTTTTTTTTTTCATCATTGCTTGAAGAAAATAAAATAAAACACGAAATAAAATTCGTCGATTGTGGCTGCTTGATGAATTAATTTAAGGTAGTTCTGTCGTAAAGGCAATCCAAACTCATATGCATGAATTTTTGACATATTGTAATTTAGCTATTCAATTTTACTTGCACAAGATCTTGAAGGCTTTTACCGAGTATTTGAATGAACACCCTAGCAAGTCGTGCCACCGATAAACAACCGCAAAAACGACTGACGTCGTTTTGTGCAAAAATGTTACGGCAAATCACTGCAAAACGACCGATATTATTTCATACTCGATCGGTCGTTTTCCGGCTAATTAACGAAAAAACGACTGCAAAACGACCGACCTTATTTCACGTTCGATCAGTCGTTTTACGTTTAACGACTGTAAAACGACCGATCTTTTTTCAATTTTCAAAAAAAAAAAAAAAAAAAATTGTGTCGCTGGTAGGTCTCGAACTTGCAACCTTCGGTTTACCAGTCGAGTACTCTGCCTATTCGGCTACTCAGTTCGTTGAAGTATGATCAACACACGTTCCTCATAAGCTACCATACGTTTTGGCGAATAACTTATAAGGAACATGAGTTTAACATGTATTAACGAACTGAGTCGCCGAGCAGGTAGAGCACTCGGCTAGTAATCCGAAGGTTGCGGGTTCGAGACCTATAGATGTGACTAATTTTTTTTTCTCCAAATGCGATATTTCAGGAGCACGCACATATTTTCTTGGTCCGCGCATTTATTAATTTAATAATATTTAATTAATATTAAAAAATGAAAAAAGATCGGTCGTTTTGCAGTCGTTTTTCGGTCATTAAACGTAAAACGACTGATCAAGCATGAAATAAGGTCGGTCGTTTTGCAGTCGTTTTTTCGTCAACTAGCCGGAAAACGACCGATCGAGTATGAAATAATATCGGTCGTTTTGCAGTGATTTGCCGTAACATTTTTGCACAAAACGACGTCAGTCGTTTTTTGGTGAACTAGGGGTTAATTGCGGTAAAATTGCGGTGACACGACTTGCTAGGGTGGAGGGTGATTTGTATTGAAGCATGTAGACTTAATCCAGAGAAAGATTAATAGTGACGGATTTGCATAAATATTAACTGATAAACGTTTCTTTTCAATGGGACACATTTTCGTTCAGTTTTTTGCAAGTATAATCTGTAATTCTTGGCCGATTTGAATGAGTGACAGCTCATTCTCTACCTTAAAAGATACTCTACGAATTGACCGCCTAGATATTTCATAGTGTTAATTGTTTAATAATTCTAGACTGTTGTTTAACAGAAATTAAAATATTTTCATAAACAGCAGGCTATAATTACAAAACGATGAACACTATGAAATATCTAGGAGGTCAATTCTTAGAGTATCTTTTAAGAAAAACAATGAGCTATCGTTCATAAAAATCGGCAAAGAATTAAAGATAATACTTGGAAAAAACTGAACGAAAATATATCACACTGAAAAGAAACGTTAATCAGTTAATCTTTATGCAAATCCGTTACTATTAATCTTTCTCTGGATTAAGTCTACATCCTCCAATACAAATCACCCTCCACTGTTATTATTTAATGCATTAAACTTTAAAGAATCGACCGCGAAAATTTATCTCTGATTTGACTTTGGGAGTGGCCACCGATCCTCCTTAAGGGGAGGGAGTCAGGTAAAAAAAATTGATTTTGGAAATTCAATATCATCCAAATCCTATTGCATATAAAAATGCCCAATGCACTATATTGTTGGTACTCGATAAAAGGATTTTTTACTGTCGTCTGACTTGCATTTGCTTTTCAATATTATCTTAAGCAAAGTTCTTAGGTTTTCCATTCTGTGCATGATTCAGATCAAACTACTTGGCAGATTGGAATGGTTGACGTCTCATTTTCTTCTTCATGAAAAGATACACCGGCTAAATGGAGCAAACTATTTTTTTTCATTCTGAAAGCAAAGTTAATCACTGATTTAGAAAACAGCATAAAATTTAATTATTAATAATTGTGTCACTTAAAAAAATATTACCTTTTATTAACATTTGCTCTATTTAGCCGGTGTATCTTTTCATGAAGAAGAAAATGAGACGTCAACCATTCCAATCTGCCTAGTAGTTTGATCTGAATCATGCGCAGAATGGAAAACCTAAGAACTTTGCTTAAGATAATATTGAAAAGCATATGCAAGTCAGATGACAGTAAAAAATTCTTTCATCGAGCACCAACAATATAGTGCATTGGGCATTTTTATATGCAATAGGATTTGGATGATATTGAATTTCCAAAATCCATTTTTTTTACCTGACTCCCTCCCCTTAACTGACACGGAAAGCTTCATATAGTAAAAAAAACCGTCAAAATTAAATTTCAATTTCAGACAACTCTTGGCCCTGAAGGCTTTCACTCACACTTCCGAATACGACAACGCAATCTCCGATTACTTCCGCAAGCAATACAGCGGTGGAGTATCACAGTTGACTCTTCGTTACGGAATGAATCCTCACCAAAAGCCAGCCCAAGTATTCACAATCCTAGAAAAGCTTCCATTGACTGTCGTAAACGGTTCGCCAGGCTTTATAAATCTCTGCGATGCTTTGAACGCCTACCAATTGGTAAAAGAGCTCAAAAACGCTTTGGGACTACCAGCAGCGACTTCATTCAAGCACGTAAGTCCAGCCGGCGCTGCTGTTGGAATTCCCTTGGACGCAACTCAAGCAAAACTCTGTCAAGTTGATGATTTGATGGATCAACTCACTCCATTAGCTTCGGCTTATGCTCGTGCAAGAGGAGCCGATAGAATGTCCAGTTTTGGAGATTTTGTTGCTCTATCCGATCCTTGTGATGCTGTAACCGCCAGAATTATTTCCAGAGAAGTTTCCGACGGTATTATAGCTCCTGGTTACACCGAAGAAGCTCTTCAGCTGCTGAGGAAGAAGAAAAATGGCGGATACTGCGTTCTCCAAATTGATCCTAATTACGAGCCTGCACCGATTGAGCGTAAAGTTCTTTTCGGTCTTACGCTCGAACAGCAACGTAATAATGCTGTTATCGATAGGAAAACCTTTGCCAATGTCGTGACGAAGACTAAACAACTTTCTGAAGCTGCTATAAGAGACTTGATTGTCGCTACCATTGCTGTGAAATACACGCAGAGTAATTCTGTTTGCTATGCCAAGGATGGACAAGTTATTGGTATCGGAGCTGGACAACAGTCCAGGATTCATTGCACCAGACTTGCTGGTGATAAAGCTGATAACTGGTTAGTATCATCATTTTTTTTATGCGGGTGATTGCTTAAAAAATCCGACACGACCAGATATTGGAGTGTTTAGTATTCTGGGACTGATGATATTTAAAAAAAATTTCTATTTAGGAATTTGCGAAACTTCAAATTATTGTTTACGAGAGATATTGAAAAAAATTGTGGCTTCCTCATAGAGGAAGCTTTGTAAAAAGCGAAAAATAATAAGGAAGCTATGTGCAAGGTTCTACTTTGCATCCTTTTTTAAATTCGATAAATAAAGATGTTGTGAATTCGCTTTTTCTATTTCGTTATTCTGTTTTTTCGTTATTATTAGAGCGTTTTCGAAAGTAAATGTGATAACGTATATTATTTAAAATAATTCAACATTCCATAAAATCACAAATTTTATACCGTTTGTCACTAAATTATACATATATAATGGCTGAATATTGTTTCATTTATATACAAAATTTGGGCTCGCTATTTCAAGATTTGCAAAAGTTACAATAGAGCGATAATGTCAATTTTTTGAAAAATTCAAAATTCCATAAAATTTGAACCACTTTACCGATTCGAGCCAAATTCATTACTAAACAGCATTGAGTGCACCTCCTCTTATAACCAACTATTTAGCAAAATAGACTAAATTTTACGAAAATTAGAGCGACCACTTCTTTTTTTCAAAAAATTCACAACGGCATAAAATCGAAATTTTCGTACAGATTTTGTCGAAAATTGCTACAGTTGAAGAGCGTCTGCTGCTACACTAGTGTGCCAAATTTGAGCGCGATATACAAAACCGTTCTTGAGTTATCGACGTTCGAATTTTCGGAATTGTATACAGTAGCCTCCCACTAAGTGCTCGCTCGCTAAGTGCTCGCCGAGGCGCCTTCCCCTCGATCGGGAGGCGTGAATGTTCCCCCACCAAGACTACGAGCCCGGCCAATAGCGGACGAATGCGCCCGAGCTCTGCCGATCTCGGCCGAATGCCGCCCGAGCTCGCAGAATCTCTTCGGAGAGGTGGTAACTCGCTAAGTGCTCGTTTTTACCCCTACAGCCCCGTAGGCGAGCACTTAGCGGGAGGCTACTGTACATACACACACACACACACACACACACACACATACATACATACATACGGACATTTTTGCTTCCTTATGGAGGAAGGTTTGTTTTCATGAAAAAAAAAATTTTCGAGATTTTTATGTCAGGACACTTAGAATTGTCCAAAAGGTCCAGAAAAGGGATCTAGAAAAAATGTCCGTATGTATGTATGTGTGTGCGTGTGTGTGTGTGTATGTATACAACTCCGAAAATTCGAACGCCGATAACTCAACAACGGTTTTGTATATCGTCCTCAAATTTGGCACACAAGCGTAGCAGCAGACCCTCTTCAACTGTAGCAAGTTTTGACAAAATCTGTGCGAAAATTTCGATTTTATGCCGTTTTCAATTTTTTGAAAAAAGGAAGTGGTCGCTCTAACTTTCGTAAAATTTAGTCTATTTTGCTACAAAGTTGGTTATAAGAGCAGGTGCACTCAATGTTGTTTGGTATTGAATTTGGCTCGAATCGGTAAAGTGGTTCAGATTTTATGGAATTTTGAATTTTTCAAAAAATTGACATTATCTCTCTATTGTAACTTTAGCAAAACTTGAGATAGCGAGCTCAAATTTTGTATATAAATTAAACAATATTCAGCCATTATATATGTATAATTTAGTGACAAACGGTATGAAATTTGTGATTTTATGGACTGTTGAATTATTTTTAAAAATATACGTTATCACATTTACTTTCGGAAACGCTCTAATAATAACGAAATAACGGAATAACGAAATAGAAAAAGCGAATTCACAACATGTTTATTTATCTAATTTAAAAAAGGATGCAAATTAGAACCTCGCACATTGCTTCCTCATTATTTTTCGCTTTTTACAAAGCTTCCTCTATGAGGAAGCCAAAATTGAATAACATACTTTTTTACTTCCTCATAGAGGAAGCTTTGTAAAGAGCGAAAAATAATAAGGAAGCAATGAGCAAGTTCTACTTTGCATCCTTTTTGCTTCCTCATAGAGGAAGCTTTGTTTTCATGAAAATTTTTTTTTTCGAGATTTTCATGTCAGTACACTCAGAATGGGCCAAAATGTCGAGAAAAGGGATTTAGAAAAAATGTCTGTATATGAGGGATTCCACGGGACTTTCGCCACCCCCAAAAAAAAAATCTCAAATTTTATCTAAAAATCAGGTTCAGCGGTGTCTATTGATGGACCAAATTTCAAAATTCTAAAAAAATAGTTGACCGGAATATACAAATTTTTTCGTTTTTTATCGTTTTTCATTTAATCTGTAATATCTCAGAAACTATTGATCGTATCGAAATCATTAAAAGTCGAAAATGTGCATTTTTTTATGGCCAACAAGAAAAAAATATATTCAAAATTAATTGCTTAATTTCAGGTCACATTTTATGGAAAAAACAACAAAATTATTTTTTTTTTAATGGTTGGACTTCAGATTTTTTCATCGGACAAATTGTCTCGGAATCTTTGAGTGATCGCCGAATTTTGAGTATTTTTATTTTCATGGGATGGCCCAATGCTGTGACGTTACAGCAATCTGAATGTTTTTAATATATATTAAAAAATCCATATTCAAAATTAAAATTAATTAAAATGGTTGGACTTCAGATTTTTTTACCGGACAAATTGCCTCGGAATCTTTGAGTGATCGCCGAATTTTGAGTATTTTTTTTTTCATGGGATGGCCCAATGCTGCGAGGTTACAGCAATTTGAATGTTTCAAATTGCTGTAACATTCAAATAGCTGTAACCTCACAGCATTGGGCCATCCCATGAAAAAAAAAATACTCAAAATTCGGCGATCACTCAAAGATTCCGAGGCAATTTGTATGTGTGTGTGTGTGTGTGTATGTGTATATGTTACACGATCGAAAAATGTAAACGTTTATAACTCGGGAATGCCTTGACATATCAACCTAAAATTTGGACCATAAATAGAGGGATCAAGCCTCATCCTTCATACAGATTTTTGTTAAACTCCACTTCATCGTTAAATTATTACGCGTTTTTTAATTTTTCGAAAAATGTCTGTTTACGCGATAACTCTTTCAATTTTCGAGATATTGATCTTAAAATTGGTATGAATGTGAGCTTTCATACGCCGGTGATCGCTATTGAATTTGGTTAAGATCGGTTGAACCGTTAAAATTTTATGAAGTTTTGAATTAAAAAAAACATTGACATTATCGCTGTATTGTAACTTTTGAAAAACGTAAGATAGCGAGCTCAAATTTTGTATATAAATGAAACAATATTCAACCATTATATATGTATAATTTAGTGACGAACGGTATGAAATTTGTGATTTTATGGAATATTGAATTATTTTAAAAAATATACATTATCACATTCACTTTCGGAAACGCTCTAATAATCAAGAAATAACGTAATAACGAAATAGAAAAAGCGTATCCACAACATGTATATTTATCTAATTTAAAAAAGGATGCAAAGTAGAACCTTGCACATTGCTTCCACATTATTTTTCGCTTTTTACAAAGCTTCCTCTATGAGGAAACCAAAATTGAATAACATCTTTTTTGCTTCTTCATAGAGGAAGCTTTGTAAAAAGCGAAAAATAATGAGGAAGCAATGTGCAAGGTTCTACTTTTTTATTAATGCTGATCATAATGCATGAAACTTCGTGTTGACAATTCGAACATTTTGATGTTAGAAATTATTTTCCTATTCATAATAACGTTACAATTTCTCGATTTTTCAGGTGGCTCCGTCAGCATCCCAAAGTGACCGGAATGAAGTTCAAGAAAGGCGTGAAACGCGCGGAAATCTCAAACGCCATCGATAATTACGTCAATGGATCAATCGGCAAAGACATGGAGGAAGCAGCTTGGGCTGCTTTCTACGATGTAGTTCCAGAGAAGCTAACGGAACAGGACAGACTTGACTGGGTCAAGAAATTGGATGGTGTCGCTGTGAGCAGCGATGCATTCTTCCCATTCAGGGACAACGTCGACAGAGCTAGACTCGTAAGTTATTAATTTATCAAAATATCATAAAGTTGGTTGTTAATAGGATTATTTTATTTAAAAAAAAAATTTCAATTTTGTTTTATCTTCAAAAATAACGCTTTATTAATTAGGCAGAAACTATTTTACTTTCTCATAGAAGATACTTTGTTTTTTTTATTTTTATTTTCGACTTTTTCATGTCGTATACTTAGAATAGTGAGAATTGTTATTTTTCTATTGTATTTCTTAACGACTAAAATTTCGCTAAACTTCTCTTTTTTTCTCATTTATTTAAAACAAGAATGCAAAGTAAAATCTTGCATATTGCTTCGTCCTTATTTATCATTTTTTACAAAGCTGAGAGTCATAATTTTCTTCTCTTAAGATGATGTGCTACTGCTCGGCCGGTAACAAAAACTGTAAAGCGTTGTTCTTGGTTACAATTGATATTTCAGGCAAAAGACGAGAAGTACTGACTGCATCTTGGTACTCTGCAGTCAGTACTTCTCGACTTTTGATCGAAAAATCAACCGAGGCGAAGAATAACACTTCGGGAAGATTCAGCTATCTCACACGCACTTATGGCTCTCTGAGAGAGACAGACGACATGTAGCACATCATCTTAAGGAGGTTCATAAAAAAAATCAAATCCAAGATAAAATTGTAAAAAAAAAATCGTATAACAGCTGTAATGATAACGGACACGTACGCAAAATTTTTAAGGGATTCACCGTGTAGTTTCCGAGATATTAAATAACAAAGTTGCGACTATTTACATGTAAAGAAAAGAAAAGTGAGTCGAATATTGATATATTTTTACGTCTTACGAATATTGATATATATTTTTACGTCTTTGCAAGAGCTAAATCCAAGATAGAATAATCAAAAAAATATGCAGACGTCCGGGAAAGTATTCTGAATAGGGCACGAGCTTGAAATTTGAAGGTCACCGCGAAATTGACAGAGAAATCGTTAATTTTTTGCCTCTACGCTTGAAGCGGCTCGCATGGTGTCTCGCTCCCACGACGTCAGCCCCTTACCGCGCAGCACAACAGTGCCCATGGAGACTAGACTAAAGGAGACCGAACGCTTATGGCGCGAGGTCTAGAATTTTGGTCTACAAAACGGGCCTAAGTTTTAGTTCCAATTGTCACCACAAGCGTCGCTCCGATCGTTGAGTTCCACGGTGAAGTTAACGCTTGGTCGATAAACGATATTCAATTTCTGATTAGAAATTCCAAAGTAACTCGATAGCGAAGCGCGTTAAGTAAGGGCGTTCGTGTCCGTGAAGTTCACGGATCAAATCTTTATGCAAGAATTTTTTTTTTTAAATTAGAGCAAATACCGTTTTAAAGTATCGAAATATCCTTTTATTTTTCTTTCGTTTCATAGCTAGCGGCAAGTAATTTATATACTTACAATTGTTAAACAACATTTTGGTACAGATAAACGATATTGAATTACTGATTAACGATAGCAAAGTGACTCGATAGCGAAATGCGTTGAGTAAGGGCGTTCGTGACCGTAAGGTTGACGGATCAAATCTTTATGTAAGCATTTATTTATTTATTTTTTAATTAGAGGAAATACCGTTTTAAAGTGTCGGAATGTCCACCTTTTATTTTTCAGTTTTCAGTTCATGTTTTAATCGACCCACAATTTACTTAATTAGTTACAATAATTATACATTCTTGATTTTAAAAAAATGCATGAGGAAAGAATCGATCTGCGAACCTTCCGAATACGAAGCTTGTATCTACGCGCTTCGCCGCCGCGTCGCTTTACGTTAGGTGTTCAGTTACTCGATATCGTTTATTTGATATAATTTCTGTTATGGAATTTGGACAATTAGCATCACCTACCGACTTAAAAACTGGCAATAATCGGCTTGCAATCTGAACAAACTAAACTATAATAGTAGTTTTTTATACTTTTCGCGTACAGATGCTGTACCTCTCGCCCCCTATGATACGACGGTTTTCGACGAAACGCACAATTAAACGATCGTTAAAGCGCCTCCAGGTGATAGTAGGACAGAATCCAATAATTAGTCAATCCGTAATTACGTGTAAACTTAATGGATTCGAGTATGACCGCGTAAGTACGAACGTAGAAGAATGCTCTGTTCAAAATTCCCGCTCTCTGGGATCTAATCGTACGCTGCGCCTCTATCGGCGAAAGGTGAAATAATTTTGGCCCATTTCATCGACCATCTGCTCAGCACTACGTTCGGTCTCCTTTACTCTATCCTCCATGACAGTGCCTATCCCCACCCTGCCGCCATCACCGAACCTCCTTAAGGGGATGCTGGAGTAGATTTTATTACCGACTTTGGTCGGTAAAAACAGGCTTTTTCGTAGTTTTGATTATTCTTCGTTAATACGCTACAAACATGCTTCAAATTGTACACGATTGTAATATCAACATAAACGAGTGGACGTACATTCGAATATTTGGTGAAAACGTACAATAAATGAAAAAAATCGTATAATACTAAACCTCCCGAAATCAAAATGGCCGCCAGGGTTTGACAGCATCGCCTGTTTGGTACGATATAAAAGATTCTGGAATTCACATACGTTAAATCGAAATGTACGTCCATTCTTTAGCGATCTCTGAATATTCTGCGAGCGTCGAAAAGTCAATTACACAAAAGGAATCCACGCAAAACCGAAACTACGATCACGTAGTCTGTTTGCGATCCCCGCGATGATCCAGGCTTAGTAATATACGAATATCTTCATTCATTGTACGTATTCACCCAATATTCGAATGTACGTCCACTTGTTTATGTTGATACTACAATCGTGTATAATTTGAAGCATATCTGTAGCGTATTAACGAAGAATAATCAAAACTACGAAAAAGCTTTTACCGACTTCGGTCGGTAAAAACCTGCTTCTGCACTCGACTCCAGCTTCCCCTTAAGGGGATGCTGGAGTAGATTTTTTTACCGACCAAAGTCGGTAAAAATAGGCGATTTCGTAGTATACACTATTCATCGAAAATATGCCACAAATATACGTCATATTTTGCAGGGATGTAATAAAAACATTCATGCTTGAGTGTCCGGTCGAATTACTGTTCAAAACATACAAGAAATGTAAGAAATCGTATATTACTGAACCTCTCAAAAATCAATATGGCTGCTCGAAATGTCAATAGGTCCTTTGAGGTAAGATAGAAACGTTTCTGGAACTCGGATGTGTTAAATCAGACCGGACACCCATTCTTTGATTATTCCTGAACCTCTCAAAACCGCCGGAATGTCGATTACACAAACAAAATTCACGAATAGTGTATACTACGATTGCAAAGACTGTTTGCTTTTCGCACAGGCTCAGAGCTGGTAAAGAGCATGAATATAGTTCTGTCATTAGGATCCGAGCCTCTGCAACGCGACCATAGTATACACTATATATGGATTTGGCTTGTGTAGTTAACATTCTGATGGTTTTGAAATATTTACAAATCATCACAGAATTGACACCCAGTCTGATTTTACATATCTAATTTCCAGAAACAATTATATCTTACAGCAAAGGTCTGTTGACATATGGTGTGCAGCCATTTTGCTTTCAGTATCTTTTGCCAAAAGCATGGAGGATAGAGTAAAGGAGACCGAACGTAGCGCTGAGCAGATGGTCGATGAAATGGGCCAAAATTATTTCAGCTTTCGCCGATAGAGGCGCAGCGTACGATTAGATCACACAGAGCGGGAATTTTGAACAGAGCATTCTTCTACGTTCGTACTTACGCGATCATACTCGAATACATTAAGTTTACACGTAATTACGGATTGACTAATTATTGGATTCTGTCCTACTATCACCTGGAGGCGCTTTAAGGATCGTTTAATTGTGCGTTTCGTCGAAAATCGTCGTATCATAGGGGGCGAGAGGTATAGCATCTGTACGCGAAAAGTATAAACCAGTTATTTTAGTTTGTTCAGATTGCAAGGCGATTATTGCCAGTTTTTAAGTCGGTAGGTGATGCTAATTGTCCAAATTCCATAACAGAAATTATATCAGATAAACGATATCAAGTAACTGAATATCTAACATAAAGCGACGCGACGGCGAAACGCGTAGATACAATCTTCGTATTCGGAAGGTTCGCGGATCGATTCTTTCCTCATGCATTTTTTTTTTAATCAAGAATGTATAATTATTGTAACTAATTAAGTAAATTGTGGGTCGATTAAAACATGAACTGAAAACTGAAAAATAAAAGGTGGACATTCCGACACTTTAAAACGGTATTTCCTCTAATTAAAAAAAAAAAATAAATAAATGCTTACATAAAGATTTGATCCGTCAACCTTACGGTCACGAACGCCCTTCCTCAACGCATTTCGCTATCGAGTCACTTTGGTATCGTTAATCAGTAATTCAATATCGTTTATCTGTACCAAAATGTTGTTTAACAATTGTAAGTATATAAATTACTTGCCGCTAGCTATGAAACGAAAGAAAAATAAAAGGATATTTCGATACTTTAAAACGGTATTTGCTCTAATTAAAAAAAAAAAATTCTTGCGTTAAAGATTTGATCCGTGAACTTCACGGACACGAACTCCCTTACTTAACGCGCTTCGCTATCGAGTTACTTTGGAATCTTTAATCAGAAATTGAATATCGTTTATCGACCAAGCGCTAACTTCACCGTGGAACTCAACGATCGGAGCGACGCTTGTAGTGACAACTGGAACTAAAACGTAGGCCCGTTTTGTAGACCAAAATTCTAGACCTCGCGCCATAAGCGTTCGGTCTCCTTTACTCTAGTCTCCATGGCCAAAAGTAAGCAGACTACTCGGCGCCACCTGTGTCCTAATCGGCAAACTTCCTTACCGACCATAAGCGGTATCAAAATCTACTCCAGCATCCCCTTAAGGGGAGGGATTCAGGTCAAAAAAATTGATTTTGGAAATTCAATATCATCCAAATCCTATTGCATATAAAAATGCTCAACGCATTATATTGTTGGTACTCGATGAAAGGATTTTTTACTGTCGTCTGACTTGCATGTGCTTTTCAATATTATCTTAAGCAAAGTTCTTAGGTTTTCCATTCTGCGCATGATTCAGATAAAACTACCAGGCAGATTGGAATGGTTGACGTCTCATTTTCTTCTTCATGAAAAGATACACCGGCTAAATGGAGCAAATGTTAATAAAATGTAATATTTTTTAAGTGACACAATTATTAATAAATAAATTTTATGCTATTTTCTAAATCAGTGATTAACTTTGCTTTCAGAATGAAAAAAAAATAGTTTGCTCCATTTAGCCGGTGTATCTTTTCATGAAGAAGAAAATGAGACATCAACCATTCCAATCTGCCTAGTAGTTTGATCTGAATCATGCGCAGAATGGAAAACCTAAGAACTTTGCTTAAGATAATATTGAAAAGCATATGCAAGTCAGACGACAGTAAAAAATCCTTTCATCGAGCACCAACAATATAGTGCATTGGACATTTTTATATGCAATAGGATTTGGATGATATTGAATTTCCAAAATCAATTTTTTTTACCTGACTCCCTCCCCTTAATTAACTAATTAGTTTCATAATGTGTTTTATTTTTTAACCGCGCTATTAATAAATATACTTGCCTTATATAGATGAAAATAGCTAACATAATTTTGTTTTAATTCACAGAGTGGCGTTCGGTACATCGGAAGTCCAGCAGGTTCGACGAACGATGAGGCAGTTATTCAGGCTTGCAACGAGCACAACATCAGTTTGGCTCACACCAACGTCAGACTTTTCCATCACTAAATATCTTCATTTACGAATCTCCAATTTTCAATAAAGCTTTTCATTATTTTTACGTTAAAACGTATATTATAAGATGGCTTTTCGACATATCTTCAGCTATGACTTTTTCTCAATCGCCCCGAGATACAAATATAGTCTGTATAAGAATGAATATTTTTTTACATCATGAAATGAAACAATAATAAAAATTTCTCTCTGTTTTTCATTATAGTCTCCTTTCTCCAATTTCGGAAGAACTAAAAATGCATTCTTATTCATTTCTAAATATTAACTTTTTAATAAAATAATATTAATTGCACGCAAAATCGTATCGATTTAAAATGTGTAAAACATTTTAAGTCTTAAGGATGTTCGCGAGGGGCCATTCACTTCCCATTTAGATGCACTCAAGATTTTAATGAGTGTCTGATTTCATGTGATTTCAAAAACTTCGTGATTTCACTAAAACTAATATATTTTCGGGTGATTTCACAAGATCTTAAAAATTTGAAAAAATTCATGCGTATTCAGAAAAACGAAAGAATTATTTTTGCCGAAAAAAAAAATTAGGTTGCCGAATGATTTGTTGAACAATTTTATTTTTCGTCAATTTATTAATAACATTTTAGAATTATTATTATGTAAAATTAATCTTTTCCACACCTTTAAATGCATGATTTTTTTCTCATTTTTGTATTATCGAGAAGTGTTTGCCCTCTCGTTTTTCGAAAACTTATGCGAACTCGACACTATTCGAAAGGACTACCTTAAATATTTTTGACACTCGTACATCGAGCTGATATGTTACAGATGCTCGAAAAACTCGATGATTCGATTTAGACAAGTCTCGTACTTTCGTTCGGTGCTGCGCTGTCAGACAAGTATCAACCCATAGATACAGTGTATTTCCATAGGATGAAGCCAACATAAATGAATATTGCAAACGTGAAGAACAAGTATCTGAATTTTTGCATAGAGCATATCAATGGGTATTTAAAAAAGATGCAAAGTAGAACCTTGCACATTGCTTCCTCATTATTTTTCGCTTTTTACAAAGCTCCCTCTGTGAGGAAGCAGTATGTTATTCAATTTTGGCTTCCTCATAGAGGAAGCTTTGTAAAAAGCGAAAAATAATGAGGAAGCAATGTGCAAGGTTCTACTTTGCATCTTTTTTTTTTATACCTTGTGTCTCTTTTGCAGAGGTGTTTTATACAGCTATAAATCACCTCTGCAAACACCATTACATCTAATTTTGATTAGATACAAATTTTTGTCGTACTTTCTCAACTTTTCCGGAAGTTATAGCGAAAATCTACATTTTTTTTAAATGAAAAATGGTGTAAAATCCGAACGACTTTACCGATCATCACCAAATTTGGTACATGGCATTTCTGAATGTTATTTTTCGTCTGTACAAAATTTCTGTTCATTTGTTGAAATTCGACGTAATTTAGATCAAAATCTATTTTTTTCGAAAAATTCAAAATTCTACAAAATCCGAACCGCTTTACCGATTTCGTCGAAATTCAATACCATACAACATTGAACGTATCTTCACTTATGAAGAACTATTTAGCCAAATCGGCGAACTTTTACGAAAGTTAGAGCGACCACGCCCTTTTTTCAACAAATTAAAATCAACATAAAATCTTAATGACTTCACATATTTTGGCAAAAATCACAACATTCAAAGAGGGGCAGCTACTCTACTTGCGTGCCAAATTTGAGCCGGATCGCTCGAACGGTTACCGAGTGAGAGGAGATTGAATTTTCGAAGCCCAGCACACACACACACACCAACACTCACACACACACACACACACACACACACACACACACACACGCACACGCGCGCGCACACACACACACACACACACACACACACACGGACATTTTTTCTAAACCACTTTTCTCGACGTTTTAGGTGATTCTAAGCATACTGACATGAAAATCTCGAAAAAAAAAAATTTCATGAAAACAAAGCTTCCTCTATGAGGAAGCAAAAACCAGCATCTATTTCATGTAACTGTTTTAGCGCTCGACCCTCCTTAAGGATTTTTTTTCAGTAAAATCATTAAATTACCATGTCTTACCGTTGACCCGATATTCTTACCTCATACGGTGAAATTTTCTTCGCATCCTTAGTTTTTTTCTCTCGAAGCGACCTTCATTTGAAACCTCAAAAACAGGAATGGGTATTCATACAATGAAAATCTATATCAAGATTAGATAGACTCGTCGTGTGAAGGCAACAATTATTTTCTTTTTTAAGGATGTAGGAGCGCCATGAGGTGCTCAACTTCCTAAAAAGTGAGAATTCCGAGAGAAATTCGTACACTTCTCGATGGAATAAAAATCTGAAAAAAATCAAGCATTCAAAAGGTGCGGAAAAGATTAATTTTGCATATTATTAATTGCAAAATGTTATTAACAAATAGGTGAATAAAAAAAATTGTTCAACAAATTATCCGTCAACCTAACTTTTTTTCGAATGAAAATGATTTGTTAAATTTTCTGAATACGAATGAATTTTTTCAGAATTTTGTCTAATGTTTGAAAATTGCGGTTTTTTTTTCTTGTATGAGCTGTATTCGCGAATCTATTTGATCAATCGTTTTGAAACTTCTTGGGTGTAATGGGTGGTTTTGTGACAAGCGCATATAAAAAATTCGCGACTTAACATGCATTAAAAAAAAATGAATTCCAAAAAAACGAAATTTCGATGATTAGAAAAAATGCTGAAAAAATTCATACGTATTCAGAAAAATTAACGAATCATTTTCATTCGAAAAAAAAAGGTAGGTTGACGGATAATTTGTTGAACAATTCTTTTTTTCATCTATTTGTTAATAACATTTTGCAATTATTAATATGCAAAATTAATCTTTTCCGCACCTTTTGTATGCTTGATTTTTTTCAGATTTTTATTCTATCAAGAAGTGTTCGAATTTCTCTCTGAATTCTCACTTTTCAGGAAGTTGAGCACCTGATCGCGCTCCTACATCCTTAATTTGGCGTCGAATCGCTGCCGCGAATCTTGATGAAATTTTCACATTTCTGCAATAATTGTAAATCATTTACATAAATGATTGACATAAGATTACGCGTCATGTGTAAAGCATCGAATAAAGAATATGAACATTTCGATAAATTGTTTATTAGTAACAACGCTATAAACGAAGTTCTAATCATTCAAGCACGATACAATTATAAAAATATAGAATCGAAAAAAAAGAGTTTTTTTTTTAAAGCGCTTCGGAGGTATTTTCTTAGTTTAATAAATTATCTAATCGGTCTAAGAGGTTTGTTACAAATTTATAAGATGTTTTTTTTTTGTTTTCGACGTTGAATTGCAAACCTCTGGCTACCCAACAATTTGTTATTCTCTTGGGAAAACCGAATATACGTTACAAATTGATTCTAATCGACGTTTCGCGTGCAAGAAAATGGCAAATTCGTTGTCCTCCTATTTTGTGGCTCTACGAGAAACATTTTCTTTGTCAACTCATCAATTTTTTGGTTAAACTTTTTCAAATAAAAAAAATATACGTGATTTAAAAAATTATACATGATTTTACCGCAACTTGAGAATTTGAAATAATATATATAAAGCGTTTTTTTTCCAAAAAAATGTTGAACACAAACTAATAAAAAATTAGCACACTTTTCAATAAATTTAGAGTGGCAATATTAATGATCATGAAAATCTTATTTATAGTCAACGAATATGAAAAATTATTTTTCGACGAAAATCACATTTTTTACGTGGCTAAAAATATTATAGGTTTATCAATGACTCACACAGTTGCTAAATAATAATTCCCAACAAATTACGTGCAATGATTGCGGAGTAAAAAAAAAAACTTTAATTGCCAAATTTCTAGAAAAACAATATGCAGCAAGTTTTCCATTATTTATTGAGCAATTATTGTCCGCGTTGAGTTAGCAATTTTTTTGTATAGTCTGGACAAGTCAATAATTATACTGAAAAATTGGAAGCGAAATCGAAGGTGTATTAAGAATTTTTAAAAAAATTTCATATTTTTTTATAAAATTGGATTTTTGTGGTGTGTAAAAAAATGACTCGATTTTGAATCCAAAGCAGACAGTAGTAAAAATAATTAATAATAAATAACCAATAGGTTCTAAGACATATTGAGGCGAGAAAAAAAATTTCGGAGAAAAATATGGAAACGAAAAAAAAAATTTCGGACAAAAATATGAAAACCTATTGTTTCAATTAAAAAAACAAGCGATTGATCTTAAATTTTAACGTGATAATTGGTAACCTGCACTGTGTGTAAATAAAAATCGTCAACATGATACATACGATGATTGCATAGTTAAAAAATAATACCTCAACAAACCTTATAAAAACGACATTAGGCAAGTTTTTAATTTATTGCTAAACAATTATTGCACGAATTTTGTTCGGAATTTTTAAAAAGTATTTGCATAAGTCACCTAGCATCCCATAAAATTATTAGATAAATCGAAAGTGTATTTTTGTATTTAAAAAATTCTTTTTCATACATTATTGCTGAAAAAAAAAAACACTAAATTATTCATTAAAATGAATCTTGCAAGTTGACAAAGAATGCTCCACAGATCCGAGCATTGTATTTATTACAAAACACAATTATTCCAATTATTTCTTCCGCAAAAAACGTTAATCAAAGATTTTTTTTAAGGCATTGCTGGATTTTTCGTTATTCATTCTATACAAAAATCGAAAATCGAAATATACAAGTTTTCGATTAAGTAGAAACTGTTGTTTATATTGTTTACGTGTGCAATGACGCGAATCGCTGACTTTTAGTCCATGAATCGTGAATGACAATCTTACAAAGTTGTAGCAAAAATTCAATCGCGTCTTTTTAATTGTTTGTTAATTCAGTCCTGAGATCCCCTAAATTTTCTTCGCATTATATAATTATCGAGCTCCTCCATGTCCTTCTTCGTGTTTTCCGTTGACTGAAGCTCTATCAAATTCTCGGGCTTGTAGACTCCGACCTCGGTGATTATTCCGGTGATTAAACTCGCAGGTGTCACGTCGAACGCTGGATTCCAACATTGGATTCCAGCTGCGGCGATTCTTTGGTCGTTGATGTGCGTCATTTCGCGATCCGGTCGCTCTTCAATTGGAATATGATCACCGCTCGACAAGGTAAAGTCGATGGAGGTTTGAGGTGCAGCAACGTAAAATGGCACTCCATGATACTTGGCAATTATAGCGATCTGCAAATAAGCAAATAAAATGTTCAATGTTTAAGGTAATTCACCTAAAAAGTAGAACATTGCACATTGTTTCCCCATTAAGGGGATGCTGGAGTAGATTTTTTTACCGACTTTAGTCGGTAAAAACAGGCGATTTCGTAGTATACACTACTAATCGAAAATATGCTACAAATATTGGCTTCGTGCGTGACCATGGAGGATAGAGTAAAGGAGACCGAACGTAGTGCTGAGCAGATGGTCGATGAAATGGGCCAAAATTATTTCAGCTTTCGCCGATAGAGGCGCAGCGTACGATTAGATCCCAGAGAGCGGGAATTTTGAACAGAGCATTCTTCTACGTTCGTACTTACGCGATCATACTCGAATACATTAAGTTTACACGTAATTACGGATTGACTAATTATTGGATTCTGTCCTACTATCACCTGGAGGCGCTTTAAGGATCGTTTAATTGTGCGTTTCGTCGAAAACCGTCGTATCATAGGGGGCGAGAGGTATAGCATCTGTACGCGAAAAGTATAAACAAGTTATTTTAGTTTGTTCAGATTGCAAGGCGATTATTGCCAGTTTTTAAGTCGGTAGGTGATGCTAATTGTCCAAATTCCATAACAGAAATTATATCAGATAAACGATATCGAGTAAGTGAACACTTAACGTAAAGCGACGCGGCGGCGAAGCGCGTAGATACAAGCTTCGTATTCGGAAGGTTCGCGGATCGATTCTTTTCTCATGCATTTTTTTTAAATCAAGAATGTATAATTATTGTAACTAATTAAGTAAATTGTGGGTCGATTAAAACATGAACTGAAAACTGAAAAATAAAAGGTGGTCATTCCGACACTTTAAAACGGTATTTCCTCTAATTAAAAAAAAAATAAATGCTTACATAAAGATTTGATCCGTCAACCTTACGGTCACTAACGGCCTTACTCAACGCGTTTCGCTATCGAGTCACTTTGGTATCGTTAATCAGTAATTCAAAATCGTTTATCTGTACCAAAATGTTGTTTAACAATTGTAAGTATATAAATTACTTGCCGCTAGCTATGAAACGAAAGAAAAATAAAAGGATATTTCGATACTTTAAAACGGTATTTACTCTAATTTAAAAAAAAAATTCTTGCATAAAGATTTGATCCGTGAACTTCACGGACTCGAACGCCCTTACTTAACGCGCTTCGCTATCGAGTTACTTTGGAATCTCTAATCAGAAATTGAATATCGTTTATCGACCAAGCGCTAATTTCACCGTGGAACTCAACGATCGGAGCGACGCTTGTAGTGACAACTGGAACTAAAACGTAGGCCCGTTTTGTAGACCAAAATTCTAGACCTCGCGCCATAAGCGTTCGGTCTCCTTTACTCTAGTCTCCATGTGCGTGACCTTCATTCGCGGCCATTTTGGACAGCCAGCGTTCGAAGCGGCAAAATTGTGCAACAGTTGATAAAAAATTATCACAGTAAAGCATGCTAGCGTACGTTAATTAACGATATTATTTATATTTCTTTAATAAATCGACACTATGACTGCGCCAAAAGGGAAGGCCTCAATGCCGTGTTGCGTCGTGAATTGTAAAAACACCTCTGTAAATTCACCGGGTGTACATTTCTACAGTTTCCCTACAGGAAAGATCCAAGTTTTCAAGCAGAAAAGACGCGAGGACTGGATTGCCTCCGTTAAACGAAAAAAAAGTTTCAGAGTTACTGTACGAACTAAATGTTCTCTAATCAATAAAAAGTTATAGACTACAATACTGTTACTAGAATTGAAACTTTACAATACTTACTTCCAACTTCACCTTGTACGGTGTAGTAGTGGAAGTGTCACTGACGTTTGGCGAATAACGCTGCACTTTATTAAGATACGTTTGTCTGAATCTGTTACCTCCTCCACTCAACGCACATGGCATACAGATAACGCCTTTCCTTTTATAATACCTTGTGGATTAAAATCAATTGCATGCGTTATCGACTTGAATCCCGTTCTGATTATCAATTCCATCTTTCAATGCCGTTTTAATGCTGCTGTCAGCTGTCATGAACATAAACACCGGCGAAAAGTGCAGACGACACCGGGCACACGAAAATTTATGTACTCTTTTTACGAAATAAATCGAATAACAAAAAGCTATTACCATAACCAAAATTACATAAAAATAAATTAAACAACCTATTTTTTATTTATAACAATACTTTTCAGTTGTTCATTTAGTATAATCGGAAAATCTTCTGTAAACTATATTCTACCATAAGAATCAATGCTTTTTTTATATCAACTGTTGCCGAGGTGCGCCACAAGCGGCGCTGGCATCGTAACGCCCTAAGCCAATACGTCAAATTTTTCAGGGATGTAATAAAAGCATTCATGCTTAGGTGTCCGGTCGAATTACTGTTCAAAACATACAAGAAATGTAAGAAATTGTATATTACTGAACCTCTCAAAAACCAATATGGCTGCTCGAAATGTCAACAGGTCCTTTGAGGTAAGATAAAAATGTTTCTGGAACTGAGATGTGTTAAATCAGACCGGTCATCCATTCTTTGATTATTCCTGAACCTTTCAAAACCGTCGGTATGTGGATTACACAAACCAAATCCACGAATAGTGTATACTACGATTGCAAAGACTGTTTGCTTTTCGCACAGGCTCAGAGCTGGTAAAAAGCATGAATATAGTTCCGTCATTAGGAGACAGGTGGCGCTGTTTATTTTTGGCAAAAGCTTCGAGCCTCTGCAATGCGACCGCAGTATACATTATATATGGATTTGGCTTGTGTAGTTAACATTCTGATGGCTTTGAAATATTTAGAAATCATCACAGAATTGACGTCCAGTCTGATTTTACATATCTAATTTCCAGAAACAATTATATCTTACAGCAAAGGTCTGTTGACATATGGTGTGCGGCCATTTTGCTTTCGGTATCTTTTGCCAAAAGTAAGCAGACTACTCGGCGCCACCTGTGTCCTAATCGGGAAACTTACCAACCAAAGTCGGTATCAAAATCTACTCCAGCATCCCCTTAAGGAGGCATCTGTGGGTGATGCTAGTCAACCCACGCACTATTAGAAATTTTCATATAAATGACAAAAAAATTGAAATTTGTAGTGCATATTGCTCTACTTTTCCCCTTCAGTCACTGTGTAGGGTGTTAAGGCGAAATGTAATTCCTTCTATTATATTTTTACGAATTACGAAATGCAAAGTCACTCATATGACTATTGTGCCAACCTTATTTTGAGCGAAATAAAGTCGGTTGTCGCGTGTCAGGAAGTCCCGCAGAGCTCGTGGCAACGTCGCACATATGTTGAGGTTGGTATCGCCGAGTTTACTTTCAGCGCGTGTTTAAATCTCAAAAAATTATAACTACTTATTGACTACAAAGCAGTCATATAATTACAATCGAGCGCTGATCAGCTTGAGTTGAGTCTCAAAAAATGCAAATTTCCGGGATTCCGGAACTGTTTTACGTTATATTTGCTAAGAAGAAGCTTTAATCTCACGAAATGCGAAAATTAACTTTTGAAATTCCCGCCGTAGACGAGTCCGTTCTGCTAGTCCGCTATTTCCCCTCAGAATATGCGGCGTTGCCAAATCTCTTCGATTGAGATTGAAAATTTCACAAAAGTAATTAGTTGAACACTGTTTTTGACTGTGTTACTGCGGTTATAGACGTTTTTTAAATTTTTAATGCTTTGTAAGAATTCAGTCTAGCATTTGAAATCATTACTTTTAATGCATCTTCTCTATTAGCATATAAAATTCACCGATAAAGTGCGAGCTAACTACGACTGCCATTTGAGACCGTGTTAAAAAAGGCATATTTCAATTTGGAACATTTTTATTTATAAACGGTCAAATCCTTTCTAATTTTTTAAGATCGTTCAGAATGTTTCAATCTACAATATATATTAATTTTGTAATTTAATCTTCTAAATCGATATGTGAGGATACCTCCTTAAAAATAAAACGAAATTTAAAAAAATGTAAAACAATACTCCAAACTTGAATCTCTATAAAAGTACGTCGATGATTTTTTTCAAAATTTTTATATAGAATAGCAACTGAAAATAAAATTCTTCCGTAAAAGAATTTTATTTTTAGTTGCTATTCTAGACTGCCCCCCATTTTCGTTCTGGTCTCAAAAATTTCGTTTTTGGACACAGAATTAACTATAAAAATTTTGAAATAAACCATCGACGTACTTTTAGAGAGATTCAAGTTTGGGGTATTATTTTACATTTTTTTAAATTTTGTTTTATTTTTAGTTGCTAATCTAGGCCTCGCCCCACTCTGGGCCTGTGGTCAAAAATTTTGTTTTTGAACATAGAATTTACTGTCAAAAAAGAAAAAAAATCGTCGACGTACTTTTTGAGAAAAACAAATTTTAGGTATTTAAAAAAACACAAATTTGTTTAAAAATCTAAAAAAATTCTAGACTGTTTTTTATATTGCTCTACAAAATCTCAAAAGAAAAAAAAATACATATATGAGGGTCGCGACCCTGTCGATAATCGATGGAATGCCTCATAAATAAAAGTTTGTAAAAATATTTAGGAAGCAAAATGCGAGGGTTTACTTTGCGTTTTAGCTTTACAAAATTTTCAGACACTGCAGAACTTCATTTTCAGATTATACAAATAATTTTTAACAGCAATCAATTTCTTACCTGATATGTTCCAATTTTATTGGCGGTATCGCCATTCGCAGCTACTCTATCAGCGCCGACGACCACAGCATTGATTGTCCTTGACTTCATGAGGCCAGCAACCATATCGTCACAGATCAAAGTCCCGGGAATTTTGTCGTGTACCAATTCGTAAGCGGTGAGACGTGCTCCCTGATTGTAAGGCCTGGTCTCCGTGCAATACACATGCTCTGCAAATAGTTCAATTTTGTATTTATACGAAAAAAAAATGGTTAGTAATAATTATGAGCCTAAAATGAAAAATTACTGATATTTAATAATTCTGTTCATTCCAGTAAATAGAAAATTATTCGCAATATAAATGGGCATTTTTTTACACAATATATATGGGGCATTCCATCCCGATTTGACCTTTTCTGACCCTCGATCTCCATTATGAAATTCGCTATTTTAGTCATTCGCTATTTTTGTCATTCGCTATTTTGATCCCCTCTCAATTTTTTGTAGGATTGATTAAACCCTCAAATGCACCAAATTTTTTTTTAAATATGTTTTCTATGCAAATTTTTTTTTTTAATATTTTTTCAAAGTGACATATCGATGCCATAATTTGAAAATCTGCAAAAATTCTGAAAAATACTTTGTTGAATATCAACATTTTCTAGCTTATAGCCAAAGTAGGTAAGATTTTTCTTATAGTTTTTAAGCTTTTTTGATTAAATTTTTTTTTAAATAAAGAAAAAATAAATTTAGTACAGGCGACTGGTGAGACGTTTTTTAAATGTAAAACCGGATATTTTAGAATTTTTAGGAGTTGTTCAGATTTTTCCGAACTAAAACTATTCCAGCATCATATCAACATTGTCGAGCTTAATTTTTCTCTAATTTTAAATAATTTTTTCAATCAAAAAAGCTTAAAAACTATAAAAAGAAGAATCTTGCCGACTTTGCCTATAAGCTAGAAAATTTTGATATTCAACAAAGCATTTTTCAGATTTTTAAATTATAGCATTCGATGTCACTTTAAAAAAATATGTTAAAAAAAATAAGATAGAAATTTTTTAAAAAATCTGTTGCACTTGAGGGTCAAACTCAGGTCGAATCGGGATGGAATGCCTCATATATATTTTTAATAACTTAAACTGTTTTCTATCATTAAAAAAAATATGTAGAGATCGCGAAGGAATTAAAAAATTTGTTTCAGTGAAAATTCTCAGGTGTGTCGAAAAGAACGTTTTTTTCTTCTAATTCTTCGTTTAAACTTGCAAAAGTGTGTCTCTTTACCTCGACATACAACTGTTCGCATAGAATCCGCCTGCAAATTTTTTTGAGACATTGTTTGTCACATTATACATCGCTAAAACGACATGTTGATTGCGACACCTTTTAGGATAATTTGTCCGTGGCTATCTTTTGCACAGTTTATTGTGTGGTCAGCAGCTCAAGTGTAAGCTTTGAAGAGTAGGAAAATAGTACATTACGATACGAGTGAGAAAAAACTTTTTCTGATGAGTGTGAATTTGCAGCACGAGCCGACGACGAGTGTTGCAGTCACACGAGTTAAGAAAACGTTTTTCGCATGAGTATCGTACAAAATTTTATTTCACGAGGTGTGTAAACGATGTTTGACGCACGCAAAGCGTGCGTAAAACCGCGTTCTACGCACTGATTGAAATAAAATATAATATTGAAAAAGAAAAAAAGAAAATCACGCGAAAAGGTGATTTAAGATGCAATTCATTCTTAAAAATGTTGGAATAATATATTGAACTTGATATTTTTTCTGTACGTTAGCTCGGTTTGACTACCAAGGTTAACTCGTCAAGTATCTGAGTTTTCGGATTGCTGGTTCGTTTATTATTGATTTCTTGAATATTTCTTTCGCCACCAGCAAACATCGGATTTGGGTAAATCAAACCAAATTTTATAAATGCTACTAAATCTTTCTCTCGGTCTACGATATCTAGGTACAATTTTAATCGATTCTCAATTCCCTAGGCTTAAAAAAATAAGGATGCAAAGTAGAACTTTACACATTGCTTCCTCATTAATTTTTGTCTATCGCAACACCAACTCTATGAGGAAGTTTCTTTAATTTATTTTTGGCTTCCTCATACAGGAAGTGTTGCGAAAGATGAAAATTATTGACGAAGCAATGTGTAAAGTTCTACTTTGCATCCTTATTTTAAATACAAATTAGAGAAGTACGAAAACAAAAATTTTCATAAATTCAAAATTCTATAAAATCTAAACCGCTTTATGTATTTCGCTTAAATTCAATTCCGATCGTCATTATTCATTACTTTATTCGTCAAAAACTGTTTAAGCTCATTATCTAAAAAATTGTGGCAGCCATAGTACAGAGATTTTTGGAAAAATTCAATCTTACAAAAACTGAACCACTTTACCAATCTTCACCAAATTCGATATCTACTGCAACTGGATGTTAATTTTACCTTGCAAAAGACTTGAGCAAGTTTGGTCGAACTTAACTTGAATAAGAACGAAAACAAAATATTTTCGAAAATTCAGAATTTTATAAAATCTAAACCGCTTTATGGATTTCACTCAAATTCAATAACGACCTTCATTTGTCATTTCTCTATTTGTCCATAACTATTTAGCTCATTAGCTGAAAAATTGCGGAAGCTAGAGAACATACAGACATTTTTCGAAACATTGAAAAGCTTATAAAATCTGAATTTTTTCGAAAATGTATACATAGGAAGGGGCATTGCTCCTTTACCAGTGTGCCAAATTTCAGATTGATTGATAAAGCCGTTTTCGATGTGATAAAAAAATATGTAGAGGTCGCGACCGAATTAAAAAAATTTCTTATTTTAAACATTTTTTTCAGTGGAAATTCTCCTGTATATCTTTAAATTTTTTGCATTACATGAGTGTAGAGATACTGGATATCACTCCGACAGTTCGTTAATGTTTTATGGTAGCTTTAGAGTACGAAATAATTGCAACTGCGAAAAATAAGTGCTGTGAAAGAGAAAATTAGAGGATGATCAGATATTTTCAAAAAATTCAAAATGTGATAAAATTTTTATCGCTAAGCCGCTTAACGCCGAATTAAATCCCAAATCTTGTCTGATAATAGTATACTTGTGTACCAAATTTCAGCTAGATATCTGCAAAATTGTGGAAGTCGGAACGAAAACAAACTTTAAAAAAAATTACAAACTTCGCTACCGGCGTGATGTAACATATTTATCACAGAATAACTGGGCTATATCAATACTAAAAAAATCTCGTAAAAACATTGAATGATAATGATAAACATTTAGCCACAGGATTAACAAATTACATTCTGGAGATGACGGAAACAATTAAGTATATTATGAGACACTCTATAACAACAATAATTGTCCGAAACCTTCAAATGTTTACGATTATCATTCGCTCTTTTTACGATAATTTTGTAGTTTTTATATAATAGGTTTTTTGGGATAAATACATCATAGTATACAGATAGAGATTGACTGAGATGATTTTATAATTTGACAATTATAATTTCATAATTTTTTTTTAAGTTTGTTTTTGTTTAAAGGTCCATAATTATTTACATATCTAACTTCAATTTGGTTTTCAGGTAGAATATTATCAGACAAAGGTTGGGATTTAATTTGGCATTAATTCTCTTAAGGATTGAAATTTTATGGGATTTTGAATTTTTTAAAAATATTTGCTCACCCTCTATTTTTCACTTTCACAGCACATATTTTTCGCAGTTGCAATTATTTCGTACTCCAAAACTACCATAAAACAATAACGGACTGTCGCAGTGATATCCAGAATCTCTACACTCATGTAATGCAAAAAGTGTCAACATATACATGAGAATTTTCACTGAAAAATATTATTAAAATAAGAAAATTTTAAAATTCCGTCGAGACCTCTACATATTTTTTTATCGCATCTATGATTTATAAGGATTTTTTTTTAATAATAGTGAACAGTTTTGAGGGGTGGCCCGCAATAAAAAAAAAATATTGTGCCAAAATGGACGACCCTAATACATACATGGGGTAAAATACGTCAAGTCGGTCACACGAATTTTTCATTTCAATAAAAAGTTTTCAAATTTGTTGAGGATGTTGGTCTGGCTGAAAACGAAAATTACAAATTTTTTCAGATTTTTTATCGCATATTTCAGCCGTTACAAAAAACTGAAAATAATAAGCGTTAATTTTTTAACGCCAAAACTACAGCTCTCGCAAAAAAATCACGTGAACAAAAAAATTAAGGTATTTAACGTTCTTTTCAATAATTTTTTTGCAAAATCTTCCTACTCTGTTTTATGCTATTTTTTAATGGAATAAAATTATAATATTTTTTTTCTCCAAAACTGCGTTCCCGATTCGGCTGAAATTTTTACATTTTGTTCCTTAATATGTCTAGAATCTGAGAAAAAATTGGCGAGATGGGCGGCGATTTCATTCCACTGTTACAGCTCTTCAAACGATCGAATACCAGGGCAATCTAATGTGTAATTGCTCTGTACGTTCAACAGACTGTCTACAAAATAATTCTAAAGCCCGCACTGCATTTATTGCATCGGATATTTTTCCCTCTTCAATTTTTGCGTTTTTTAATACATTTATTTTATCGACTGATGGAATTGAAACTTTTTTCCTGATGACACGTAATTCATCATCGTGCTCTTTTCTGATCAATCGAAAATTGGCAAAACGTGGTGAATGAATGTCTCTTGAGTTCAATATTCACGTGCTCAATGTTACACGACCATCGTTCTGCGTTGTGAACACAAAGTGGACGACAGGTACGTGGGAATTTGCCAATTAACCTAATTAAAAAAAAATTTATTAAAAATAACAAAGAAATAAACAAGTGATGCGGGCTTTAGATTTTTTCTATTGACAGTCTCAACCCTGTTGAACGCAGAGAGCAATTACACATTAGATTACCGTTATGTTCGATCATTCGAAGAGCTGTAACTGTGGAACGAAGTCGCCGCCCATCTCGTCAATTTTTTTTTCAGATTCTTAACATATTAAGGAACAAAATGTAAAAATCTCATCTGAATCGAGAACGCAGTTTCGGAGAAAAAAAATATTGAAATATTATTTAATTGAAAAATAGCATAAAATTTGCAAAAAAATTTGTTGAAAAGAACGTTAGATACCTTAAATTTTTTGTTAACATGATTTTTTTGCGAGAGCCGTAGTTTTGGCGTTAAAAAATTAACGATTATTATTTTCATTTATTTGTAACGGCTGAAATATGCAATAAAAAAATCTGAAAAAATTTGCAATTTTTGTTTTCAGCCAGACCAACATCCTCAAGAAATTTGAAAACTTTTTATCGAAATGAAAATTTCGTGTGGCCGCCTTGACGTGTTTTACCCCACATACATCCGTACATTTTTTCTGAACCACTTTTCTCGACGTTTTGGATCATTCTGAGTGTCCTGATATAAAAATCTCGAAATTTTTTTTTTACGAAAACAAAGTTTCCTCTATGAGGAAGCAAAATGCATAATTCTGTGATATTTCCACAATAAGAAATTGCAAACCAACCGAGTCTTTTTCTTTGGTGCAGTGATCTAACGACACCAAGCGCAGTTCCATATCCAGCAGTGGCAAGACTACCGGTGTTGCAGTGAGTCAAAATTCTTGTTAATCCGTCCTCGGGTGAGCCCTTAAGAATTTCGTCGGCTCCGTGATCGCCGATGGCTTTGTTGTCGGAAATATCTTTTTCCAGCATAGAATCGATTACCCTGAGAAACCTATCGAGCGAAAAAGATAAAACGAACGTTTAATAACGAGCAGAAATTATTTCCGGGTTCAGATGGCCTTGTATGTGAGGCGATAATATTCCATATCTTGTATGCAAAAGCATTTAGGCTTACAATACTATACGATCATTGGATAATGTTCCTACGTCTTATTCATTTGGCTGACTGAGATACTGTTATCCTTGCTGAGCATATTGGCCACTGCGATCAGAGCTTCAGCCGCCGTTTTGATGTTCACTGCGGTTGGTCTTGCAGACACCAAATAGTTGAGCTTTCCCTCGATTTCTCGACGCAAGCTGCTCTTATCCGTGAACTCTTCGTTCTTGAGCTCCACGGCCAGGCTGAGACAACCCACGATGGCGATAGCCGGAGCTCCTCGTACCTGATGAAAATTATTGATTATTTAATTATGTTACTGATTGTTGGCACTTTTTTTTTTGCAAAGAAATCTTTTTTTCATTATTTTTTTAACTCGTTAGTACTCATTATGTTAGTACTCGAAATGGCCGGTATTTAAGGATGTAGGAGCGCGATGGGATGCTCAACTTCCTGAAAAGTGAGAATTCAGAGAGAAATTCGAATACTTATCGATGGAATAAAAATGTGAAAAAAATCAAGCATACAAAAGGTGCGGAAAAGATTAATTTTGCATATTAATAATTGCAAAATGTTATTAACAAATAGGTGAAAAAAAAATTGTTGAACAAATTATTCGTCAACCTAACTTTTTTTTCGAATGAAAATGATTCGTTAATTTTTCTGAATACGTATGAATTTTTTCAAAAATTTTTCTAATCATCGAAATTTCGTTTTTTTGGAATTCATTTTTTTTTAAACGCATGTTACGTTGCAAATTTTTCATATGTGCTTGTCACAAAAGCACCCATTACACCCAAGAAGTTTCCAAACGATTGATCAAATAGATTCGCGAATACAGCTCATACAAGAAAAAAAACCGCAATTTTCAAACATTAGACAAAATTCTGAAAAAATTCATACATATTGAGAAAATTTAAAGAATCATTTTTATTCGAAAAAAAAGTTAGGTTGACGGATAATTTGTTGAACAATTTTTTTTTCACCTTTTTGTTAATAACATTTTGTAATTATTAATATGCAAAATTAATATTTTCCGCACCTTTTGTATGCTTAATTTTTTTCAGATTTTTATTTCATCGAGAAGTGTTTGAATTTCTCTCTGAAATCTCACTTTTCAGGAAGCTGAGCACCCCATCGCGCTCCTACATCCTTAAGGATGAGTGAAGTTGATTTGAAAAAACATCGATGTGCAAATAAACGATTATTTAAGATTATTTAATATAAAAAAATCGAATATTTACGAAAAATATCGAAAATCGATTGTTTAAGAAGAATATCGAAAAATCAAATGTATAGAATCGATTATTTAAGAGAAACATCGAAAAATCGAATATATAGAATCGATTATTTAAGAAAAACATCGAAAAATCGAATTTATAGAATCGATTATTTAAGAAAAACATCGAAAAATCGAATACATAAAATCGATTATTTAAGAGAAACATCGAAAAATCGAATATATAGAATCGATTATTTAAGAGAAACATCGAAAAATCGAATATATAGAATCGATTATTTAAGAGAAACATCGAAAAATCGAAAATATAGAATCGATTATTTAAGAAAAACATCGAAAAATCGAATTTATAGAATCGATTATTTAAGAAAAACATCGAAAGATCGAATTTATAGAATCGATTATTTAAGAAAAACATCGAAAATCGAATATATAGAGTTGTTCATTTGAACGAACTATCGAAAAATCGATTATTTAATTTAGTCTGTGATAATGAATGAATATTGTAGTTATCCAAGATTCTAAAACTTAATTATTTTCAGATGTAATTAATTTTCAAATTATGTCATAACAAGAACCTGCTTCACTTATAAAAGACATTTGAGTTTTAGTTTTTGTGCAACTGCAAAAAAATTCCATATAATTTAATGACACACAAATAATGACCAAAAAAATAGTTACAAGAGTTGAAAATCTTTTTATAAAAGCAGTGTGATAAATGATTATTTACAGAAATAATAGAGGCTTAAAACTTTGGTTCAACAGTTATAATCTAGTTATAAGTTACATATCGCAACAAACAAGAAATCAAAACTAGTTTTTACATGACTAAAATAAATAAAAATAGTAAATCTAAAATTTGAATATGGACATTGAAAACATAATCAGATCTATTTATTAGATATTTTATTTACTGCGTAATTGACTACAAATTAAGGAGAAAAAGAACTTAACTTGTATGCAAAATATTCTCTTAATTTATGAAGTGGTTTTTTATTAACAGATTTTTAATCAAATTTATCTGTAGATGATAAATCTAATTAAGTCTATCCAGAAATTTTAATTACTGTATAAATTATTACAAACAAAGGAACATAAAGATCGGCATGAAAAATTTCTGTTTGCCTCAGAAAGTTAATCATAAGTAATAGGAATTTGAGCCAATAAAGTCTTTGTATCCAAAGTCTTCTAAAATCTGTAATTTAAATTCTTATTAAACCTGCAAATTCAGATCTTGTTAAATACATAAATGGAGAAGCTAAATTTTGCATGATCAATTTGCGCTTAATTTATGATCCAATTTTTTTAGTAATTCATTTAAATCCTGAAGAAATGACAACAATGTAATTATAATGTATGAGAAATTTTCAATGTTACATGACAAGAAAATAACTGATGTTACTTCTACTCCTAGTCATTCATTTAAAACCTATAAATCACAATTTTAATCAAATCTGGCCCAATATTTCAACTACAGTCTACATCATAATAGACATAATCATTGATGTGCAAAATTTCAGAGCATATTTATGAAGTAGTTAATAAATAATAACAGCAGTTGCATCGAGTAAATTAAAAACCTGATAAAATCTTTAAATGAAAATTGACTCAGATATATATATATATATATATATATATATATATATATATATTGAAAATCTAATAAAATGTGACCATGTGTTTCCAATTACAGGCTAAATTATCAGAAACTAAGTAGCATTTAATGGTTATTCATATGCAATCAAAATATTCACTTTATTCTTAAAATTATTCTTAACCAATAGAGATTTAAGGATGTTCATTAGGTCAGAGTCTAGTGAGGTATAAAAATGTTATATAAACAATTTAGATAAAAACAAAAAAATAAAAAATCATTTAAATATCTGTAATTACACAGAATATGGAATGAAAATTTCAGATTCTTCTGTTAATCTAGATTTTCTTGACGAACCTTCTTAAATTCCACAATCCTTTCACAAATATTTGCATCTACCAATTTTTTCAAAATTTCATACCCAAACATTTTGCAACATTTATGTATAAACATATTGTAACGAATGGTGCGCGCCAAGTTCACTTCACATTGGGGTTCAGACCGAACACGGCACACTAGACGGAGCACTTGACAACCAACTAACTTGACAACCGTCTAACTTGACAACGGAGACAGATAAACAAGACAGTTTCGGTTGACACCGCGACTTATCCAGACGTGCTAACGGATCGTGTTGCAGAATAAAAGCTACGTGACCTTTTACAATAACGAGAGAGTATTATTTCAATCACGCGCGTAACATTGGTGTCAATATAAACATGAATAAATAATATAAACATGAGGTATAAAAATGTTACATAAACAATTTAGATTAATATAAAAAAATAAAAAATCATTTAAATATCTGTAATTACACGGAATATAAATTAAAAATTTCAGATTCTTCTGTTAATCTTGATTTTTGTGATGAACCTTCTTAAATTCCGCAATCTTATCACATACATTTGGATCTACCATTTTTTTCAAAACTTCATTCCCAAACAGTATGTAACATTTAACCTGATTCAACCAGAAAACTCAATATTCTTCCTCTTCAAAAACAATTTTCCTCAATAGCAGCACAAAAAAAAGAAATTAGTTTAAAAAAAAAAAAAAAAAATATACACTTAAATCCAGAATCATCTCATTACACTGTTAGAAAGTGATTGTAAGTTTTTATTCATAAACTCGTCATCGAAATTTAATATACAATTGTGGTATAAAATTCAGATATTTTTCTAGTAAAAATAAATGTAATTATTAAAATTCAAGTACTTTTACTATAAAATTAAACCAAATTATTAAAATTCAAGTACTTTTACTGTAAAATTAAACCAAATTATTAAAATTCAAGTACTTTTACTGTAAAATTAAACCAAATTATTAAAATTCAAGTACTTTTACTGTAAAATTAAACCAAATTATTAAAATTCAAGTACTTTTACTGTAAAATTAAAGTAAATTATTGAATGTGCTGTATCATACATTAATTTTACATTACAATTGTATATTAAATTTAATATACTAGTTTATGAATAAAAACTTCCAGTAAAAGTACACTAAATTTCAAGTAGATTTTTTTTACAGTGTATCTAAAAAAGTGAAAAAAAAAAAAAAAAAAAAAAAAAGAAAAAGAAAATTTCACCGGAATTATTGAAAAAAAAAAAATGTTGACATGAAATTCGATTTATATTCAAAAATAGAATATTTTCGAGTTATTAATGTACACTCTAAAAAATGTTCAGAAATATTAAATTGAATATACAATTACATACTAATATTACAGTAATTTGTATTTTTAAATAAAAAATGACTTTCTAGATGTGTTTAATATGCCGTTATTAATTTAACATCATAAACTTGGATACAAAATCTGTAAAAAAAATGTACTTGAAATTTAATGTACTTTTACCAAAAGTTTGGATAAAGTAGTATATTAAATTGACTATACAAGTGTAATGTAAAATTAATGTATGGTACTTTCAATAATATACTTTAATTTTATAGTAAAAGTAGCTAAATATTAATAATTTGCTTTAATTTTACAGTAAAACTACTTGAATATTAATAATTTACTTTAATTTTACAGTAAAAGTACTTGAATATTAATAATTTGCTTTAATTTTACAGTAAAACTACTTGAATATTAATAATTTGCTTTAACTTTACAGTAAAATTACTTGAATATTAATAATTTGCTTTAATTTTACAGTAAAAGTACTTGAATATTAATAATTTGCTTTACTTTTACAGTAAAAGTACTTGAATATTAATAATTTGCTTTAATTTTACAGTAAAAGTACCTGAATATTAATAATCTGCTTTAATTTTACAGTAAAACTACTTGAATATTAATAATTTTCTTTAATTTTACAGTAAAAGTACCTGAATATTAATAATTTGCTTTAATTTTACAGTAAAATTACTTGAATATTAATAATTTGCTTTAATTTTACAGTAAAAGCACTTGAATATTAATAATTTGCTTTAATTTTACAGTAAAAGTATTTGAATATTAATAATTTTCTTTAATTTTACAGTAAAAGTACCTAAATTTAATAATTTGCTTTAATTTTACAGTAAAAGTACTTGAATATTAATAATTTGCTTTAATTTTACAGTAAAAGTACTTGAATATTAATAATTTGCTTTAATTTTACAGTAAAAGTACTTGAATATTAACAATTTGCTTTAATTTTACAGTAAAGGTACTTGAATATTAATAATTTGCTTCAATTTTACAGTAAAAGTACTTGAATATTAATAATTTGCTTTAATTTTATAGTAAAAGTACTTGAATATTAAAAATTTACTTTAATTTTACAGTAAAAGTACTTGAATATTAATAATTTTCTTTAATTTTACAGTAAAAGTACCTAAATATTAATAATTTGCTTTAATTTTACAGTAAAAGTACTTGAATATTAATAATTTGCTTTAATTTTACAGTAAAAGTACTTGAATATTAATAATTTGCTTTAATTTTACAGTAAAAGTACTTGAATATTAATAATTTGCTTTAATTTTACATTAAAAGTACTTGAATATTAATAATTTGCTTTAATTTTACAGTAAAAGTACTTGAATATTAATAATTTGCTTTAATTTTACAGTAAAACTACTTGAATATTAATAATTTGCTTTCATTTTACAGTAAAAGTACCTGAATATTAATAATTTGCTTTAATTTTACAGTAAAAGTACTCGAATATTAATAATTTTCTTTAATTTTACAGTAAAAGTACTCGAATATTAATAATTTTCTTTAATTTTACAGTAAAAGTATCTGAATATTAATAGTGTGCTTTAATTTTACTACAAAAATACTTGACTATTAATAACTTGCTTTAATTTTATTGAAAAAGTACATGAATTTTATACCACAGTTGTATATTAAATTTAGATTACAAGTTTTATGCATAAAAACTTGCAATCTTTTCCAATAGTGTATTAAATACAGAGTTGTAAATGCCTAATACACTGTAAAAAAGATCTACTTGAAATTTAGTGTACTTTTACTCTAAGTTTTTATTCATAAACTGGTATATTAAATTTAGTATAAAAGTGTAATGTAAAATTAAAATACGGTACAGCACATTCAATAATTTCCATTAATTTAACAATAAAAGTATTTGAATTTTAATAATTTGCTTTAAATTTACTTGAATAGTACATCAATTTTATACCACAATTCTATATTAAATTTCGCTGACGAGTTTGCGAATAAAAACTTCCAATCTTTTTTAACAGTATATTTTTTAACAGTATATATTTCTATATATACTGTTACTTATACTTATTTCTTATACTTATACTTATTTCTATAATGATGATGATACGATCAGCTCTATAATTATGATTTTATAATAATAAAATGTAGCGATTGTAATACGATGATTAAACTTTGGAATGGCTGCAAAAATGATTATTTTACAATAAAAATTCACGGTAAACCTTTTGAAAAAATGGAAAAAAAATGAGTAATGCATTACTTATTTCTTCCATGTTTTCCACTATTTCTTGCAATATTGAAGCGAAAATTCGTATTTTTTTCAGCTATTCAAATGTTTACACTCTATTTTATAATCACTATACATATTATTATTATGAAATCATAATTACAAAACAAATTAATGGAATTAACAACGGGGATTTACAACTCTGATTAAATATGATGTACGAATTTATATGCATACTAATTTACGAGGAATGTGGATCAATTGGAATAATGAAAATTTTTAGAGTGTCGTAGAGACACTGCGATAATTTGAATACATAAATGTTAATCGCTCACCTGCATTTTGTTGATAACTTTCCATCCATCTTCGACACCATTGACGACGACATATCTTGATATCGCCGGTAGTAGAATCTGGTCCAGAACTTCGAGTTGCCCGTTTTTCCACTTAATAGCTTGTAGAGTCGTCATCACGTCGAGAAATAGGAATATCAGCGAGTGACTGTTTCGCTGGTTGTTATTATGTTACACGTATCTCTGAGTTGTAAATTGCGATAATAGGCTGTAGTAGTGATAATGTTAAATGAAAAATGAAAACGGCTCGAATATTCGTCGATGAAATAATTCCAGTGCGGAGAAATAGCCGGCGCACGCGGAGTCACCGCGAAGCGCGAACGATCTGTCGTTGCTGTGCGTCGCGCGCCGAAACCTGGAACGATCTACACGGGTTTGGCCTAAAGGCGAATCCGTGTGAATCGCAACGACGACGCGTCCGTCTGCGCGTGTTTTCAATAGCAACTATGTAGCGACCGTAATATAGTTTTTTTTTTCTTCATTTTTCCTCTTTACTGCTTTTTATTTAGTTTAAGGTAGTTCTGTCGTGAAGGCAATCCAAACTAATATGCATGAATTTTTGACATGTTGTAATTTAGTTATTCAATTTTACTTGCACAAAATCTTGAAGGCTTTTACCGAGTATTTGAATGAACAATTGAAACTTGAAAATCGATCTTTTTACACGGCACTTACGGGAGGGCTGGAAAAATTGATCTTTAAATCGAAAATTAACATACTTAGATCAAAGATAGAGAAAAAATAAAAAGTACTACGGATTCGGAAATTATTCAGGAATGGATGCATCATGAAAAAAGGTGAAGTCTCCGGAATAATGTTTAATTGAACCAAGGTCAAAGTGCACGATACCAGTCCAAATGACGTTTCCTAACCTAATTATCGTAAAAATGAAGTCAAATCCGCACTAAACATATCAACTATTTACAAATAATCGTTTTAATTTGATTACGACCATTTCGAAGGATTCTCGATTATTTTTGATATTATTATTAAGGCAATCAAAGCGATGCGTATGATTTTTTTTTAATGTCATATAGACTCTGAGATTTATGACTCCGGCGTACCGGCAGAACTACCTCAAGGTAGTTTTGTCGTGAAGGCAATCCAAACTCATATGCATGAATTTTTAACATGTTGTAATTTAGTTATTCAATTTTACTTGCACAAAATCTTGAAGGCTTTTACCGAGTATTTGAATGAACAATTGAAACTTGAAAATCGATCTTTTTACACGGCACTTACGGGAGGGCTGGAAAAATTGATCTTTAAATCGAAAATTAACATACTTAGATCAAAGATAGAGAAAAAATAAAAAGTACTACGGATTCGGAAATTATTCAGGAATTGATGCATCATGAAAAAAGGTGAAGTCTCCGGAATAATGTTAAATTGAACCAAGGTCAAAGTGCACGATACCCGTCCAAATGACGATTCCTAACCTAATTATCGTAAAAATGAAGTCAAATCCGCACTAAACATATCAACTATTTACAAATAATCGTTTTAATTTGATTACGACAATTCCGGAGGATTCTCGATTATTTTTTATATTATTATTGAGGCAGTCAAAGCGATGCGTATGATTTTTTTTTAATGTCATATAGACTCTGAGATTTATGACTCCGGCGTACCGGCAGAACTACCTCAAGGTAGTTTTGTCGTGAAGGCAATCCAAACTCATATGCATGAATTTTTAACATGTTGTAATTTAGTTATTCAATTTTACTTGCACAAAATCTTGAAGGCTTTTACCGAGTATTTGAATGAACAATTGAAACTTGAAAATCGATCTTTTTACACGGCACTTACGGGAGGGCTGGAAAAATTGATCTTTAAATCGAAAATTAACATACTTAGATCAAAGATAGAGAAAAAATAAAAAGTACTACGGATTCGGAAATTATTCAGGAATTGATGCATCATGAAAAAAGGTGAAGTCTCCGGAATAATGTTTAATTGGACCAAGGTCAAAGTGCATGATACCGGTCCAAATGACGTTTCCTAACCTAATTATCGTAAAAATGAAGTCAAATCCGCACTAAACATATCAACTATTTACAAATAATCGTTTTAATTTGATTACGACAATTTCGAAGAATTCTCGATTATTTTTTATATTATTATTAAGGCAATCAAAGCGATGCGTATGATTTTTTTTTAATGTCATATAGACTCTGAGATTTATGACTCCGGCGTACCAGCAGAACTTAAGGTAGTTCTGTCGTGAAGGCAATCCAAACTCATATGCATGAATTTTTGACATGTTGTAATTTAGTTATACAATTTTACTTGCACAAAATCTTGAAGGCTTTTACCGAGTATTTGAATGAACAATTAAAACTTGAAAATCGATCTTTTTACACGGTACTTACGGGAGGGCTGGAAAAATTGATCTTTAAATCGAAAATTAACATACTTAGATCAAAGATAGAGAAAAAATAAAAAGTAGTACGGATTCGGAAATTATTCAGGAATTGATGCATCATGAAAAAAGGTGAAGTCTCTGGAATAATGTTTAATTGAACCAAGGTCAAAGTGCACGATACCGGTCCAAATGACGTTTCCTAACCTAATTATCGTAAAAATGAAGTCAAATCCGCACTAAACATATCAACTATTTACAAATAATCGTTTTAATTTGATTACGACAATTTCGAAGAATTCTCGATTATTTTTGATATTATTATTAAGGCAATCAAAGCGATGCGTATGATTTTTTTTTAATGTCATATAGACTCTGAGATTTATGACTCCGGCGTACCAGCAGAACCTAAGGTAGTTCTGTCGTGAAGGCAATCTAAACTAATATGCATGAATTTTTGACATGTTGTAATTTAGTTATTCAATTTTACTTGCACAAAATCTTGAAGGCTTTTACCGAGTATTTGAATGAACAATTAAAACTTGAAAATCGATCTTTTTACACGGCACTTACGGGAGGGCTGAAAAAATTTATCTTTAAATCGAAAATTAACATACTTAGATCAAAGATAGAGAAAAAATAAAAAGTACTACGGATTTGGAAATTATTCAGGAATTGATGCATCATGAAAAAAGGCGAAGTCTCCGGAATAATGTTTAATTGAACCAAGGTCAAAGTGCACGATACCGGTCCAAATGACGTTTCCTAACTTAATTATCGTAAAAATGAAGTCAAATCCGCACTAAACATATCAACTATTTACAAATAATCGTTTTAATTTGATTACGACAATTTCGAAGGATTCTCGATTATTTTTGATATTATTATTAAGGCAATCAAAGCGATGGGTATGATTTTTTTTTAATGTCATATAGACTCTGAGATTTATGACTCCGGCGTACCGGCAGAACTACCTTAAGGTAGTTCTGTCGTGAAGGCAATCCAAACTAATATGCATGAATTTTTGACATGTTGTAATTTAGTTATTCAATTTTACTTGCACTAAATCTTGAAGGCTTTTACCGAGTATTTGAATGAACAATTAAAACTTGAAAATCGATCTTTTTACACGGCACTTACGGGAGGGCTGGAAAAATTGATCTTTAAATCGAAAATTAACATACTTAGATCAAAGATAGAGAAAAAATAAAAAGTACTACGGATTCGGAAATTATTCAAGAATTGATGCATCATGAAAAAAGGTGAAGTCTCCGGAATAATGTTTCATTGAACCAAGGTCAAAGTGCACGATACCGGTCCAAATGACGTTTCCTAACCTAATTATCGTAAAAATGAAGTCAAATCCGCACTAAGCATATCAACTATTTACAAATAATCGTTTTAATTTGATTACGACAATTTCGAAGGATTCTCGATTATTTTTGATATTATTATTAAGGCAATCAAAGCGATGGGTATGATTTTTTTTTAATGTCATATAGACTCTGAGATTTATGACTCCGGCGTACCGGCAGAACTACCTTAAGGTAGTTCTGTCGTGAAGGCAATCCAAACTAATATGCATGAATTTTTGACATGTTGTAATTTAGTTATTCAATTTTACTTGCACTAAATCTTGAAGGCTTTTACCGAGTATTTGAATGAACAATTAAAACTTGAAAATCGATCTTTTTACACGGCACTTACGGGAGGGCTGGAAAAATTGATCTTTAAATCGAAAATTAACATACTTAGATCAAAGATAGAGAAAAAATAAAAAGTACTACGGATTCGGAAATTATTCAGGAATTGATGCATCATGAAAAAAGGTGAAGTCTCCGGAATAATGTTTAATTGAACCAAGGTCAAAGTGCACGATACCGGTCCAAATGACGTTTCCTAACCTAATTATCGTAAAAATGAAGTCAAATCCGCACTAAGCATATTAACTATTTACAAATAATCGTTTTAATTTGATTACGACAATTCCGAAGGATTCTCGATTATTTTTTATATTATTATTGAGGCAGTCAAAGTGATGCGTATGATTTTTTTTCAATGTCATATGGACTCTGAGATTTATGACTCCGGCGTAGCGACACAACTACCTTAAATTGCCTATTATTTATAGAATTATGCGAAGTAGAGTTGACGGGCAGTTAATTAGCTTTTTGTTATTAATTGAACATTCTTCTATTTTTGTTGCGGTTATTTATGATAATTAACTAAAAAAGTT
>OZ019968.1:6925005-7220005 GCA_963970395.1 Ephialtes manifestator | reverse complement strand
TACAATTAATTACGCTAAACAACTGTCTATAAGGCATTCTTTATCAACTGGGCCACTTTTTTCGGTCGACCTCCCGGATATTTTTCTAAATTTGTCAGTTTGTTGTACTATTTGAGATGGGTGTTTGTGATTTTTTTCAGATTTTTAAAGGGCGTCGTTCAGGATTTACAATTTTTTTTTAAATATTACTATATCTCAGAAAATATTAGACTCTCAAAAAATTCTTAAGAACATTTATTTTTTCATTTTCCATCTACTTTCGAGTGATGTTAAAATCATAATTTTGCTTCCTCATAGAGGAAGCTTTGTTTTCATGAAATTTTTTTTTTTCGAGATTTTCATGTCAGTATGCTTAGAATCACCTAAAACGTCGAGAAAAGTGGTTTAGAAAAAATGTCCGTATGTATGTATGTATGTATGTGTGTGTGTGTGTGTGTGTGTGTGTGTGTGTGCTGGGCTTCGAAAATTCCATCTCCTCTCACTCGGTAACCGTTCGAGCGATCCGGCTCAAATTTGGCACGCAAGTAGAGTAGCTGCCCCTCTTTGAATGTTGTGATTTTTGCCAAAATATGTGAATTCATTAAGATTTTATGTTGATTTTAATTTGTTGAAAAAAGGGCGTGGTCGCTCTAACTTTCGTAAAAGTTCGCCGATTTGGCTAAATAGTTCTTCATAACTGAAGATACGTTCAATGTTGTATGGTATTGAATTTCGACGAAATCGGTAAAGCGGTTCGGATTTTATAGAATTTTGAATTTTTCGAAAAAAATAGATTTTGATCTAAATTACGTCGAATTTCAACAAATGAACAGAAATTTTATACAGACGAAAAATAACATTCAGAAATGCCATGTACCAAATTTGGTGATGATCGGTAAAGTCGTTCGGATTTTACACCATTTTTCATTTAAAAAAAAATGTAGATTTTCGTTATAACTTCCGGAAAAGTTGAGAAAGTACGACAAAAATTTGTATCTAATCAAAATTAGATGTAACGGTGTTTGCAGAGGTGATTTATAGCTGTATAAAACACCTCTGCAAAAGAGACACAAGGTATAAAAAAAAAGATGCAAAGTAGAACCTTGCACATTGCTTCCTCATTATTTTTCGCTTTTTACAAAGCTTCCTCTATGAGGAAGCCAAAATTGAATAACATACTGCTTCCTCACAGAGGGAGCTTTGTAAAAAACGAAAAATAATGAGGAAGCAATGTGCAAGGTTCTACTTTGCATCTTTTTTCCAACGGAAGAAAGTCAATTTTTCGCAAAAAAAAGCAATAAATAATTTTTTTAACGAAAAAAGCATCTTTGATTCCGGTCTTAATTTTACAAGGTGTTTTGCATTGTATGAAGATTCTGAGAAAAAAATTCCAAAGTGCCACCTCCAATTCTTAAGGAGTAAAAAATTGGAAATTAAAATAAAAAAATTGATACATTTTTTCCTGCCCGTTTTTTCCGAATTATGTGGCGCAGCCCGTCGTTCGAGAAGTTTCATTTTATCTTTTGGAAATGTGATGAAATCCGCTAGGGAGGAAATCCAAAGTGGCACCTCCAATTCTTAGGCAGGAAAAAATTTATTCATTTTTTTATTTTAATTTTCAATTTTTTACTGCCTAAGAATTGGAATTAACTTTGGAATTTTGTACTCAGAATCTTCATACAATGCGAAACACCTTGTGAAATTAAGACCGGAATCAAAGATGCTTTTTTAGTAAAAAAAATTATTTATTGCTTTTTTTTTGCGAAAAATTGACTTTCTTCCGTTGGAAAAATTATGATTTTAGCATCACTCGAAAGTAGATGGAAAATGGAAAAGTTAATGTTCTTAAGAATTTTTTGAGAGTCTAATATTTTCTGAGATATAGTGATATTTAAAAAAACAACGTAAATCCTGAACGGCGCCCTTTAAAAATTTGAAAAAAATCACAAACACCCATCTCAAATAGTACAACAAACTGACAAATTTAGAAAAATATCCGGGAGGTCGACCGAAAAAAATGGCCCAGTTGATAAAGAATGCCTCCTATGAGAAAGTGCGAGATTTGGAACATACTTGTAAATTGTTGTTATATTCTACGTCATAGAATAATGTACAACTTTCTACAACAATCTAAAACGATTTGTTTATAATCGAATATCGCTAATATACAATTTTCTATGGAAATATACAACAATCTACAAGCATGTTCCAAATTTCGCACTTTCTCGTAGAAAGCTGTAATTTGTTGTGAACCGTTTGGCCCGAAAAAGTTGTAGATTTATGCAGTAAGCTGCAATTATTTTTTGTAATAACTACAACTTTATACAAAAATCTAGGACGGATTGGGTTATCGATGCCATTTGGATTTCTAAAAATTGATTATCTCTTTGATTGCGCTGTAGAATGTTGGTGCATGACACAGTAAATTGTAGGTTTTACAACAAATTACAACAAACAATGCCCCTCTGTTACGAGTTTTCGCTTTCCATTAAATGTTGTAGAAGCTCGCAACTTTGCGTAAAATTTTGATCTTTCTACAAGAATTAACAAGTAACTATCCCATATATGGTATTAGGAAAAAAGTAGCTTGGAAAAAAAGAACCCGGAAAAAAAGTACTCGGAAAAAAAGTCTCACGGAAATAAAGTCCCTCAGAAAAAAAGGTCCAGGCAAAAAAAGTATCAAGAAAAAAAGTCCTTCGGAAAAAAGATCCCTCGGAAAAAAAGTACCCCGGAAAAAAGTTCCTGGAAAAAAGGTCCCTCGGAAAAAAAGTCCCCGGAAAAAAAGTATCCCGGAAAAAAAGGTCCCGGAATTTAAAAATCACCTATAACTCAAGAACAGCTGGACGGATCGAACTGAAATTTGGTACACAAGTGAAGCAGCCGGCCGTCTTTAGTTACTGCAATTTTCAATAAAATAGATCCTGAAATTTCGGTTGTATAGCCTTTTTACTTTTTTTATTTTTGAAATTTTTTTATTGAACTTCCACCACGTACGCCACTTGGCTTTTACGAAACCCCACCTATTTTTGGGGCTGCAGCCGACTTACCCCCACCGTATCGCATTTGTCAAGGGCTCAGGGAAACTGCGGAAAACCTGAGCCGATACAGCCAGCGCCTCTCTAAGTCCCTCGATGACAATGCGAGTAAACTCAAGCATGGTCACCGGTGACGCTTAGAGCGACACCTCCCATCAGCGATGTTCCTGAAGATTGGCCGGCACGGGACTACCAGAGGCCAGGTGGGAGGACCTCCATTAAATAGGCCCCATCAAAGTGCTAAGAAGAAGAAGAAGAAGAAGAAGAAGAAGAAGAAGAAGAAGAAGAAGAAGAAGAAGCGATGTTCCTGCTCGGCCCCGAGGACACCATCCGCCAGATAAGAACCCGCGGGAGTCAACCCGAGCTGAACACGAACATCACTGATGTGTTTTTGGGCACATATTTATTAAAGGTGGGAACTCAACCACCAGGATCACAGAAAAAACACTTGGAAAAATTTCCAGCGGTGTCGGCCGGGAATGGAACCCGGGCCCGCTGCGTCGAGATGATTAATCTGAAGACCGACTTTATACACCCCGATTTCCAATAAAATCCTACTTTGCACCCACACCGACCAGATGCTAAATTTGGAGACCGACTTTATACACCCCAATTTATTTCAAATAAAATTCGAGTTTGCACCCATACCGACCAGATGCTAAGTTCCCGCGCGGAAAAAATCAGACCCGGCGGGACTCCTGCCGGGAGTCCCGCTGGAAGTTCCGCCTGGACTGTAGCGGAAGTTCCATGAGACGCCCGCGAAAAGCCCGCGAGAGTTCCGTAACGAATTTTTAGTGTAGATCGTGATAAAAACATCTCCGACGGTTCGTATGGACTGCATTTACCGGTCTATCTGTTCTTTATGATGTACATCGATTAAAAATCTAGTGTCGGTCAGAAACTGATTAAAGTTGCGAACGATTTGTAGCTGGATATCTTGATAGATTTCTCACTCTATATATTGCTTGATATTGCGCTCGATATATTTCGGAATATCCAGCTCGATGTCGCCCAATATTTTGCTGGATAAGTTGTCCAATAACTGGCGAGATATATCTATCGATATATGTTTGGTCATGTTACCACGTATTACCTATAACATATTGCTGAATATATTGCGAGCAATCTTGCTAGATATCTCATTCGATATCTTGCAAGATATCTTACTCGATATCTTGTTGGATATCTTGCTAGATATCTCGCTAGATTTTTCACCCGATATATTTCTTGATATTGTCCTGGATATATTGCTGGATATCCTGCTCGATATTTCGTCCAATGTCTTCCTTGAAAAGTTGCCCGATAACTTAAAATAGGGCTCCGATCGAAAAATGAGTCCTATGAAAGTTGTGGGGTTTCAAGGGGGACGACTGAAAAAAAAAGTATTTTAATCAAAATTTCAAAATGGCGGCGTTAAGGAGGCTGACATGTTTTTTTTCAATGGAAACATGGTTTTTTTTTCGTACCAAAAAAATTTTTAGATCGAAACTAACAACTTTTGTAGGAACATTTTTTTCGATAGAGTCCATATTTTTGACTTTTTTAGCATCACCCAGGATGTACCACGAGGAGGTAAAGTCTTTAGCATCCGGGCCATGAAAATCGTTATTGACGTTTTGGCGACGTCTACGATGGCGAGTGATGTGTCCTGCCCTCGCTCTCCGTTCCAGCGTTCGAATCGTCTGCCGCGATGGGTGACGACGATGCGGATATTCGCGACGATACAAATTTGCAACCCGAAAATAATTGCCATGATATCAAATAATTGCCAAGGTATCGAGAAAGATATCTAGCAAGACATCGAGTAAGATATCTAGCAAGATATCGAGTAAGATATCTAGCAAGATATCGAGTAAGATATCTAGCAAGATATCGAGTAAGATATCTAGCAAGATATCGAGTAAGATATCTAGCAAGAAAACGAGTAAGATATCTAGCAAGATATTGAGTAAGATATCGAGTAAGATATCTCGCAAGTTATTGGGCAACTTTTCAAGGATAATATTGGGCGAAATATCGAGCGAGATATACAGCAATATATCCAGGACAACATCAAGCAATATATCGAATAAGAAATCTAGCAAGACATCTAGCAAGTTATCCAACAAGATATCGACTGAGAAATCTAGCGAGATATCTAGCAAGGTATCCAACAAGATATCGAGTAAGATATCCTGCAAGATTGCTCGCAAGATATTCAGTAATATGTAATACGTAATACGTGGTAAGATGACCAAACATATATCGATAGATATATCTCGCCAGTTATTGGACAACTCATCCAGCAAGAATATATCGAGCGCGATATCAAGCAATATATAGAGTGAGAAATTTATCAAGATCTCACGCACAAATCGCCACAACACAAGCTACAAATCGTTCGCAACTTTAATCAGTTTCTGACCGATACTAGATTTTTTATCGATGTACATCATAAAGAACATATAGACCGGTAAATGCAGTCCATACGAACCGTCCGAGATGTTTTTATCACGATTTACACTAGAAATTCGTTACGGAACTCTCGCGGGCTTTTCGCGGGCGTCTCATGGAACTTCCGCTACAGTCCAGGCAGAACTTCCAGCGGGACTCCCGGCAGAACTCCTGGCAGGAGTCCCGCCGGGTCTGATTATTTCCGCGCGGGTTTGGAGATCGACTTTATCTACCTCAATTTAGGCTCGATCGTTCATATTTTGCTAAAGTTAATACAGTAGTAGTACAAGAACTTTATTTGGCAAAACGTATACATACAGAGTGTTGTGTTGGAACATTACCATTTTATTATCTTTGTCGCCAAAAGGGCCATCGACCGGAGTCCTTCAGCCCTTGTTTCTCGTGTGTGGGAGAGTGTTTACATGATTTGGTATACATCTTTTTTTTTTTTTTTTTTTTAACCGTTTACATAGAGTCTCAGTTAATACAATAATGTAAATTTCAAAAAATTTCGAAATTCCATAAAATCAGAAGCGACCCCACCAACCATCTGTACAACCCATCGAATGCTGTTCTGTATTCAGAAACTGGCGTAGATCCTATCATGGACAGGACCAAAACTCTAAGTAAACTCTTCGCAGAACAACATCTAGATGTAATAGCCCCCCTTTGTAACGCAACACCTCCTGGCATTGTAAGCAAAAGCAAATTTCCGACAGAATCGCTCTTCGTTAAGCTTACTAATTTATTAGTTCAAGCTTAATTTATTGCATAGCCATTCTTCTACTAAAATAATTCAGTATAATAATTAATAAGGAATTGACATCCAGGCTGAAGGACTTCGGTCAATGGCCAATTGGCCTCTACGCTGGTATATATATATAATAATAGTAATAATAATGTGATACATATTGTAAAGAGGTCAATAAAATGTCGTTTTACTACTACTCAGAAGCGATTTTCTGATTTCGGCCAACTTCAATACCAAACATCATTAAATGTACCTGCACTTATGGAGAACTATTGAGCAAGATATGCTAACATTTACGAAAGAGCATTCACGCTCTTTTTTTTAAATTTAAAAAGCTCGAAGAAGACTCGAATTTAAAGACACATTTTGTCAAAAGTTGCGACAATCAAAGGCGGGCTCCTACCGCACTTGTGTACCAAATTTCAGCTCAATCAGTTGAGCAGTTCTTGATTTATAGGTGATTTTTAAATTCCGGGGACTTTTTTTCCCGGACCTTTTTCTCCGGGGACTTTTTTCCGGAGACTTTTTTTCCGGAGAACTTTTTTTCTTTGGTACTTTTATTCCCTAATACTTTTTTTCCGGGATTACCCGTATATATTTTGAAAAATTGATTATCACTTTGACTAAGCTGTAGAATGTTGTTACTTAAGATTAAAAGTTGTAGGTTTCATAAAAAATTACAACAAACAATGCCCCTCTGTTGCGAGTTTTCGTTTTCCATTAAATGTCGTAGAAACTCGTAACTTTGCGTAGAATCTTGTTCTTTCTACAAGAATTAACAAGCAACTATGCTATATGCGTTACTAAAAATTGGTTATCTCGTGGACTGAGCTGTAGATTGGTGTTACATAACATAGAAATTCTACAAGAATTAACTAAAAGTTACTACGCATCTGTGCTCGAATTTTCGTATCATTTTAACAGAATCATAAAATGTAGTAATATCTCAGAGAAAATTGTAGTATCTACAATAAGTTACATCGAATTACCCCGCATTTTTTATCGACGTTGGCTTAGCGCTGGAAGTTATACAACATTAATTTTCTTTTTATTTAACTTGGCGTCGAATTGCTACCGCGACTCTTGATGTAATAATCAATAGTTGTATTTTATTCGACTAAGTAGAACTTACCACTTTTTTGTTGCACACTGAGAGAAAAGTTTGATAACATTTGTTAACAGTTAACAAATCTTGGTTAAATATGGCGAAATGAACCATTTAGTTATTCTTATTGAATTTCACTTGAGCTAAATAAAATTTCCTTGTCGCAAATGAAGCTCGATGACATTTGTTAATAGTTAACAAATCTTATTTGGCTCAAGTGAGATTCAATAAGAATAACTAAATGGTTCATTTCGCTATATTTAACCAAAATTTGTTAACTGTTAACAAACTCTTCTCGCAGTGCAGGAAGTTATAGGTTGTTGTAGTTTCGCGTAAAAAGCTGGACGAATTTAGTACAAAAAACTATGATTTTGCTTCCTCATAGAGGAAGCTTTGTTTTCATGAAAATTTTTTTTTCGAGATTTTCATGTCAGTACACTCAGAATGGGCCAAAACGTCGAGAAAAGTGATTTAGAAAAAATGTCTGTATGTGTATATGTGTATGTTACACGATCGAAAAATATAAACCTTTATAACTCGGGAATGCCTTGAGATATCAAGCTGAAATTTGGACCATAGATAGAGGGATCAAGCCTCATCATTCGTACAGATTTTTGTTAAAATCCACTTCATCGTTAAATTATTACGCGTTTTTTAATTTTTTGAAAAATGTCTGTTTACCCGATACCTCTTTCAATTTTCGAGATACTGATCTTAAAATTGCTATGAATGTGAGCTTTCATACGCCGGTGATCGCTATTGAATTTGGTTAAGATCGGTTGAACCGTTAAAATTTTATGATGTTTTGAATTTTTCAAAAAATTGACATTATCGCTCTATTGTAACTTTTGCAAAACTTAAGATAGCGAGCTCAAATTTTGTATATAAATGAAACAATATTCAGCCATTAAATATGTATAATTTAGTGACGAACGGTATGAAATTTTTGATTTTATGGAATGTTGAATTATTTTTAAAAATATACATTATTACATTCACTTTCGGAAACGCTCTAATAATCACGAAATAACGTAATAACGAAATAGAAAAAGCGAATCCACAACATGTATATTTATCTAATTAAAACAAGGATTCAAAGTAGAACCTTGCACATTGCTTCCTCATTATTTTTCGCGTTTTGCAAAGCTTCCTCTATGAGGAAGCCAAAAATTCAATAACATACTTCCTCCTAGAGGTAGCTTTGTAAAACGCGAAAAATAATGAGGAAGCAATGTGCAAGGTTCTAATTTGCATCCTTGTTTTATAAAATCTATGAGTTGTAGATATCGCATACTTTATTGTAGAAATAAGTAAATTGTTGTTGAATTGGCGTAGTAAATTGTAGATTTTCATCCGCCAGGATAACCAGAAAATTTCGAGCACTTTTGCGTCCACAAAATGAAAATTTGGTTTCATGATAACTTTTTTGTTTTTTCGAGGTTTTTATACGCAACATGGTCCTAAATGATGGGAGAAGTGTTCGGACATATATATATGGGGCATTCCATACCAACTCGACCAACGACCGATCCTCAATTTCCCAAATATTTCTTGCGATTTTGCTTCCTCATAGAGGAAGATTTGTAAAAAGCGAAAAATAATGAGAAAGCAATGTGCAAGTTTCTACTTTGCATCCTTGTCTTAATTAGATAAATAAACATGTTGTGAATTCGCTTTTATATTTGAAAAATAATTCAACATTCCATAAAATCAAAAATTTCATACCGTTCGTCACTAAATTATACATACATAATGGCTGAATATTGTTTCATTTATATACAAAATTTGAGGTCGCTATATCAAGTTTTGCAAAAGTTACAATAGAGCGATAATGTCAATTTTTTGAAAAATTCAAAATTCCATAAAATTTGAACCACTTTACCGATTCGAGCCAAATTCAATACCAAACAACATGGAGTGCACCTGCTCTTATAACCAACTATTTAGCAAAATAGACTAAATTTTACGAAAGTTAGAGCGCGCACCTCCTTTTTTGAAAAAATTCAAAACGGCATAAAATCGAAATTTTCACACACATTTTGTCGAAAATTGCTACAGTTGAAGAGGATCAGCTGCTAAACTTGTGTGCCAAATTTGAGCTCGATATACAAAACGGTTCTTGAGTTATTGGCGTTGGAATTTTCGGAGTTGTATACACACACACATACGGACATTTTTTCATAATAAACCTCGAAAAAAAAGTTTTTCATGAAAACAAAGCTTCCTCTATGAGGAAGCAAAAATGAGGAAGCAATTTGCAAGGTTCTACATTGCAGTTTATTTTTTCAATACTGATTAATTTTGAAAAAAAAATAAAAATTTGTCACAAAGTTGACTCGTGTTACCCTCAGTTTTCCAGTAGACGAGAGGCGCGCCGATGCAGGCAGCTGTTTACGACGAGCCAACGATGATCTTGAGGCCACGGAACGCGACGCAATTACGTAATTGTTATAGTTGGTCATTGAGCCTCGACCCTGAAATAGTACGGCCAGACAGACAGCGAACATTGCTTTACATCTATCAAAACAAACCCAACAGAAGGTCCAAGTCCAATTTTACAATTACCCGAAATAAAAAAAAAATAATAATAATCTTTTTATTTCCGAGCGAAATTTGTTTGTTTCACAAAAATTTGGTTTCTTAACCAAATTGAAAACATTGTTGACAGAAATTTTTTTTTTTTTTTTGCTTTTCATTCAAAACATGTTTGGAAATATTGTATTCTCAGTATTCATGTAACTATAGGAATTTCGGTATTACGAATTTGATTGTAAATAAATAAAATTAAATAATAAATATATATACAGTAAAGAAAATAATTAATTAATTAATTAAAAAAAGAAAAAAACACTTCTTTTTGTAAATAAATCTTTATCACGGTTTTGTTATAACAATACGAATTATATTTCAGGATAATGTTATATTTAATTTGATTTAGGTGAAATTTGTTTTTTTTTAAAGAGCAAAGATTTTCTAATGAAGAGTAATTTCGAGTTAACAAATTGTTATAATTTACCAAAAGTTACACACAAAAGCCCCAAAATAATGAAAGTCTCGTTTTTATGTAGCGCATAATTCCAACAAAATAACAAATCAGTCGATAATCACCATTACAATTATTGATAAATAATTAGCAAACAAGATTTTAACTTAAGAAACAATAATCATTTTTCAAAAGGACAAAAAAGAATTGCCTTTTTAAAAAAATATCTGTTCTAATTGCGTTAAATATGATAAGAATGTTTAATATACCTTAATTTAAAATAATGAAAATTGATTTGATTTACAAAGACGGAAATTTTTCAAACCGACGAATATTTCACTAAAAATAAATAAATTTTCATGTATTAAATTATTATCATATCCACTTAAAATAAAGCCTCATTTCTATGTAGCGCATAATTCCGACTCAATAACAAATCAGGCGTTAATTACCATCGAAATTATTGATAAATAATTGGCAATCAGTATTTTAGCCTAAGAAACAATAATAATTTTCTAAAAGCAAAAAAATCCACGTGTTTCAGCTAATTGCAAAAAAAAAAATGCACTTACAAAATATCTGTTCTAATTCCGTTAAGTATAATAAGAATGTTTAATATACCATAATATAAAATAATAAAAATTGATTTGATTTGCAAAGACCGAAATTTTTCAAACCGACGAATATTTCACTAAAAATAAATAAATTTTCATGCATTAAATTATTATCATATCCCCTTAAAATAAAGCCTCATTTCTATGTAGCGCATAATTCCGACTCAATAACAAATCGGTCGTTAATCACCATCGAAATTATTGATAAATAATTGGCAAACAGTATTTTGGCCAAAGAAACAATAATAATTTTTTAAAAGCAAAATAATCCACGTGTTTCAGCAAATTACACAAAAAAAAAATTGCACTCTACAAAATATCTGTTCTGATTCCGTTAAGTATGATAAGAATGTTTAATATACCATAACATAAAATAATAAAAATTGATTTGATTTACAAAGACCGAAATTTTTCAAACCGACGAATATTTCACTAAAAATAAATAAAATTTCATGCATTAAATTATTATCATATCCCCTTAAAATAAAGCCTCATTTCTATGTAGCGCATAATTCCGACTCAATAACAAATCGGGCGTTAATCACCATCGAAATTATTGATAAATAATTGGCAAACAGTATTTTGGCCAAAGAAACAATAATAATTTTTTAAAAGCAAAAAAATCCACGTGTTTCAGCAAATTGCAAAAAAAAAATTGCACTCTACAAAATATCTGTTTTAATTCCGTTAAGTATGATAAGAATATTTAATATACCTTAATATAAAATAATAAAAATTGATTTGATTTGCAAAGACCGAAATTTTTCAAACCGACGAATATTTCACTAAAAATAAATAAATTTTCATGCATTAAATTATTATCATATCCCCTTAAAATAAAGCCTCATTTCTATGTAGCGCATAATTCCGACTCAATAACAAATCAGGCGTTAATCACCATCGAAATTATTGATAAATAATTGGCAAACAGTATTTTAGCCTAAGAAACAATAATAATTTTTTAAAAGCAAAAAAATCCACGTGTTTCAGCAAATTGCACAAAAAAAAATTGCACTCTACAAAATATCTGTTCTAATTCCGTTAAGTATGATAAGAATGTTTAATATACCTTAATATAAAATAATAAAAATTGATTTGATTTGCAAAGACCGAAATTATTCAAACCGACGAATATTTCACTAAAAATAAATAAAATTTCATGCATTAAATTAATATCGTATCCCCTTAAAATAAAGCCTCATTTCTATGTAGCGCATAATTCCAACTCAATAACAAATCAGGCGTTAATCACCATCGAAATTATTGATAAATAATTGGCAAACAGTATTTTAGCCTAAGAAACAATAATAATTTTTTAAAAGCAAAGAAATCCACGTGTTTCAGCAAGTTGCAAAAAAAAAATAGCACTCTGCAAAATATCTGTTTTAATTCCGTTAATTATGATAAGAATGTTTAATATACCTTAATATAAAATAATAAAAATTGATTTAATTTACAAAGACCGAAATTTTTCAAACCGACGAATATTTCACTAAAAATAAATAAATTTTCATGCATTAAATTATTATCATATCCCCTTAAAATAAAGCCTCATTTCTATGTAGCGCATAATTCCGACTCAATAACAAATCGGGCGTTAATCACCATCGAAATTATTGATAAATAATTGGCAAACAGTATTTTGGCCAAAGAAACAATAATAATTTTTTAAAAGCAAAAAAATCCACGTGTTTCAGCAAATTACACAAAAAAAAATTGCACTCTACAAAATATCTGTTCTAATTCCGTTAAGTATGATAAGAATGTTTAATATACCATAACATAAAATAATAAAAATTGATTTGATTTACAAAGACGGAAATTTTTCAAACCATCAAATATTTCACTAAAAATAAATAAATTTTCATGTATTAAATTAATATCATATCCCCTTAAAATAAAGCCTCATTTCTATGTAGCGCATAATTCCGACTCAATAAAAAATCGGGCGTTAATCACCATCGAAATTATTGATAAATAATTGGCAAACTGTATTTTAGCCAAAGAAACAATAATAATTTTTTAAAAGCAAAAAAATCTACGTGTTTCAGCAAATGCAAAAAAAAAAAAAAATTGCACTTTACAAAATATCTGTTCTAATTCCGTTAAGTATGATAAGAATGTTTAATATACCATAACATAAAATAATAAAAATTGATTTCATTTACAAAGACGGAAATTTTTCAAACCGTCAAATATTTCACTAAAAATAAATAAATTTTCATGCATTAAATTATTATCATACCTCCTTAAAATAAAGCCTCATTTCTATGTAGCGCATAATTCCAACTCAATAACAAATCAGGCGTTAATCACCATCGAAATTATTGATAAATAATTGGCAAACAGTATTTTAGCCTAAGAAACAATAATAATTTTTTAAAAGCAAAAAAATCCACGTGTTTCAGCAAATTGCAAAAAAAAAAAAATTGCACTCTACAAAATATCTGTTTTAATTCCGTTAAGTATGATAAGAATATTTAATATAGCTTAATATAAAATAATAAAAATTGATTTGATTTGCAAAGACCGAAATTTTTCAAACCGACGAATATTTCACTAAAAATAAATAAAATTTCATGCATTAAATTAATATCGTATCCCCTTAAAATAAAGCCTCATTTCTATGTAGAGTATAATTCCGACTCAATAACAAATCGGGCGTTAATCACCATCGAAATTATTGATAAATAATTGGCAAACAGTATTTTAGCCTAAGAAACAATAATATTTTTTTAAAAGCAAAAAAATCCACGTGTTTCAGCAAGTTGCAAAAAAAAAAAATGCACTTACAAAATATCTGTTCTAATTCCGTTAAGTATAATAAGAATGTTTAATATACCATAATATAAAATAATAAAAATTGATTTGATTTGCAAAGACCGAAATTTTTCAAACCGACGAATATTTCACTAAAAATAAATAAAATTTCATGCATTAAATTAATATCGTATCCCCTTAAAATAAAGACTCATTTCTATGTAGCGCATAATTCCGACTCAATAACAAATCAGGCGTTAATCACCATCGAAATTATTGATAAATAATTGGCAAACAGTATTTTAGCCTAAGAAACAATAATAATTTTTTAAAAGCAAAAAAATCCACGTGTTTCAACTAATTGCAAAAAAAAAAAATTGCATTTACAAAATATCTGTTCTAATTCCGTTAAGTATGATAAGAATGTTTAATATACCTTAATATAAAATAATAAAAATTGATTTGATTTGCAAAGACCGAAATTTTTCAAACCGTCGAATATTTCACTAAAAATAAATAAATTTTCATGTATTAAATTATTATCATATCCCCTTAAAATAAAGCCTCATTTCTATGTACCGCATAATTCCGACTCAATAACAAATCAGACGTTAATCACCATCGAAATTATTGATAAATAATTGGCAAACAGTATTTTAGCCTAAGAAACAATAATAATTTTTTAAAAGCAAAAAAATCCACGTGTTTCAACTAATTGCAAAAAAAAAAAATTGCATTTACAAAATATCTGTTCTAATTCCGTTAAGTATGATAAGAATGTTTAATATACCTTAATATAAAATAATAAAAATTGATTTGAATTGCAAAGACGGAAATTTTTCAAACCGACGAATATTTCACTAAAAATAAATAAATTTTCATGCATTAAATTATTATCATACCCCCTTAAAATAAAGCCTCATTTCTATGTAGCGCATAATTCCGACTCAATAACAAATCAGGCGTTAATCACCATCGAAATTATTGATAAATAATTGGTAAACAATATTTTAGCCAAAGAAACAATAATAATTTTTTAAAAGCGAAAAAATCCTCGTGTTTCAACTAATTGAAAAAAAAAAAAAATTGCATTTACAAAATATTTGTTCTAATTCCGTTAAGTATGATAAGAATGTTTAATATACCTTAATATAAAATAATAAAAATTGATTTGATTTGCAAAGACCGAAATTTTTCAAACCGACGAATATTTCACTAAAAATAAATAAAATTTCATGCATTAAATTAATATCGTATCCCCTTAAAATAAAGCCTCATTTCTATGTAGCGCATAATTCCGACTCAATAACAAATCAGGCGTTAATCACCATCGAAATTATTGATAAATAATTGGTAAACAGTATTTTAGCCAAAGAAATAATAATAATTTTTCAAAAGCGAAAAAATCCACGTGTTTCAGCTAATTGCAAAAAAAAATTGCATTTACAAAATATCTGTTCTAATTCCGTTAAGTATAATAAGAATGTTTAATATACCATAATATAAAATAATAAAAATTGATTTGATTTACAAAGACGGAAATTTTTCAAACCATCAAATATTTCACTAAAAATAAATAAATTTTCATGCATTAAATTAATATCATATCCCCTTAAAATAAAGCCTCATTTCTATGTAGCGCATAATTCCGACTCAATAACAAATCAGGCGTTAATCACCATCGAAATTATTGATAAATAATTGGCAAACAGTATTTTAGCCTAAGAAACAATAATAATTTTTTAAAAGCGAAAAAATCCACGTGTTTCAGCAAATTGCACAAAAAAAAATTGCACTCTACAAAATATCTGTTCTAATTCCGTTAAGTATGATAAGAATGTTTAATATACCTTAATATAAAATAATAAAAATTGATTTGAATTGCAAAGACCGAAATTTTTCAAACCGACGAATATTTCACTAAAAATAAATAAATTTTCATGTATTAAAGTAATATCGTATCCCCTTAAAATAAAGCCTCATTTCTATGTAGCGCATAATTCCAACTCAATAACAAATCAGGCGTTAATCACCATCGAAATTATTGATAAATAATTGGCAAACAGTATTTTAGCCAAAGAAACAATAATAATTTTTTAAAAGCGAAAAAATCCACGTGTTTCAACTAATTGCAAAAAAAAAATTGCATTTACAAAATATCTGTTCTAATTCCGTTAAGTATGATAAGAATGTTTAATATAGCTTAATATAAAATAATAAAAATTGATTTGATTTACAAAGACCGAAATTTTTCAAACCGACGAATATTTCACTAAAAATAAATAAATTTTCATGCATTAAATTATTATCATACCCCCTTAAAATAAAGCCTCATTTCTATGTAGCGCATAATTCCGACTCAATAACAAATCAGACGTTAATCACCATCGAAATTATTGATAAATAATTGGTAAACAGTATTTTAGCCAAAGAAACAATAATAATTTTTTAAAAGCGAAAAAATCCACGTGTTTCAGCAAGTTGCAAAAAAAAAAAAAAAAAAAATTGCACTATAAAATATCGGTTCTAATTCCATTAAGTATAATAAGAATGTTTAATATACCATAACATAAAATAATAAAAATTGATTTGATTTACAAAGACCGAAATTTTTCAAACCGACGAATATTTCACTAAAAATAAATAAAATTTCATGCATTAAATTATTATCATATCCCCTTAAAATAAAGCCTCATTTCTATGTAGCGCATAATTCCGACTCAATAACAAATCGGGCGTTAATCACCATCGAAATTATTGATAAATAATTGGCAAACAGTATTTTGGCCAAAGAAACAATAATAATTTTTTAAAAGCAAAAAAATCCACGTGTTTCAGCAAATTGCAAAAAAAAAATTGCACTCTACAAAATATCTGTTTTAATTCCGTTAAGTATGATAAGAATATTTAATATACCTTAATATAAAATAATAAAAATTGATTTGATTTGCAAAGACCGAAATTTTTCAAACCGACGAATATTTCACTAAAAATAAATAAATTTTCATGCATTAAATTATTATCATATCCCCTTAAAATAAAGCCTCATTTCTATGTAGCGCATAATTCCGACTCAATAACAAATCAGGCGTTAATCACCATCGAAATTATTGATAAATAATTGGCAAACAGTATTTTAGCCTAAGAAACAATAATAATTTTTTAAAAGCAAAAAAATCCACGTGTTTCAGCAAATTGCAAAAAAAAAATTGCACTCTACAAAATATCTGTTCTAATTCCGTTAAGTATAATAAGAATGTTTAATATACCTTAATATAAAATAATAAAAATTGATGTGATTTACAAAGACCGAAATTTTTCAAACCATCGAATATTTCACTAAAAATAAATAAATTTTCATGCATTAAATTATTATCATATCCCCTTAAAATAAAGCCTCATTTCTATGTAGCGCATAATTCCGACTCAATAACAAATCGGACGTTAATCACCATCGAAATTATTGATAAATAATTGGCAAACAGTATTTTAGCCAAAGAAACAATAATAATTTTTTAAAAGCAAAAAAATCCACGTGTTTCAGCAAATTGCAAAAAAAAATTGCACTCTACAAAAAATCTGTTCTAATTCCGTTAAGTATAATAAGAATGTTTAATATACCATAATATAAAATAATAAAAATTGATTTCATTTACAAAGACGGAAATTTTTCAAACCGTCAAATATTTCACTAAAAATAAATAAATTTTCATGTATTAAATTAATATCATATCCCCTTAAAATAAAGCCTCATTTCTATGTAGCGCATAATTCCGACTCAATAACAAATCGGGCGTTAATCACCATCGAAATTATTGATAAATAATTGGCAAACAGTATTTTGGCCAAAGAAACAATAATCGTTTTTTAAAAGCAAAAAAATCCACGTGTTTCAGCAAGTTGCAAAAAAAAATTGCTCTCTACAAAATATCTGTTCTAATTCCGTTAAGTATGATAAGAATGTTTAATATACCTTAATATAAAATAATAAAAATTGATTTCATTTACAAAGACGGAAATTTTTCAAACCGACGAATATTTCACTAAAAATAAATAAATTTTCATGCATTAAATTATTATCATACCCCCTTAAAATAAAGCCTCATTTCTATGTAGCGTATAATTCCAACTCAATAACAAATCAGGCGTTAATCGCTGTCGCAATTTATTGATAAATAATTGGAAAACAGTATTTTGGCCTTAAGCCCATATACACACATATATATATACATGAATATATATACCCACCGTTGTCGCGATGATTTATGGGAAAATAGTAAATTATTCGCTTGTGTAGATCCTGATAATGAATGTTGAGTTGAGTGACGACGCGGGATTTCGTTGATATTCGATTACTCGGACGATTACACAAATTCATATTCACTTTAATTAAATATATCTATATACATTATAAGTACATCATAGTACATTTATCGTTTATAGTTAACTGTACAACAGTAGCACTTTCAATACTGTTCACAAAAATACATCGCATATAAATAAGTATAATTATTATTTAATTATAATTATTATTATAATTATTATTATAATTATTATTATTTAATTATAATTGTAATAATATTAATTTAAGTAGAGAACCGGAGTTCGCCGATTTACGCAATCGATCACGCTCGTTTAGCACTTGCCGAATAATCCGTTTTATATCGAAATTCGAGGCTCACCGTCAGCACACCAGGACAACGATAACGGCGAAGCCAAGATTCGAGGGATCGTCGCGACGCTCTCGGGACAATTCACACCACGATTACTGTACAAAAAAAATGAGAGCGTACGAACGGAAACGATCACTCGAATTCGGCGGAGGATGAGCGTTTTTTCGCTGCGCTTGCACATTCCATAATATACAAATAGTAAATGCACCAGTCTCTACCAATTTTATCATCTTTTTCTTTTTTTTGAACCAAATTTTAATTAATTTCTAATCTTTAATATACAAGAAGTAATTTTTTTTTTTAAATTTAGACGTCAATTTTTTGCTAAATTTATTTAATAACAATTTCAAATATTTGAAAAAATGTTGTTTGTCGGAAAACATTTGTTTGCAATTAAATTAGGTTTATAAAAATCTGTAAATGTATATACAGTTTTTTTTCTTTTTTTTTCTTTCGCTGCTTAATTTATTTTATAACATTTTTTTATAGTGCGATCGATTTTGTTTGCGTGACGAGTTATTTTTTTTTTATATAAATTTGAAACTATACTTTTTGCGCTTAATTAATTTGTTTATTGATAGTTTCGAATATTTGCGGTAATATTCTTCGCTGTAAATAATACGAAAATTTCAAATAAATTTGTATTATTTAAAACTATCTTAAGGTGGAATTGACAACTTAATCTTATTTTTGTTTAATTCTACAGAATTTTGACTTACTGACATTTAGCAAAAACTTGTCACTATTGCATAGTGCATTTTTTGCGTCGTTTTATAAATTGCGTTTTTTTTTTAAGATTTATTAAATATCGCATTTCTCTAAAATTTCAGTCAATTTCGCAATTTTTTTAAAATTCATATTTTTCATAAAATTTTGCAAAATTTGTTCGATTTCATCTTATGTTATCTTTTTTTTTTACTTCGATTTTGCAAATATTTTTTTTGGAAAATTTTACGAAATTTGTTTTCTTTCATTAAATTTTACCATTTGTTAATTTCGCTTTTACAAATATTGCTTTGGTAAAATTTTACGAAATTTATTTTTCTTCACTAAATTTCGCCATTTTTTTAATTTCGAAATTTTACAAATATTTTTTTTTTGTAAAATTTTGCTAAAATTTTTTTTTTTCTCAAATGTTACGCTAATTTGCTTAACAATAATTGGCTACGTATTTTTGCAGACAGATCGAGAAGTTCAAAAACTGACACTTTTAATTGGACTTCATTTTTCGTTAAATCCAAGATTACAAATCTGATCTGTGTGCAATCATCGATAGCGATTATAAATAATAAAAAAAAAAAAAAAAAAAAAATGGCGATAACCGGTGCATCTACCTAGACTATAATTATATTAAGTTCGGCTTTGATGATGAACTTTAAAAACAGTTCATCTCCCTTCATTATTATATCTCTTCCTCTCATATCATTATTATTATTATTATTATTAATATTAATATTAATATTATTGTTATTATTATTATTATTTTAATTTTTATTATTATTCACCTTTCATTAATCTTCGGCAACGAGACTTATTTATTATGTTTGCCCGATACTGACCTTAAGTACCATCAAGAGACATGAGATTGACATTTCGATATCGATATAAATGTTAATTACATCAAGTGCATAGAGACAGGACTGCAGTTCGAACCATCGACCGTTATCATTGCATTTTTATTTGCGCATTTTTTTAATATTTATTTTTTTATCAATGTATCAAATATACATTTTCAACCTACAGTGAAATTTTATGAAAATTTTGAGTAGTTTGCGATATATCTAAAATTTTTGGCATCTTAATAATGCGAAAAAGTAATAAACAAATATATTTTTTTAAATATAATTGTCAGTCAAGTTTATATATATACATATATATTTTTTTGTTATAAAATGAATTACGTTTTTTTTAATGTATGAATTTTGAAAGAATTTTAGAAAAATTTCGCAACTTCTGTTTTCGTCATTTTTACTATAACTGACTTATAAAATTTTAATCAAAATCATCGATGTCTGATAATAATTTTTTTAAGTCAATTCTGTTGAAAATAAGCTTTGGATAGGAATAAAAGTTTAGGACCTATTTTATTTAAAAGTTCGGTTAACAATATTTTATTGTTGTATTTACCTTTTGACAATCGCTTTACCACTTTCAAGTTATGAAAAATAAAATACAGCTGCTGAATTAATGAATTTGAAAATAAAGAAAAAATATGATTCACTGCTTATAGCAATTCTATTCAGTAAATAAAAAATCAGAAAGTTTTTTTTCACGAACTACAAAAAAAAAAAGCTGAAAAGCTTTTGAAAAATGTCCTACTTAATGAACAATTATTTTCTAATTTATCAACTGGCATTGTTGTAATTATTTTTTAAAATGCTATTAGTATCTTCAATAATGTTCTTATTTCTCCATATTTTTCTTGAATTGCAAAGTGCTCAAATTACGATGGAATAATATTTTTATTTGTAAATATATTTGCAACCCTTGAAAAAAAAATTCATCAAGGCATTATTATAATTAACAAAAAAAATGTTCGTATTTTCAATGATGTTCTCAATTTTTTCATATTTTGCTCGTATCGCAAAGTGCTCAAATTTCGATAAAATAAAATATTCACAAATGTGTGATACAACATGAAAAAAAATTAGCAATAATAGCAGTGAATTAATGCAAAAATTGATCAAGACATTATTACAAAAAAATGTTGTTCGTATCTTTAACGACGTTTTTAACTTTTTTCATATCTTGCTCGTATCACAAAGTGCTCAAATTTCGATGAAATAAAATTTACGAAAATGTGTGATACACCCTTAAAAAAAATTACCAATAATATCAGCGAATCAATGCAAAAATTGATCAAGTCATTATAACCATTTTTTAAAAAAAGTTCGTATTTTCAATGACGTTCTCAACTTTTTTCATATTTTGCTCGTATCACAAAGTGCTCAAATTTCGATGAAATAAAATTTTTGCAAATTTGTGATACACCCTTAAAAAAAAGATTACCAATAATAGTACTGAATTAATGCAAAAATTGATCGTCATTATTACAATTTAAAAAAAAAAGTTCGTATCTTCAATGACATTCTCAACTTTTTTCATATTTTGCTCGTATCGCAAATTGCTCAAATTTAATAAAATAAAATTTTCGCAAATTTGTGATACACCCTTCAAAAAATAAAATTACTAACAATATCAGTGAATTAATGCAAAAATTGATCAAGTCATTATTACAATTAAAAAAAAAAAGTTCGTATCTTTTTTTCATATTTTGCTCGTATCGCAAAGTGCTCAAATTTTGATGAAATAAAATTTTCGCAAATTTGTGATACACCCTTAAAAAAAAAAAAATTACCAATAATATCAGTGAATTAATGCAAAAATTGATCAAGTCATTATTACAATTAAAAAAAAATAGTTCGTATCTTCAATGACGTTCTCAATTTCTTTTCATATTTTGCTCGTATCACAAAATGCTCAAATTTCGATAAAATAAAATTTACGAAAATGTGTGGTGCACCCTTAAAAAAAAGATTACCAATAATACCAGTGAATTAATGAAAAAATTGATCAAGTCATTATTACACCAAAAAAAAAGTTGTTCGTATCTTCAATGACGTTCTCAACTTTTTTTCATATTTTGCTCGTATCGCAAAGTGCTCAAATTTTGATGAAATAAAATTTACGAAAATGTGTGATACACCCTTAAAAAAAATTACCAATAATATCAGTGAATTAATGAAAAAATTTATCAAGTCATTATTACAATTAAAAAAAAATAGTTCGTATCTTCAATGACGTTCTCAATTTTTTTTCATATTTTGCTCGTATCACAAAATGCTCAAATTTCGATAAAATAAAATTTACGAAACTGTGTGATACACCCTTAAAAAATTACCAATAATACCAGTGAATTAATGAAAAAATTGATCAAGTCATTATTACAAAAAACAAGCTGTTCGTATCTTCAATGAGGTTCTCAACTTATTTCATATTTTCCTCGTATCGCAAAGTGCTCAAATTTCGATGAAATAAAATTTTTGCAAAATTGTGTTACACCCTTTAAAAAATAAAATTACCAACAATATCAGTGAATTAATGCAAAAATTGATCAAGTCATTATTACAATTAAAAAAAAAAAGTTCGTATCTTTTTTTTCATATTTTGCTCGTATCGCAAAGTGCTCAAATTTGATAAAATAAAATCTTCGCAAATTCGTGATACACCCTTAAAAAAAATTACCAATAATGAAAAAATTGATCAAGTCATTATTACAACAACAAAAAAGTTGTTCGTATCTTCAATGACGTTCGCGACTTTTTTCATATTTTGCTCGTATCGCAAAGTGCTCAAATTTCGATGAGATAAAATTTTCGAAAATTTGTGATACACCCTTAAAAAAAAGATTACCAATAATAGCAGTGAATTAATGCAAAAATTGATCAAGTCATTATTACAATTTTAAAAAATGTTGTTCGTATCTTCAATGACGTTCTCAACTTTTTTTTAATATTTTGCTCGTATCGCAAATTGATCTAATTTGATAAAATAACATTTTCGCAAATTTGTGTTGCACCCTTAAAAAAAAAAATTACCAATAATAGCAGTGAATTTATGCAAAAATTGATCAAGTCATTATTACAATTAAAAAAAAAAGTTCGTATCTTTTTTTCATATTTTGCTCGTATCGCAAAGTGCTCAAATTTCGACGAAATAAAATTTTCGCAAATTTGTGATACACCCTTAAAAAAAAAAAAATTACCAATAATATCAGTGAATCAATGCAAAAATTGATCAAGTCATTATTACAATTAAAAAAAAAAAGTTCGTATCTTCAATGACGTTCTCAACTTTTTTTCATATTTTGCTCGTATCACAAATTGCTCAAATTTCGATGAAACAAAATTTTCGCAAATTTGTGATACACCCTTAAAAAAAAAAAAATTGCCAATAATACCAGAGAATTAATGAAAAAATTTATCAAGTCATTATTACCAAAAAAAAAGTTGTTCGTATCTTCAATGACGTTCTCAACTTTTTTCATATTTTGCTCGTATCGCAAAGTGCTCAAATTTCGATAAAATAAAATTTACGAAAATGTATGATACACCCCTTTAAAAAAAATTACCAATAATAGCAGTGAATCAATGCAAAAATTGATCAAGTCATTATCACAATTAAAAAAAAAAAGTTCGTATCTTCAATGACATTCTCAATTTTTTTCATATTTTGCTCGTATCGCAAAGTGCTCAAATTTCGATACAATAAAATTTTCGCAAATTTTTCCTACATCCTTAAAAAAAAAGATTACCAATAAGTGAATCCATGTAAAAATTGATCAAGTCACTATTACAATTTAAAAAAAAGTTATTCGTATCTTCAATGACGTTCTCAACATTTTTTCATATTTTGCTCCTATCGCAAATTGCTCAAATTTCGTTAAAATAAAATTTACGAAAATGTCTGATACACGCTTAAAAAAAAAAAAATTGCCAATAATAGCAGTGCATTAATGCGAAAATTGATTGAGGATTCCAGAGAGAATCCTGTGCAATGCGTGTTGACGTTTTCACTAAAATATCTCATCACCGTGGAGCGCGAGGAGGGAAGGGGGAGGGGGAGGGGGGATGGGGGAGATTAATTGTTTATCACGCGCAAATGACAACGATATCGGCCGAGGGCCCACATTGTGGCGTGTGATGCAAGGCATTCGCGTGATTGCCTAGCATCATCACGAGAATATCAGCGAGTCACAGCAGCTATTAGAGATAAAAGATTTGAATCTTGGATTTTAATCGGGTCAAACGATCACACACCATAATAACCACCACGTGACCATTGGAATGCCTATAAAAAAAAGGCATTCACTCCCTTATAATAATTAACTCCATTTACTTCTCTTTATCATCATCATTATAATCTAACAATTCAATTCGGATTCGATAATATGAAGTTCGATGTGTGTTTTTTTTTATACTGGACTTTCGACGAGCATTTGATATGCTAATTTGCAGGAACCGCGATTTTGTTTAAACATCGCGTCAACTTTTTTTTTTTTTTTTTTTTCTTTCACTCCTTTTACAATCTGATATTTTGTAGATTTTTCTTTTTCGTTTTTGTTTTTTTTCTGCGTCAATTGTTTATTTATTTATTTAACTATATTACTTAATTATTCTATGCTATGTGTTAACTGTGTGAGCATGAGTGGATTTTTGTAATTTTTGTCTTTTTATTTTTTTACAGTTACGGGAGACCATCGAGAGATTATGGGACACTAATTGGAGGAATTTATTTGTTTACTCAAATTTTTACTCAAAATATTTTAAACTCGGGCTTTATTATTTATCGGTATAAAAAATTATATATAAAATTCCATGTCATCGATTTTTTGTTGCGCATTTTTGATCATGCGAAAAAAATTCCCGAATCAAAATATAACAGATTACACAAAAAAGTTCATTATATTTTGTCAATGTAACTCCTATAATTTTTATATTCGTACATGAGATTTTTTGTCACGTTTAGTTGCGCAATTAATTACATGGCATTTTTACAACGATTTTATTATCGATAAAAAAAAATTAAACATTTTTTGGATGAAGCGAATGTTTAATTTTTTTTTTATCATCGATGAAAAAAATCAAAAAATTCCACCACTGATTTTTCTTTACATAATTCTCATCATGTAAAAAAAAATTCAGATTAAAATATAATAAATTACAGGAAAGTCAATTTTTTAAAATTATGTAAATTCGAAATTTTTTTATATTTCGCCTTGAGAATTTTTTCACGTGATCAAAACTCTGTTTGAAATAATCAAAACACTTGGGATTTTTTGTATAATTTTTTGTTAACGATTAAAAAAATAAAACACGCTTTTTTGGGTGAAATTAATATAACACCCCCTTAAGGAGTACAGTGAACGCTCAGAATTTGCAAGAATTTTTATTTCTGACACCTGCACTAAATTTGTGCAATTTTTTTGTTTTTTTTTGCTTTGGAAATCTATAAGAGTCTTAAAGGAAATGAGAAACTGAGAAAGAACGAGGATTAAGGCAGTCACGCAATCGCGTGGTTCGAAAATACAGATCCAGGAAAAAGGTACATGAAACGTGTATAATAGGAGCTTCGAACCTGGCGATTCACATTCGTGATATTCCTCGTTGCCTGCTTCTAGTAATTTTTTATCGCCGCACGACATGATGCAAGAAAAAGTCAAATTAGAATTCACAAAATTGCTATGTTTTCTGTTCTATCAAATCGAAAATCTAAATCACTGATTACATTAGAAATTTCGCTCAAAATCTGACAATTTTTTTTTTTTTTTTAAACTTAATTAGTGGTTATTTTTTCCTGAGACCATCAAAATGTTTCTAATTTTTTAACAACAACATTTTTGTTTTTTTAAACTGTAAAAATAAAAAATAAAAATATTTAGATTATTTCCAGAATTATGGAGTTGGAAATATTTTGGAGAATCGATTGAATTTTCATCTGGAACGTTTTTTGACATTGTTACAATATTTTGTTCATTAATTTTTTTTTCAAAATCTATAGACAAAAAGTAAGAAATATGTAAATTATTTTTATTCGAATTCAGTTATAAATATGTTCTGTAATATTGAGTTTGTTGTCATTTGTACTGAACGACAGATTTTTTTTTCCAAAAATTAATCAAAGATTATTTTTAAAAACTTTTTAAAAATATTTACTAGTTTACATAAAATAAGTTAGTATTGTAAAAACTGTTTTCATTTATTTATATGATATAAAGCTAGTCTTAAAATTATCAAGACTAATAAAAATAATTTTTTAAATAAATTTGTGAATTAATAAAAAGTTAATTTCATCATTAATTAACAATCTAAATCTTATTTTGTTCAAAGCTGATACAAATTCATGAACTTTGTAGTTCACTTTTCTGACTGTTTCTTATTTTATTTTTTCACCAATTACTTGCATTATCATAAAGCGATTATTTAAAGTAAATTCCACCCTTAATTAACGATCTAAATGTTATTTTGTTCCGAACGAATATAAATTTATCAAATTTTTCTCTTCACTTTTCTGATTTTTTCTTACTTTCCTTTTTTTTCATCAATTTTTTTGATCGTCAAAAAGCGATTAAAAAAATCGAGTATCACTTAACTGAGCTTTCACTGTATCCCACTTAAAGAATCAAGCGCCATCAAATAATTTCGCGACTTGCTGAAACATTATATATATATATATATATGTAAATATATATATAATATATATTTACATATAAATATATAATATACCGCGTTTAGATAAATATATATATGTTAGGGTGGTCGTTATTTTGGGTCCGGACGATTTTTGAAATTGACACATCGTTTGCAAATCAATAAATAAAAATCCTCTTAAAACATAAAATTATTATTTAAATATTTTTTTATACCATTGAAAATACATAGGATTTCATTAAATCTCTATTGAATTTTTTTTGGGTCTCTACATATTTTCCAAAAAGTCTGTAACTTCAGGAAATAAATTACACATATGTTAAACAGAGAAAAAAAAAATTTGACACTTCTGAGAAATAATTAATTTTAAAAAATAAAAATTAATCGACATCATGGTCAATATATTTTGGACATTCCATACGAATTTTCGACTTTTATACGCGATCATATTTTTTTTTCTTTCAATCGATTTATTATTTTTTTTTGGTTTTGATCAATTCTTTTAAACTTAGTGAAAGGTTTTAATTTTAAAAAAGTTGATTAAATGTGAAAAAATTGAAATACAAATATGTGGACGCAAATTACATATATAGTTTTTTACGATCACACGTCGAAAATTGGTATGAAATGAACAACAAAATATTAACCATCACGTATTTTTATTTTTATTGTACGATATTTTGTCAAATAAAAAAAACAAAATTGGCATTCGATGCGGTACAATGGGGTAATTTTTACAGTAACATTTATGTTATTGTAAATAATATTTAAATTAAATATTATTTTAATTATATAAATTTAAATATTAAATATTATTTACAGTAAATATTGCTGCAAAATCATTGTAAATATTATTTATAGTAACATATTACTGTAAACTTACAGTAAATATAACTGCAAATTTACTGTAAATAATATTTACAGTACTACTAAACTGAATTTACTGTAAATTTTATTTACAGATTTTATTTACAGTAAATTACTTAAATATTATTTACAGTAAATTTACTGTAAAAATTACTGTAAATATTACTGTAAAAGTAAATTTACTGTAAAAATTACTGTAAATAATATTTACAGTAAATATTATTGTAAATGTAAATTTACTGTTAAAATTACTATAAATAATATGTAAATATTATTTACAGTAAATAATATGTAAATAATATGTAAATATTATTTACAGTTTTAACAGTAAATATTACTGTAAATGTAAATTTACTGTTAAAATTACTGTAAATGTAAATTTACTGTTAAAATTACTGTAAATAATATTTACAGTAAATTTACAGTTAATTTATTGTTTATTTATTAATTTTTCTAAATTAATTTTTTGATTATATTTAATTTCATATAATTTTAATTTATTAATTTATTAATTTATAACTGTAAATTTACTGTGAATATTATTTACAGTAAAATATTTACTTTATTCCCCGAAAAGTTACCAATTTTTTGGCAAATATATAAGGCCTCGATAAAAAAAAAAATGAATGAAGGTATAGCGAAATCCCATGTATTTAAACTACCAAAATGACCTCTGGAGAAAGGAGTAAATATTGGAAAAAATATATATATTGTAAGAGGATTTTTATTTATTTATTTGCAAACGATGCGAGGGGCAATGTCAAAATTCATCCAAACCCCAAATAACGATCACCCTGCTCCGATATTTCATGACATGCCGAAAGATTTTGTATATATATATATATATATGTACCTAAACCCGGGGTGTTTGGGTGTTCAGCTTTAAAGTACACGTACATATCGCGGGCACACAGTGCTGAAGAGCATATAAACATTTGCATACTATATGCCCCAGTTCTATCGCGGAATTCCTCTGCTGTCGCGCCCACTTTGTGCGTTCGCCCACCCGTTTAACGCGTCTGGCGGGCCAACGCTTATTACTTTTGTATACAGCGGAAAAAAAAAAAAAAAAAAAAAAAAAAAAAAAAAAAAAAAAAAAAATTGCATATATAATATTCGATGTGTCTTCCCGATTTGAAAATCAACGACGACAATAAAACACTATTTATTAATTACAGTATTATTTAATCGTAATCTGCAGTTAATTACACGAAGAGTATTTTGGTCCAAAGAGAAAAATGCGTTGTTTAAACATTCGAAGAAAAAACAATCGCGCCCATCTCACTCGCGTGCGCGATGATTGATTGATATTTATTTATCTATGGGCGATTCCACGAAATTTTAGTCACACGAAAAACAAAAATACTATACCTGATTTTCAACATTTTCGGGTATCCGAGAATAATTTATTTTTCGAATATTCCTTGAAATTCACAGTTCTAAAAATTTATTTTTATTTTTAACAGTCAGTGCATCGTGTCTAAAATTATAAACAGTGAAAATGTTTTTAGTCATTTTTCTACAACGGAAAAAAAGCTGTAAATATTTTTTGGAGACATTTGAACTTTTTTTTCGAAAAAATGTATGTATATTTGATATTTTTTTCCTAACCAAAAATCCAGCTATATCCGGTTCTGGACATTTTAAAAATATTTTGCAGATAAATATAGAAATGCTAAAAAAAAGGACAATTTTTTTAAACATTTTGTAAATTGCTTTTTTTTTGTTATTGAAAAATATGAAATGATAATTTCAGTTGTAAAATCGCAAAGGGTTTAAAAAAAAATGAATTGTGACATGACAAAATGTTGGAGTCTATCGATGATTTTTTTTTCTTTTTATTTTAATGGTTTTAAAATATTAACAGTTATTTTAATAAATGATCCAATATTAAACATATTTGTGTATACCGAAGATTATTTAAACAATTGGAATTATATGAAAATTAGAGTCTTCCTAATTTTGCAAACAGTGACGATTGAAATTTTGTGATGAATCTTGTAAAATCGAGTTATAATTATTAAAAAGTATTAGTGACTTGAGAGCCACAAAAATTTAAATCGTACACAAAGTTCATAAATGAATATGGAGTAATTTAAAAAAATTTGTAAACTCACATATTTTTCTCATTAAGGTAGTTCTGTCGGTACGCCGGAGTCATAAATCTCAGAGTCTATATGACATTAAAAAATAATCATACGCATCACTTTGACTGCCTCAATAATAATATAAAAAATAATCGAGAATCCTTCGGAAATGCCGTAATTAAATTAAAACGATTATTTGTAAATAGTTGATATGCTTAGTGCGGATTTGACTTCATTTTTACGATAATTAGGTTAGGAAACGTCATTTGGACCGGTATCGTGCACTTTGACCTTGGTTCAATTAAACATTATTCCGGAGACTTCACCTTTTTTCATGATGCATCAATTCCTGAATAATTTCCGAATCCGTAGTACTTTTTATTTTTTCTCTATCTTTGATCTAAGTATGTTAATTTTCGATTTAAAGATCAATTTTTCCAGCCCTCCCGTAAGCGCCGTGTAAAAAGATCGATTTTCAAGTTTTAATTGTTCATTCAAATACTCGGTAAAGGCCTTCAAGATTTTGTGAAAGTAAAATTGAATAACTAAATTACAACATGTCAAAAATTCATGCATATGAGTTTGGATTGCCTTCACGACAGAACTACCTTACGGTAGTTCTGCCGGTACGCCGGAGTCATAAATCTCAGAGTCTATATGACATTAAAAAAAAAATCATACGCATCGCTTTGATTGCCTTAATAATAATATCAAAAATAATCGAGAATCCTTCGAAATTGTCGTAATCAAATTAAAACGATTATTTGTAAATAGTTGATATGTTTAGTGCGGATTTGACTTCATTTTTACGATAATTAGGTTAGGAAACGTCATTTGGACTGGTATCGTGCACTTTGACCTTGGTTAAATTAAACATTATTCCGGAGACTTCACCTTTTTTCATGATGCATCAATTCCTGAATAATTTGCGAATCCGTGGTACTTTTTATTTTTTCTCTATCTTTGATCTAAGTATGTTAATTTTCGATTTAAAGATCAATTTTTCCAGCCCTCCCGTAAGCGCCGTGTAAAAAGATCGATTTTCAAGTTTTAATTGTTCATCCAAATACTCGGTAAAGGCCTTCAAGATTTTGTGCAAGTAAAATTGAATAACTAAATTACAACATGTCAAAAATTCATGCATATGAGTTTGGATTGTCTTCACGACAGAACTACCTTAAGTTTATCTTCGTTTACTTCCCTTTTAATTTTTCCCTATCTGAAAAATTCACAAGTCCTTAAATATCGTATAATTTTTATGTTTTCAACAATTTTTAGCATGTTCGTTATAAAAATGTGAATAAAAACGATTTTTTAAAATCTGGCCTATTTTCTAAATAAGCTTGAACATTTTGCTACACAACATCTATTTTTATGGAATATTTTCAATTGGGGCAATAATTTGAATTTTCTAAAATAAAAAATAAATACAAATTGGCCATTCTATAAAAATTTTAAAAAATTACTAACTACGATAATCTAATAATTTTGCACATAATTAATATTTGACCAGTAGAATATTAGTCAGGAAAAATATTTTGTTTTTCTTCGTAAAAAGGTTTAAATTGTTCCAATAAATTTATAGATATTTTTTGACCGTAGACGATAGGAAATAATTTTTTTTACTGTTTATAATTTTCAAATTGATGATATTCATTGATACATCTCTCACTTGTTCATCTGTTGATGTCATAAAAAAAATATATCATTTCAAACCCTAAAACAAACATTTTTTTTGTATTCTGGTAAAAGCATCTAATTATTGCAAACGAACTACAAGAAATTTATGGCTTTTCAAACTTTTTAATACTTTCCTGAGATAATTCGTAAACCAAAATAATTAGTGAATCTAAAAATTGCTTAACTGCATATAAGAAAAAAATTTCCGGCATGAATGTAGCGATTTGAAATAAAAATAAAAATGCCAAAAAACTATAGACTCGAGTGTTAATTTAAAAAATGATTTTCATTAAAAAATTATAATTTCACAAATTTTAAGAAAAAAATAATTTAAAAAATGATTTTCATTAAAAAATTATAATTTCTCAAATTTTAAGAAAAAATAAAAATTAAGTAATTTTTAGGCATTTTTAGCTTCCGGTTATCTCAGGAAAGATTAGAAACCCATAAATTCCCTATAGCTAATTTACAATTAACTTTGTTTTACGTTCTAAAAGAATATATTATTTTTCATGACATCAGCAGTCATTAAATAAGTGAGATTTGTGAGTGAATATCAGTAATTTGAATTTGAAAAGAGCCTAAATAAATTATTCTCAGATATCCGGAATGTAAAAAAAAAGCAGGAATAATAATTTTTTGTCTGTCTGAAATTTACAGGAAACGTTCCTATTTATTTATTTATTTATTTATTTTAATTTATATAATTTATTTAGTATGGATTTTTTTTTTAATGCTGGTCCGTTCGAATCTGCACAGCTGTTTTTCGCTGTGTATGTGTGTGTGTGTGTGTGTGTGTGTATATTGTAGCGAATTCGTTAACGTCGCTGCTGAGCGAGAGTAGCAGGCCGCAGGCACCTCTGATAACATTTTATCTTTCAAGCTGAATCGAAGGCCGACCATAGCTCAGCTCTTACGATCGTCAAATAAATCGCCATTGGGAGAGAGCGTTCGCCTAAACTCGCAATAATTGGAGCAAATATCGCGTAACGCAAACCGCGCACTTAAGTCACATTTTTTTTGCGATTTTTCTTCCACATTTATTTTCACAAACGTTAAGTGGAAAAATTGCCACTTCAATTTTTAACTAGTGACGGTAAAAATTTATTTTTATTCGGATCGTATTTATTTTTATTTTTTTCGTACGAAACATGACCTATCCTAAGACTTTGTAATCAACGAAAAATTGTTCTTTGCAGTGAGCGTGGAACACGTTAAAAAAAAAATATTCGGTAAAAATTTTTAAAATTTTTTTACCTCATTTTCCTACAGGATTAAATTTTCAGAATAAATCATAATTTTTTATACGGCCACCTATTTTTTTTTTTTTTTTTTTTTTTTTCTAAATTTATTACATCAGTGCGAAAAGAAATAAGACTCCGTTTGAAGGTTTCATAATCGGGTCTATTATAAATAATTATTAGCTGCTACAAGTAGAGGAAAATAGGAACAACATGGCAACTAATAATTATCAATGCTTAGAGAAATTACGCAAGCTTCAAACGGACGCTTAATTTTCGAGACAGTGACGATAAAGTGAAAAAGAAAAAAAAAAGAAATAACTAAAAACATTGAAATGGCAAGACGTTGAGAATAGATTCACGTAATTCGTAGGAAATGGGTATTAATTGAGATAACAAAGCGCCAGTTTTGATGACTAAAAATATGTAGAATATCAGAAAATTTTCCTACACCTGCTTTCGACTAAAAGTACTCGTGAGATTTATCGTAAAAATTGAGTGTCTACAATTAAACTTCAGTTGAGTAGTTCTGTACACACAAGTAAGAATGTGTAGTTGGTGATGTAGCGATTTCGTGCTTGAAGTGAATTCATATTTAAGGAAAGAACGTTCGTTATAAGCATTTTTAAAATAGATTTGTTGACTAGATTGGATAATAAAGAACATCGATGGCTGGGAAGGAACAGTGCACGCTGCAGAGCAAAAAAAAAAATCTGGGATCGGACTTAAGATGTACTTAAGATTCCACTTGGGATGTACTTAGGGTTCCACTTGGGACATAATTAAGACGGACATAGAATTCCACTTGGAGCAGACTTAGGATCGTGCTTAAGACGTACTTAGGATTCCGCTTAACACATACTTAGGATCTTACCTACAATCATATTTAGATTCCTATTTAGAATCCGCCTTAGAATCCTACGTAGGTCCTACGTAGGATCTCACCGTGGATCCTACCTTAGATTGCTACCTAGAATCCTATTTAGAATCCACCTTAGAATTCTAATTAGAATTCATCTTAGAATCCTCATTGGAATTCACCTTAGAATCCTAATTGGAATCGATCTTAGAATCCTAATTGGAATTCACCTTAGAATCCTAGTTGAAATCCACCTTAGAATCGTAGTTGAAATCCAACTTAGAATCCTAATTGGAATCCACCTTAGAATCCTAATTGGAATCCACCTTAGAATCGTAGTTGAAATCCAGCTTAGAATCCTAATTGGAATCCACCTTAGAATCCTAATTGGAATCCACCTTAGAATCCTAATTGGAATCCTCCTTAGAATCCTAATTGGAATCCACCTTAGAATCCTAATTGGAGTTAACCTTAGAATCTTAATTGGAATCCATCTTAGAATCCTAATTGGAATCCACCTTAGAATCCTAATTGGAATCCACCTTAGAATCCTAATTGGAATCCACCTTAGAATCCTAATTGGAATCCACCTTAGAATCCTAATTGGAATCCACCTTAGAATCCTAATTGGAATCCACCTTAGAATCCTAATTGGAATCCACCTTAGAATCCTAATTGAAATCCACCTTAGAATCGTAGTTGGAATCCACCTTAGAATCCTAATTGAAATCCTAATTGGAATCCACCTTAGAATCTTAATTGGAATCCGCCTTAGAAACCTAATTGGAATCCACCTTAGAAGCCTAATTGGAATCCACCTTAGAATCCTAATTGGAATCTATCTTAGAATCCCAATTGGAATCCACTTTAGAAGCCTAATTGGAATCCACCTTAGAATCCTAATTGGAATCTACGTTAGAATCCTAATTGGAATCCACCTTAGAATCCTACCTAGGACCGTACTTAGAATCTTATTGAACACGTACTTAGAATCCTACCGAGAATCCTATAGAGGATCCTAGGATTTTTGTGGAATCTCATTCAGAATCCTACTTACGATGGCATTTAGCTAAGATCCTGCTTAGAATTCTACCTACAACCTACTTAGAATCCTACCCAGGACCTATTTAGAAATTTGCCTAGGATCCTACTTAGGATTCTAAATATTATCCTACTAAGGATTTTACTTAGTAGATACCACATAGAATCTTTCCCAAAATTATATTCAGAATCCTACCTAAGGTCCTGGTTAGAATCTTATTTAAGGTATTACTTAGCAGCTCCTACCTAGAATCCGACCTCAGGATGGTGCCTGCAAGGTATTCCAAATCCTACCTAGGATCCTACTTAGGACTTTATATAAGATTCTATTTAGAACGCAATTTAAGATTCTAGTTAGAATCCTATCGAGACCCCACTGAGAATGTTACCTGGCATTCAATTTCATGACGATACCTGCAAGATATTTTTAATTCCTTGGAATTAAAGGTAGGTAGGATTCTACTTGGAATCCTGCCTAGGATTCTACTTGGAATCCTACCTAGGATTCTACTTGGAATCCTGCCTAGGATTCTACTTGGAATCCGACCAACGATTCTACTTGGAATCTTACCGAGGATTCTACTTGGAGTCCTACCTAGGATTCCACTTGGGATCCTACCTAGGATTCCACTTGGGATCCTACCAAGAATTCTACTTCGAATCCTATCTAGGATTCTACTTCGAACCCTATCTAGGATTCTGCTTAGAATCCTATCTAGAATTCTACTTGGAATCCTACCTAGGATTCTACTTAGAATCCTATCTAGAATTCTACTTGGAATCCTGCCTAAGATTCTCCTTAGAATCCTACTTAGGACGTACTTAGGTACTAAGGATTTTACCTAGGATCCCATTTAAAATCCGACTTGGAAACTCTAGCTAGGATTTTATCTTTGATCCTACCTAAAATCCTTCTTAGTGTTCTATCTAGGAATTCTATTCGTAGTCCTACCTATATTTTTCAGGACGGTAGGAACAAGAAACGTCGACAAAATAATGCCAAACGTTTGGAAAAACATGTAATATTTGATCTTTCCCGCAGTCCGACACCAATTATTCCGTTAACTCGTTAACATCACACATTTATACTCAAGTATAAACCACTCTTCATACGACGTATAATTGTTGAACCCACAATTTTTGCAATACATAACACAAATTTCACAAACCTTTGCATGATCTTAAATGACGTTGAGTACTATGGGTTTGTGCTTATTTTTTCTTTGTTTGTTTTATTCTAGAAAAACAAGTTGCTCAGGTTTGACATCCAATATACTAATATGGACGACAATTGGAGATACGCTTTTTTTTTGTGACGTAATTTCTTGCTTCTTCTTTGTTGCAACTTCTCTTGTCATTTTTGTAACGCGACACAGTTTGTTTTTTTTTTTATTTTTCGAGAGAGAGAATCGCCGACTGGCAATTACGATTGGGGTTTTCTGGTTCGTTTTTTTTTTCTTTTTTCTTTTTTTGTTCACACCCTCCGATCTTTTGATCTTCCTCACATTTTTACACTTGGTACGAGAAGGACACAATGTCCACTCTTTCTATTCTGCCTTTGTTATATCTCTGACTTAAATACTAACTATTTACACATTTATTCGGAGACTCTTTTGAGCACCAAAATCTCATGCTAAAAATTCGCTATGCGAAAATTGTCCTTCTTAATTCGAAGGCGAATTGTCCTTATGCCCCTCGAACAAAAATCCACATTTCCTATTAGCCACATTAACCGCATCATCTTCGAGATTGCAGTTGGCCATTTTTCTTTCGCATTCTGTAATTCCCTCGGTATTCGATGTCCCTAGCTTTAAGCCGGCAACGGTATTGGCTCACACTTTACTAAAAATCCGACTTAGACCGTTGAAAAGTGAATTCGATGCGATACCATGGTTTTATCTTCACTTTTTGTTTTTTTTTTTTTGTTTCTTTCTTCACTTCACCATATAAATAGGCTGAGACCTATTTTTGTTAATTCGGTTATCAGAGGAGAGTTTAAGAGTCAAACACACTCCTGTCGTTCCTCGCCAAACTATTTCGTAACTATTACTATTATTTTTTCTCGAAATTCACTCTCGAGTGGAGAATATAGACTGGTTCTCCGGGTTTTTGGACAACGGCGTTATTACACGAAATAACTTTGGTTGCAATGAGCCCCGGTGACTAGGAAACCTGTATATGCGAGGATATGCGATATTCCTCTTGTGGTTAACATTCGGGAGAATTTTATAAATATATATACATATATATGAACGTTAAGTGGTTATTTTGGTGACTTAATAACTTTACATATAGTGAAACAAAAAAAAACAGAAACATAAAAGCACCATTAAAAACCTACATTAAGATTTCTTCAAATAGTGTTATTAAGAATGCTTCACACATGTAAATTTAATTGGATAAAAGAATCAACTTTATTGGAGACGCCAAAAAAAAAATTGCTTTTCAATAATAATGCCAAAAAGATATTAAAAATTATTTGCAAAAGGAAAATTAAATTGAAGTGGAATTAAATAAACTTTTGTACTATTTTCTTTTTGTGTTTTGCACTTTGAATTATGTGCGTTATTGATTGTTTATGCATATCTGTATATTTGTATAAAGAGAAATCTGTATATAAAAGCAAATAAAAATAAGAAAAACGAAATTACTCCCTAATTTGGTACTTAATTTTCTTTTTTCAATTAATTTATTAATCATTCTTTTGTATTATTATTATTCAAAGTCAATTTTTTCTTTTTAAATCAATGTTCAGGATTGTCAATTAAGTTGATATTTTTTCGATAAAAAGATAAAATACCTAAGTAGGTAAAAAATAAAAATCTAAGTAGGTTTTTAAAAAATGAAAATTATTGAATGAGGTTTTTTTTGTAATAAAAAAACCTACTTTAATAAAACCACTGTGTGAAAAATCTTTTTTCAGCTTCATTAGGTTCTTCATGTTTTTATCATTCTTTTGAATTCATATAGTTTTTTTTTATTTCACTATTTGAAAAGTTTGCTGACAGTCATGGAAGTAATAAAATGTCCCTAACGTAGCTGTTTTTTGCTAAAAAAAAAAAAAACGTCACCAAAGTGACCATTTCACGAACATATATTAATACATATACATATATTTATTTATATAAATAGGTATTATATCTTGCTTCTGGCGTCAATAACACCGATATAACAGTACTATTTATGTAGTATACAATATACTGTCCTCGGTTTCAGCGCATGATGGGTACACATGAGGATAACAAGTCTCCTCGGATAATTTTTTTTTTTTTTTTTTTTTCCAAGTTCCTCATCTGTGTACACCAGTTTGGTTCATTTCGTCTCCAGCTCCAGCAGTCCTTCAGCTCCCGACGACTTTACCCTCGCAAAAAAGCCCGATGAGAAGAATCTGGTAAAATTTACCATATCGGTAATGTAGTCGCGTCCCCAGTGTCGCCATCTGAAGAAAATTATGAGAATTTACAAGAATTTTAACCATATATATATATGTATATATATACACGAATTTTATCTAGAATTTCTAGTAAAATTCTCAACATATCGACGTTGGTTCTTTTTGGAATGCCATTAGAATATTATCGTCGCTGTTTTACCACCGATATGGTTATTTTTTACTGGATCCTTCTCTCTGTGTTGGATATCCTTCGCACCCAAGGATCAGACGACAAAACAGTGATTATTTTGGAAAGGAACATTTTCGGCAAGTTGGTAATGACGAAAAATTTTGGGCTGAAACGAAAAATCTTGTTTTTGGCAATAGGATTTTTTTTTTTTTTTTTTTTTGGGAAAAACAACCTAAATAACCTTAAATTTTTGTGCTGGCAATGAGATCGTTTGGAGGACTTACCCGTTTGAACATCGACGCTGCGCGTGTCGTGAAAATAATCACAAGCATTCAAGGCAATTCTTGTAGCTATCTAAAAAGAAAGTGATTTTATTCGGCCTATTAATTGTCATTGTTAAATTCAGCAGATCTTCTTTTTTTAGTTTTGCCGAAAGTTTCGTTGTTGTGATTCAATGGTTGTCAAAAAGGTAAAGGATGTGTAAAGTTATTTAAAATCTGATTTTACAGTTTAATTATTTTAAATGAAATGAAGTTTTCTAATTAATAATCCAGTTTTTAGGTTGTAAATGGGCTGAAATGATTGGACGATCTTGACAGACTTTTGTTTGTAATTCTTGATGGGAAATTACCGTAATTTAGAGTCACCGACAAATGACACCTAAATTACCGTCTTACGACATGATTTAATTAATTTTTTTCGTTAATTGTATTGTAAAAATATTTTTTTTGCATTTTGTTATTTAAACGGCAATTCGTCATTAAAGTTAATTTTTTAGTAACTTTTTCTTCCATATTTTTTTGTCACTTGGACCAAAAAAAATTCTAACCATTTTCGTAATTATGAAAATTTCGGTAAATACGAAAATTATTGTAAAAAAATTATGCTTTACCTTTTTTTTGGTAACTGTTCTCTTAATTTCCGACAGAATTGTAACTTTTCTCTTCCGAAGTCACTCTATTTATTTAATCCATAAATAATCCAATATTTTTTATTTATTATAATGAAGATGCGTAAATATTTTAATAACAAATGAAAAAGATTTTTTCACATAAATTAAGTACAAAAATGTTATAGGAAGAGAAATAATGGCTCATTACTCAAATTTTAATGGCATTTTCAAATAAATTTATATTAAAAAAATTTTTTGTTAGTGAAATGTTTACAAATCTTCCAAAATAAATTTTTTTTTTTTAAATAATTAAATCGTACATTAATTATAAAATAAATAAACAGAGTCACTTCAACATTAAAATTCTTTTTTTGTCACTTGGACCAAGAAAAAATCTAACCATTTTCGTAATTATGAAAATTTAGATAAATATGAAAACTATTGTAAAAAAAATTGTGCTTAACCTTTTTTTTGGTAACTTTTCTCTTCCGAAGTCACTCTATTTATTTAATCCATAAATAATCCAATATTTTTTATTTATTATAATGAAGATGTATAAATATTTTAATAACAAATGAAAAAGATTTTTTCACATAAATTAAGTACAAAAATGTTATAGGAAGAGAAATAATGGCTCATTACTCAAATTTTCATGGTATTTTCCAATATATTTATATAAAAAAACCTTTTTGTTAATGAAATGTTTACAAATCTTCCAAAATAAAAAAAAAAATTTTTAAATAATTAAATCGTACATTAATTATAAAATAAATAAACAGAGTCACTTCAATATTAAAATTCTCGTTAATGTCAAGACGTTCCAATCAATCGCCCAATAAACGACTTCCAATTCCAGCTATTAAAAATTTAAAAAAACCCAATGCTTATGTTTATTAATTTTCAAAATACAATAGACCAGAAAAAAATAGTAATTTTCATTGTGTTAAGGTTGCAGAATTTCCAAAAAAAAAAACTCATTTAGCCATCACTTATATTTTTTGTTAAAGTTATTCAACAAAAATGGCTCTTTCAAATTTTGAACATTATTTTTAATGCTGATGTTTATTAACTTTCAAAATCCAATAGACCAGCCAAAAAAAAAAATAGTAATAGGCATCGCGTTAAGGTTGCAAAGTTTCCATTAAAAAAAGTTCATTTAGCCAGCACTTAAATTTTATTTTTAAGATCATTAAAAAAAATGGCTTTTCCAAATTCGAACATTGTTTCAACCCAATAACCGACTTCCGGTTTCAGCTACAAGATAAAAAACCTCCAATGCTTATGTTTATTAATTTTCAAAATACAATAGACCAGCCAAAAAAATAGTAATTTTCATTGCGTTAAGGTTGCAGAATTTCCAAAAAAAAAAACCAGCCCTTAAATTTTTTTAAGGTTATTCAACAGGCTTTTTCAAATTTTGAACATTATTTCAATTAGGCCAAAAATTAGTCGTCTCGGAATTAAAAAAAAATGGTGGGGGAATGGAAAGGGAACCTTAAGGTGACGTAAGGATTTTTTTTTAGTCGAAGACTGTGCAGACGGGCTTTTTTTGTCTGTGCTTTAAATCGTAAATTGATGATGATTTTTGGTTTTTTTCTTTTTAGACCGCGGTCGGATGGACCGGAGCGGCGAGACGCCGACGGCGCTTGTTCCCGAGGATCGCCATCCTCTACAAGGAACCCTTGGCGAAGAGTAGCTCCCTGTGCTTGGTGCGTATGTGAGATCGAAGGGTGTCGATTCTGCTGTACGTCGCCGGACAGTAAGGGCAGAGCGATCGTTGAGCGGTGTGAATGTGGAAGTGGTGCCAACGATTGGTCACCTGTTTCCCGCACGCTCGGCATCTCCACAGTGCGGGACTACCAAGCGATGTGGCGAACATCTCGTGATATGAGAGCCCGACCGGGACGCTCGGCATCGAACCTGCAAACCCAAAGCCTTCATGCTCTAACGTGTTTCGAGATTTCGCCGGCACTCGTTATTTTATAAGCGCGGTCGTAACTGCGCCATGTTTTTTTTTTTCGATTTCTTCTTTTTTTTTTTAACCCACTTAAGAGAAAGAGACAGAGACATTGGGATCCTCGATTTTTTTTGGTGTTGCGCGCAAAGACATTCAGGAGATTCTTACACTTTTTTTTTTTTTTTTTTGGGAAAAAATAAATTTTGGAAATTCGGTTTTTTAGTTGATTTTCAAGCCCCTTAAGAGAAAGTGGCATTGTCAGCCTCGAGTGATTTTTTTTTTTGCTTTTTCACGCAAAGGGATTCTTACCATTTTTTAAACCTTTTGAAGATCTTTTTTTTTTTGTTTTTTGGAAAAAATTATTTTTTTTGTTCTCCTTTTTTTAAGCCCTTTAAGAGAAAGAGACAGTCTCAAGAGAGCATTGTCAGCCTCGAGTGATTTTATTTGGTGTTGCACGCAAAGACATTCAGGGGATTCTTACCCTTTAAATCTCTTTTTTTTTTTTTTTTTTGGTAAAAAATAAATATAGGAAATTCGGTTTTTAAATTATTTTTTTAACACACTTAAGAGAAAGAGACAGAGACATTGCCATCCTCGACATTCAGGAGATCCTTACCGTTTTTTAAAACCCTTTGAAGCTCTTTTTTTTTCAGAAAAAAGTATGATTTTTTTTCTCTTTTTTGCGACCCTTAAGAAAAAGAGACAGTGGAATTGTCATCCACGATTGAATTTTAGGTGTTGCACGCAAAGACATTCAGGAGATTCTTACTCTTTTTTAACCCTTTGAAGCTCTTTTTTTTTTGCGAAAAAATAAATTTAGAAAAATCGGTTTTTTTATTAATTTTTTAACCCGTTTAAGAGAAAGAGACAGAAACATTGCCATCCTCGAGGGATTTTCAGGTGTTGCACGCAAAGCTCTTTAAGCAACTCTGACATCTTTTAAACCGGTTGCAGATATTTTTTTTTAAGAAACGAAATAGCTTTTCGAAAAGTTTTCTTTTATTTTTTCATCCACTTATTTCAGCAGTTTTACACAACGACATTTAGGAAACTTTGAACCTTTTTGAAGCCCTTGAAGTTGCTTATTAGAAAAAAAAAAAAATCTTTTTTTTAAATCTCCCGTTCGATTTTCACTTTTCGAAAAAGTTATTCAATTCTATTACCTCAAACTTTTACGAAGTCTTTAATTATAGATTTTGAAACTTCTTGAGTGAAATGCTTTTTTTTGTCACGAAAAAAAAAAATCTCATATTCTCAAAACATTTTTTAAGATTAAAAAAAGAATTTCAAAATCGTTAAAAAATTCTTTGCAAAATATTAATTATGAATTATGAACAAATTATATGAATATACATTATGAAAAAAATGCATCAAATACATTTGATTATTGTAAATAATTGTAAAAGTTAGTTAAACCATTTAGATAAAACATTTCTTGCCACTAATTTATCGATCCCTTTTTAGCATCATTATTATTCAAAATCAATGTCTTAAGTATCTTAAATGCCTTTGATTTTTTTGCATTTTTCTCATGAGACAAATTACTCGAATGGCAATAAAAAAATTCTACAAAATAAATAAATATAACTTTTGTTCTTATATTATGATGTATCTTCAAAGTCAATCTTTAAGGGGAGAAGACAGATTCAAATTGCTGATATTCATTGACAAATATCTCCATTGTTTATCTGCTGTTCTTTTTTTTAAATTCTTTTGAATTCTAAAGCAAAGATTCTTAAGCTCTAGGGCAAAAAAAAAAGCTAACTATTGCAATAGGAAATTTATAGCTTTTCAACCTTCTTCACACTTTGCTGAGATCAGCTAAAAATTTCTAAAAATTGTTCAATTTTACATTAGAAGAATTTTTTCAGCATGCATGCAGCGGTTTGAGACAAAAGGTAAAATTGGCAAAATGTCTCAGACTCGAGTGTTAATTTTAAAAAATAACTTTATTTTAAAAAAAGACTTTCACTAAGCTTAAGAAGAAAAAAAATCATGCCGGAAATTTTGTTTTATGTACAATTGAGCAATGTTCAGAAATTTTTCGAATTCGATTATTTAATATTTTTACCCATTTGTGCCGGTGTGCCCTTGCAGGCATAGAAATATGTTCATTTTTTCGCGTAGCCGGAAAGAGTACATTTCAACACTAGGGAGAAAAAACTTCTTTTCTCTCCAGTGTGGAACAAATCTTTTGAGTATGACGTTTGGAAACTGTAGTTTCCATTTTTTGAAGTTCGGAAAAGTACACTTTTCCGAAAGTAGGACTGAAAAAAAGTATAGTATTCTACACGGGAGGAAGTGTTTTTTTTACCTCGCTTCGTTCGGACAGCAAACTTCACACTTGGCGAAAAACACCCACTTCCCTCCCTTGTAGCATAATGTACTTTTTTCCCGACTAGATTGAAATGACCGTATTCCATGCTTGCAACGCGGGTGAAAAGTTAACAATTCTTGACCGGAGGGAGAAAAAGTAGTCGAGTGGGACGAAAAGTAACCGAGCGGAAGGAAAAGTAGTCTCAGCGGGAGAAAAAGTACTTTTTTACTAACGCTGCAGGCATAAAAATGTCCATTTTTTTAACGTAGCCGGAAAAGTATAGTATGTTACACGGGAGGAGAAAATGAGACTTTTTGAAAATACGCACTTCCCTCACTTGTAGCATAATGTACTTTTTTCCCGCCTACACTAAAATGACCGTATTCCATGCTTGCAGCGCGGGTGAAAAGTTAACGATTCTTGACCAGCGGGAGAAAAAGCAGTCGAGCGAGAGGAAAAGTAACTGAGTGGAAGGAAACGTAGTCTCAGCGGGAGGAAAAGTGTTTTTTTTTCACTAACATTGTAGGCATAAAAATGTGCATTTTTTAACGTAGTCGGAAAAAAATATAGTATTGTTACACGGAAAGAGAAAAAGAGACTTTTTCAAAACACGTACTTCCCTCCCTTGTAACATAATGTACTATTTTTCCCAACTACGCTAAAAAGACCATATTCCATGCCTCCAACGCGGGTGAAAAGTTAAAGATTCTTGACCAGCGGGAGAAAAAATAGTCGAGTGGAAGAAAAAGTACTTTTTTTTTACTAACGTTGCAGGCATAAGAATGTGATCATTTTTTAATGTAGCCGAAAAAAAAGTATAGTATGTTACACGGGAGGAGAAAAAGACTTTTTCAAAACACGCACTTCCCTCCCTTGTAGCATAATGTACTATTTTACCCGACTACGCTAAAAAGACCATATTCCATGCCTCCGACGCGGTAGAAAAAGTAGTCGGGCAGGAAGAAAAGTAACTGAGCGGAAGAAAAAGTAATCCCAGCGGGAGGAAAAGTACTTTTTTTTCACTAACCTTACAGGCATAAAAATGTGCATTTTTTAACGTAGCCGGAAAAAAAGTATAGTATGTTACATGAAATGAGAAAAAGAGACGTTTCTAAAACCCGCACTTCCCTCCCTTGTACCAAAATCTACTATTTTCAGGGTCCGAAAGGGTGAATTTTTTTCAATTACATCAGCAGATAAACAAGTGACATAACTGTCAATGAATATCAGCAATTGGGCTCTGACTTCACCCCTTAAAAAAAAAGCTTAATACAGAAAAAATCAATTAGATTCCAAAGGGTACAAAGAGCGTTCAGAGGGTTTAAAAAAAAACAAAACACACATATACACGTACTATAGAAAACCTACGTATACATTGAGACACACGTCGATACAACAAAATCCTTGATATACACACTTTGGTCGTTTGTGTGACGTATCAGTCAATCGTGAGGTAGGGAATGGATGTAAAGGATAATTGGTTTGCTTTCGAAACGCATCACCGACCAGTTCCTTAATCAATGAGCTTATATTGGACGCCCTTGCCAGTGGCGAATTTCAGTACCGATCGTTGAATTGCTCGATTTACCTTCAGGCGATAGATAATCAAACAATCGAATGACAAACATACTCCGTCAATCAACAAGTTCATCAACGACAAAATCATTCGGGAAGTGCCGAAGGACGATGACGAAGTCTTCGATAATAATTGTGAGTACGACGAGGTTTGGCTCTTCCGTCATTAACTTAAATTAACTTATAATAATAATAATAATAATAATAATAAAAATAGAAGGATTGAGAATTTAAAAAAAAAAGACATTAAAATCTTACAATTTGGTTCAGTCTTCTGCTCGCAGTTAATTTTTCCACTCGATAAGTTTTTTAAATTGTTTTTATTTTTGTTTTTAACCGCAAAATGCTTAGCACGTAGAAGTGATTGAAATCCTTTATTTACTTAATATATATATATATATATGTGTGTGAGTGTGTGTGTGTGTTTTTTTTATATATATATTTATTTATTTATTTATATTTATTTATATATATATATATATATTATGTTACATCTTCTATGCAAATTTATTACATTTCCTTAGAGCCTCTATAGAGTTTTCTCACGATTTGGACCTGTTTCTTCTTCATCTCAAATTCTCTAGTCTTCGTAGTGTGTTACGGTTAGATTGCGCACGTGTATAAAATTTTATATGGAATGAGAGCACGTAGAGCTCGGTAGGCCGAGAGAACGAAGCTCGAGGGAGAAAAAAAAAGCCTCGTTACTAGATTAACTTAGATCATTTTTCAAATTTTTATTGCACACGATTATTCGACTACACTGTAAAAAAATTAAAAAATTAATGGAAATTAATGTACTTTTATTGGAAGTATTTGAAGCGTAAAATCAGCTACTTTCGTTTTGTCTTCTCAAAATAAAAAAGAAAATTTCCAATTTATCAGACGAGTTAAGAAAAGCTTTTGCAGTTTTTTTTTTGTTTTGTAAATGATTTTTTAATTTTATTTTAGTTCTACTATAATGTCTAGAATTTCCGTGTTTATCTGGAAAATGTTAAAAAAAATTTTTTATAAAATAACTTTGGTTTTGCTAAAATTAGTTTTATAAAAGATCCTACACAAATTTGCTAACGTGACATATGCAAAAATTGGCCGGTAAAAAAAATTAGAAAATTCATTTAATTTTTTTATTTCTATAGGATTTTGTTGTTTAGTTCTAGTTTTTTTTTACTATGCGACCATTTGACGTACCACGTTGGTAATTTTTGTTTATAGTTTGCAGAAGTCATCGATCATCCTGTAAAATTATTTTCAAAATCGAAGTTGTGATTTCGGAGGGAAAAATTAGAAAGTCATTTTTTAAAAAAAAATCGTATAGAAATACGATAGAAAAGCAATAAAAGATTGTTTTAAGCACGTTAAGAAAATTCGTGCTTAATATCCAACTACTTTTATATTGCTTTAGATTTTTATATTAAATTTAATATATTGTTTTATGCATAAATGCCTCGCACATTAATTTACAAAAATATTTTTAACAGTGCAGTTCAGCGATTGGTAGCCTCAACCCGAGATCATCGTTCTCCCGGCGTAAATCTTAGCGTGAGCACATTTTTAACAATTGATAGAAAAAAAACAAAAAAACACTTCTGGTTCGTCTTTGGCATTCGAAGGAAGAACATTTATACAGCGCGACGTAAGCTTATAATGGAAGAAGAGCGCAATTCGACCCACAGATGAATAATGTGCTGAAAATTACCAACAATATCACCTGCATCTTAGGGTCAATATTTATTTATTTTTATTTTACTTATTAATAATTAATCCGCAAACGGAAGCTCGATGATAAGTTCACGGTCCGCCTATATATACAAATTTTATTTTTTTAATTCTAATATACTCGATGATTCGCACATAAAACAGCAGCCAGTTTTTTATTTTTTATTTTTTAGAAGAATTTTATCGACTCGATTTGTTCTTCAATGTCATTGAACCTAATTTTTTTTTTATTACCTAAAAATCGTTAACGAGAATTTCGAAGGCACTAATTAATCTCTTCACACTCTTTCAATTTTTTATCATATTAACCAATCGATATGTATAGAATAGAGATTCAGAATCGAAAAATCGTTCCGAGTCGATAAATTTCTTGGTTGCCGGTTTTTTTTTCTTCTTTTTTATTTTTATTTTTTTTCTAGACCATTGGAGTATCTAGAACGATGAGAAATTGACGCAAGTTGAGTTTCGGAGACGAAATATAGGAATATATAAATCTTCGTTGCGAATAGTTATTTACACTTTGTATTATAGCGAGAAAAAAATAGGAATTTGGGATTAAGATGGCGCAGAGAAAAATATATATTATGGTTTTGGAGTCGTTGGAAACGCCACGAAATTAAAGAAAAAATTTAAAAACCCTTCGCTCGCTTTCAGAGATGAGCAATATTAAAATAAAAAAATTTAAAAATTGGTCAAAATATTTGTTTATCCGAATAACTCCAAAATATTTTGAAGCAAGACATTTTTTGCCTTCGTAAAAAAAGTTTTGTGACGAAGTTGATTCGAAGTTTTATTGAAATACATTTTAGTCGGCATATTTGAAATTTTCGAATGAAAATAAAAACCGACTAATTATGTATTTTTTATATTAATCGAAATTAATTTCAATATTTGTTTCAATCAATTTTTTTTTACACATAATTTCATTCGAATATTGTATCGAATTATTGAATTCCGTGAAGTAAAATAATTCCAGATAATATCCAGAGATATTTAGAATAAATTTTTATTTGATTGCAATAAATATTCTTTTATATAAAAAAAATAATTAAAATGATTAGCATATAATATACTAGTTGATAACTGCTAATTTTGTTGATTTAAAAATTAGCAGCATTTAAAAATAAATATATACGAAATACTTGACAAATCAAATAAATCTTAAAAACCAATAATAAAAAATAATTATAATTATTTACGTTTCTTCCAAAACATAAAATTTCTCCATTATTCTCTGCACAAGATACAATGAAGAATTTTTTATTCGCGTATTGCTCATCCCAGCGACTTGATTTATTTTTCAACCAGCCGAGATGAAAAAAATGATCAGTCCATAATCCCTCACACACGTTCATAATCGGAGTGAATAAACTTAGCACATTTTTATCTCTTTGTCGTTTAACAAAGCCTCCTTTGTATCAAGCCAATAAAGAAAAAAGAAAGAAAAAAAAAAAAAAAAAAAAAAAAAAAAAAATTCCCTCACAGACGTTTTTTTCAGCATTCGATTTTTCTATTAAAATTTATTGACGATGAATAATTAGTTTTTTGTCCGATACTCGGCGTAGCGGCATTAAAAAGCCGGAGCGAAGGGTCAACGTATTATTACAGAATTGTGGTCGTGTCGCGCGCCTCCCGTACAATATAATAATAATAATAATAATAATAATAATAATAGTAATATTGGTTAAAGCGATCGAGTTGTTGGTGGTCGTGGTGGTGGTGGTGGCGATGAGTACTTATAGTAGTAGCAGTTGTGTGTAGCGCCGGCAGGATCGCGCGATTCGATGAACATACGACGATGATAAAATACGGCAAAAATAGTAAAGTCGCTAGATCACACTGTAATAAGGACGGTAGAAGCCCGTGCGCTATTGTACATGGGCGTGCTTGGTCCGCGTGTGCGTTAGAAGTGTGTCGCTTCGTGTATAGACAGCCGGGCACAGCGGACAGGCGTACTTGCCCGGAAAATGCACGTAATAGTGATTCCGCACGTTTGTCACGACCTTACCGCACAACGAGCAACGCCTCCTCTCGTCCGTGTTATTCTGTCTCTCAAATATCTGTGATATCCGCCAATTTTTGAGCTCTGCAACAACAGAAACCACAGAGTCAGCAGGGCACGCCAGCATTCCGCTCCGATTGCGGTGCTTTTTTTGAGACACGATTTTCTTTTTTTTTCTTTTCTTTTTTTTTTTTTTTTGCTGCATTTCTAAATCACGGATGGTGGTGGGTCTCTCGTTCACGCTCTCTCTCGCTCGCTCTCTCGCTCTCACGACCGATTTTAGATTTTTGTTTTACTAGTTTTTTTTTTAGTTTTTTTTAACCCCTTCAAATACTTCTTTATCTGTTTTTCATGCCACGGAGAAAAATCATCTGATAGCATCGGGAAATAATATGTAGCAACACGACATCTGGTGGATTTTTTTTCAACTACTTTATCCCAGTCGTCATAACCCTAGCAAGTCGTGTCATCGCAATTTACCCCTAGTTCACCAAAAAACTGACTGACGTCGTTTTGTGCAAAAATGTTACGACAAATCACTGCAAAATGACCGATATTATTTCATACTCGATCGGTCGTTTTCCGGCTAGTTGACGAAAAAACGACTGCAAAATGACCGAACTTATTTCATGCTTGATACGTCGTTTTACGTTTAACGACCGAAAAACGACTGCAAAACGACCGATCTTTTTTCATTTTTAAATAATAATTAAATATTATTAAATTAATAAATACACGGAACAAGAAAATATGTGCGTGCTACTAAAATATCGTATTTGGAGAAAAAAAAAAATTAGTCACGTCTGTAGGTCTCGAACCTGCAACCTTCGGATTACTAGCCGGGTGCTCTGCCTCCTCGGCCACTCAGTTCGTTAATACATGTGAAACTCATGTTCTATATAAGTTATCAGCCGAAACGTATGGTAGTTTATGAGGAACGTGTGTTGATCATATTTCAACGAACTGAGTAGCCGAATAGGCAGAGTACACGACTGGTAATCCGAAGGTTGCAAGTTCGAGACCTACCAGCGATACAATTTTTTTATTGTTTATTTTTGAAAAATGAAAAAAGATCGGTCGTTTTGCAGTCGTTAAGGAGGTTCGGTGATGGCGGCAGGGTGGGGATAGGCACTGTTGTGCTGCGCGGTAAAGGGCTGACGCCGTGTGAGCGAGACACCATGCGAGCCGCGTTAAGGAGGATCGGTGGCCACTCCCAAAGTCAAATCAGAGATAAATTTTCGCGAGCGATTCTTTAAAGTTCAATGCATTAAATAATAACAGTGGAGGGTGATTTGTATTGAAGCATGTAGACTTAATCCAGAGAAAGATTAATAGTCACGGATTTGCATAAAGATTAACTGATTAACGTTTCTTTTCAGTGTGATATATTTTCGTTCAGTTTTTTCCAAGTATTATCTTTAATTCTTTGCCGATTTTTATGAACGATAGCTCATTGTTTTTCTTAAAAAATACTCTACGAATTGACCTCCTAGATATTTCATAGTGTTCATCGTTTTGTAATTATAGCCTGTTGTTTATGAAAGTATTTTAATTTCTGTTAAACAACAATCTAGAATTATTAAACAATTAACACTATGAAATATCTAGGCGGTCAATTCGTAGAGTATCTTTTAAGGTAGAGAATGAGCTGTCACTCATTCAAATCGGCCAAGAATTACAGATTATACTTGAAAAAAACTGAACGAAAATGTATCCCATTGAAAAGAAACGTTAATCAGTTAATATTTATGCTAATCCGTCACTATTAATCTTTCTCTGGATTAAGTCTACATGCTTCAATACAAATCACCCTCCACAGCTATTATTTAATGCATTAAACTTTAAAGAATCGATTACAAAAATTTATCTCTCATTTGACTTTGACAGTCGTCACCGATCGTCCTTAAGCGTAGAGGCAAAAAATTAACGATTTCTCTGTCAATTTCGCGGTGACCTTCAAATTTCAAGCTCGTGCCCTATTCAAAATACTTTTCCGGACATCTACATATTTTTTTGATTATTCTATCTTGGATTTAGCTCTTGCAAAAACGTAAAAAGTTCAATATTCGACTCACTTTTCTTTTCTTTACATGTAAATAGTCGCAACTTTGTTATTTAATATCTCGGAAACTACACGGTGAATCCCTTAAAAAATTTGCGTACGTGTCCGTTATCATTACAGCTGTTATACGATTTTTTTTTACAATTTTATCTTGGATTTGATTTTTTTTATGAACCTCCTTAAACGTAAAACGACTGATCGAACATGAAATAAGGTCGGTCGTTTTGCAGTCGTTTGTTCGTCAACCAGCGAGAAAACGACCGATCGAGTATGAAATAATATCGGTCGTTTTGCAGTGATTGGCCGTAACATTTTTGCACAAAACGACGTTAGTCGGTTTTGCGGTTGTTATCGGTGACACGACTTGCTAGGGAACCTATTATTTTATTTTAAAAAACAATTTATCATTAATATAAATCGATATTCACAAGTGGATAAACATTTTTTTGTAATGATATCCGTTGAAATAATTAAAACTCTTACAAATGAAGAGTGCAAAGTCTTGACCGACTGGGATAACGCGGCCATTTTTGCTTGGTGTTGATTCCCAATAGTGACAGCAGCAAACTTCATTTGTTGGCCTAGAAAATGTATTTGATGGCCTAACAAATAATTTTGTTGGCCTAGCAAATCTTTTTGCTGGTCTAGCAAATTTTTTGACAAGCCTAGCAAATTATTTTTGTTGGCCTAGAAAATGTATTTGATGGCTTAACAAATAATTTTGTTGGCCTAGCAAATCTTTTTGCTGGTCTAGCAAATTTTTTGACAAGCCTACCAAATTATTTTTGTTGGCCTAGAAAATGTATTTGATGGCTTAACAAATAATTTTGTTGGCCTAGCAAATCTTTTTGCTGGTCTAGCAAATTTTTTGACAAGCCTACCAAATTATTTTTGTTGGCCTAGAAAATGTATTTGATGGCTTAACAAATAATTTTGTTGGCCTAGCAAATCTTTTTGCTGGTCTAGCAAATTTTTTGACAAGCCTAGCAAATTATTTTTGTTGGCCTAGAAAATGTATTTGATGGCTTAACAAATAATTTTGTTGGCCTAGCAAATCTTTTTGCTGGTCTAGCAAATTTTTTGACAAGCCTACCAAATTATTTTTGTTGGCCTAGAAAATGTATTTGATGGCTTAACAAATAATTTTGTTGGCCTAGCAAATCTTTTTGCTGGTCTAGCAAATTTTTTGACAAGCCTACCAAATTATTTTTGTTGGCCTAGAAAATGTATTTGATGGCTTAACAAATAATTTTGTTGGCCTAGCAAATCTTTTTGCTGGTCTAGCAAATTTTTTGACAAGCCTAGCAAATTATTTTTGTTGGCCTAGAAAATGTATTTGATGGCTTAACAAATAATTTTGTTGGCCTAGCAAAGCTTTTTGCTGGTCTAGCAAAATTTTTGACAAGCCTACCAAATTATTTTTGTTGGCCTAGAAAATGTATTTGATGGCTTAACAAATAATTTTGTTGGCCTAGCAAATCTTTTTGCTGGTCTAGCAAATTTTTTGACAAGCCTACCAAATTATTTTTGTTGGCCTAGCAAATCTTTTTGCTGGTCTAGCAAATTTTTTGACAAGCCTAGCAAATTATTTTTGTTGGCCTAGAAAATGTATTTGATGGCTTAACAAATAATTTTGTTGGCCTAGCAAATATTTTTGCTGGTCTAGCAAATTTTTTGACAAGCCTACCAAATTATTTTTGTTGGCCTAGAAAATGTATTTGATGGCTTAACAAATAATTTTGTTGGCCTAGCAAATCTTTTTGCTGGTCTAGCAAATTTTTTGACAAGCCTACCAAATTATTTTTGTTGGCCTAGAAAATGTATTTGATGGCTTAACAAATAATTTTGTTGGCCTAGCAAATCTTTTTGCTGGTCTAGCGAATTTTTTGACAAGCCTAGCAAATTATTTTTGTTGGCCTAGAAAATGTATTTGATGGCTTAACAAATAATTTTGTTGGCCTAGCAAATCTTTTTGCTGGTCTAGCAAAATTTTTGACAAGCCTAGCAAATTATTTTTGTTAGGCTAAGAAATAAGGCTTTGCTGTCATTATATTAGCAACTGATTTGATGATGCAACAAAAGTTTTCTCTCCGTGTGTTGCGATTGAGGATGCAGACACGGAAAAAAGAGAAAATGTTTGAATGGACTAAATTAGCGTAGACACGAATTTTTCGTTGGGTCAAGCAAATGTTTAATTTTTTTTAATAATCATTACATTCAGTTGCCTACAATTTAATTGCGGTAACCGATATATTTGTTATTTATAAACAAAAAATTCGTTTGAACGAAGGTGTACGCTAATTTAGTCCATCGAAACATTTTTTTTTACTCAGTGTCTACATTCGAAATCAAAACGTTTATTTAATGAGTACTTGAGTACTTGGTAATAAGAGAAAGATAAAAAATAATAATGATACAGGGCAAAAGTTTGCTATTGGTAAATAAGTTAAAGAAAAAATTATTAACAGACTTTTAGAATAGTTAATTTTTGTTACTGTATAAAACGAATTTGCTGATTTTAATTAATAACTAATTAGTAATTTTGTTCCCCGAATTTTTTTAAGCTAGCTTTACGAAATTGTTTGATCATCGGTCTTTAAAATTCTTAAGTATAATTTGGAACCATTCTATGAAAAGTTTTCCGAAACTTGCGACTTTACAATAATTTTCCCAAAGATTTTTTTTTATCGTACAAAATTTAACAAATAATAGCGAACTGATTCTATAACAAAATAAAATAAGTTTTTAGTTGAACTAATTGTTTGAAAACTAATTAATAAATACATTTTGTCATTATTACTAATTGAAATTGATGTTCTTACTATTTGCAATAATTATTTCTGTTTCCAATTTTTTTTTCTTATCGCGATGTACTCAAAGGCGAATCGAAAATTTTAATAATTCAGAAAATTATAAGCAATTTACAACACTTCATTATGTGTTGAAGTCAGAAGGGGTTAAAATGGTTTTTACACTACCTAGTTCGTTAAGGTGGTTGACATGGTGGTAACAATTAAGTTTCAGTATAAAATGTAAGTAAGAAAAAATATTATAAGATTATACAAATGCCGAGGTTTTAATCGAATTTACTTTGAGCCAACTGCATTCAGTGTGCTGAAACCCAATTAAGTTTGTTAAAAATGAACTGCGATAAGACGAATTATATTGTGTTTGCTCAATCGGATTTCAGTTGTATCAATATAATTGCGTTGGTTTCAACCAAATCAAGTTGGTGCCAGTTCCATTAAGTTGGTTGCAGCAAAATCAAGTTGGTTTCAGCAAAACCAAGTTGAATCCAGTAAAATCAAGTTGGTCCCAGCAAAATTAAGTTGGTTCTGGCACAATCAAGTTGGTTCCAGCGAAATTAAGTTCGTTCCAGCAAAATCAAGTTGGTTCTAGCGCAATCAAGTTGCTACCAGCAAACTTAAGTTGGTTACAACTGAATCAAGTTGGTTACAACGGAATCAAGTTGGTTACAACTGAATCAAGTTGGTTACAACTGAATCAAGCTGGCACCAACCAAATCGGGTTGGTTCCAACTAAATGAAGTTGGTTTCAACTACAAGAAGTTGGCTTCAAGTACAAGAAGTTGGTAACAACTAAATTAAGTTGATTTCAACTACAACAAGTTGGTAACAATTAAATTAAGTTGGCTTCAACTACATCAAGTTGTTTTCAACTTAATTAAGTTGGTTGTGGAAAGTGTAGTGGAAACAACTTGATTTCGTTGGAATTAACTTGATGGAGTTGAAATCAACTTGATTTAGTTCAAATCAACATGATTTAGTTGAAACCAACTTAATTAAATTGGTTTCAACGGCAACAAGTTGGTAACAACTTAATACAGTTGGTTACAACTACAACAAGTTGGTAACCACTTAATTAAGATGGTTTCAACTACAACAAGTTAGTTTCAACTAAATCATGTTGATTTGAACTAAATCAAGTTGGTTTCATCTCCATCAAGTTGGTTCCAACTAAATCATGTTGGTTCCACTACAAGTTGGTTCCAACTAAATCAAGTTGTTTCCACTACAACAAGTTGGTTCCAAATAAATCAAGATGTTTCCACTACAACAAGTTGGTTCCAAATAAATCAAGATGTTTCCACTACAACAAGTTGGTTCCAAATAAATCAAGTTGGTTCCAACTACAAGTTGGTTACGACGTAATTGAGCTGGTTTCAACTATAAGTTGGTAACGACTTAATTGAGTTGGTTTCAACTACAACAAGTGGGTAACGACTTAATTGAGTTGGTTTCAACTACAACAAGTGGGTAACGAGTTAATTGAGTTGGTAACAAATAAATCAACTTGGTTTCAACTACATCGAGTTGGTAATAAACAAATTAAGTTAGTAACAACTAAATTAAGTTGGTTACAACTTAATTAAGATGGTTACAATTTAATTAACATAGTGACAACTAAATTCAGTTGGTCATTACCCAATTCCGTTGGATGAAACCACAGTTAATTGGCTGAAGCCAAGTTCAGTTGGTTGAACCCAAATTGAATTGGTTCTAATTCAGCCATTATTTCCTAATTTAAATATCCTGTACCAGATACGGATTTTATCGATGGTATCGCCACAATTGTAAGTCGCGGAATTGAGAGAACTTACTAAACCATTTCTCCGGAACTTAAAAGAATAAAAATCTTCTTTAAAGTCTCGATTCACTCAGCTGGGTGCCAACCACCTTAAACGCGTGGATACAACCCTCAGTCATCTCCTGTTGACGAATCTTAACTCGTTTAATGTACTAGGTTTATTAAAAAAAAATGGCGGTGTTTTTGCTTTTTTTTTGTGCGACAATTATAAGATGAAGATCTTGAACTTCTCGGAAACGAGATTTAGCGGTTGGATCAGCCGGGTGCGCTGAGGGAAAGTTTAGTCGCGATACGACTGTCGCGGTGTTGAAATCGATCGCGCGGCTTGGCGGTGGCTGGACGTGCCGCTGCTGGGTTGGGAAACATGTTTCGCGAAGAGACTTTGTAACCGAGTACGCACACATATACAGTCAATCGTTCTCTCTCTTCCCACACCAACGCGCTCACTCTATCGGGCGATGCTAGCCACCACTTGTTGCCATAACGATTGTGTTGTCGAAGCGTGGAAGCGTGAGCACGTTGTGGACACGAGCCCGATCGAGCTCCCGTTGCTGGCTCTCGATAAAAAAAAAAAAAAAAAACAAACAAACCAAAAAGAAAAAAAAACTTCCATGAAGATATACTAATTGAGTAAACAGAAGAAGAAAAAAAACCGGATGCCGCGGTGAACTGGAAGAGGAGAACTTCAAAACACGCTCGCGTGTCTCGCCATCGTGTGGCCACAAATAAAAAATAAATAAAAAGATCCCTCTCGTCGTAATCGCATATTTATCTCACGTTCGTTCTCGCTTTTACTATAAATCCGTTTTGTGTTTATTTATAGTTAGGCTTACAAAATGAGGAATTGGCGCTGACTGGCCTGGCCACCATCACGTGGCGCCCTCTACTGGCACCTTACGGGAACTCGTGTCACTGGCGCCCCCTGCGGCGAAAATTCGCACGTGTTTTTGAATATTTTTATATACACTGAGAAAAATTCATGGGATAGCTATTTGAATATAGTTAGTTTACCATAATTTAGTTGCTGGTTACATTAATTATTGGTGCGGTAACAATAAAAACTAGTTGCCCTCTCAGAGAATTATGTGTATAGTAGAATTGACTATACATTTTTCTGGATGTATTTATATAGTATATTATATAGGAAAGAATATAGTAAAATGTATCGTACATCTAAGAAAAACTGTCAATAGTCTACTGGAAGTATTTGTAGTGGCGCCACCTGCTTACAAGTGTGAGATTTTACGGATTTACATTTATCTTCAAATATGGCACTTGCCGACAGATGGCATCATAGTCTTATATTATTTAGTTTTTTCTCGTAAGTGGAAAGTCAGAGCTTATAGTGGGAATCACTTATTCTCAAAGCTCCTATCTTTTATATTTTTATCTCAATAAAAAAAACATTCTCCAATATATGATAATTTTTTTATAACCTTTCCTCTATGTATACATTATATACATGTGTTTTAAATGCGGATATCACTAAATTATATACTTTTGATGTGAATATCATATCTATTAAATATAGGAATTGTTTTAGTTCTACTATACTTTTACTAAGCTTATATTTTGACTCAAAAAACTCGACAGTAAGTTCTTATAAATGCCCTTTTCGGGTTGTGGAATGCTTTAGCAAATTTAGCAATGGTGATGAAAGACAATCACCGGTGGCTTGGACAATCTGCGCATGCGCCGACTGATATTTATGGATCTGTTGCGCATGCGCCAATGAATATTTGGCGATCTGTTGCGCATGCGCCGACTGATATTTATGGATCTGTTGCGCATGCTCTGTCATGATATTTATTGCTCTGTCGCGCAACTCAAATTTGCATGTAAAGATTTTTAATTCTGCATTACAAATCGTTAATGTAATTAAGATGTCAACTATATATGTGAAATAATAATTGTAGTGATGATAGTCTTAATAATTGGGCGGCATTTGAGTTACTGGATCAGTGCGTTGCTTTCCTTTTGTTTGTTCTGCCGAACCAATCGCGAAGAAGCTGCGCAAACCGGTGCGCAACAGTGCTAGCGTTTCTGCTGATTCATAGACTCGCAGAACTGCAGAAATAAGCGCGAAATATGACCAACATTTAATACCGATCGCAATTTTATTTTGGTAAAAAAAATTTTTAATGTCGGTCTGGCAAAAGTTTTTTTTCATCGCGTGGTGAATTCACCAAATATTTTATAGCAATCGTTAACAAATCTTTACGATAAATTAACATAAATTGTATGATAATATTTACCAAGATTTACGAAAAAAATGACCAACACTTTTGTGGTAAGATTACCAATATTCTTACGGTAAAGTTACCAAGATTTGTGAAAAAATAATTACTGACATTTTTGTGGTAAGATTACCAACATTCTTACGGTAAATTTACCAAGATATGTGAAAAACAAAGTTACTCACATTTTTGTGGTAAGATTACTAATATTCTTACGGTAAAGTTACCAAGACTTTTGAAAAAAAAATTACTGTCATTTTTGTGGTAAGATTACCAACATTACGGTAAATTTATCAACATTTACGAAAAGAGATGACTAACATTTTTGTGGTAAGATTACCAACATTCTTACGGTAAACTTACCGAAATAATTTAATGACCGGTATTATACGGTACATGTAAAAAACAAATTTAAAAAAGAAATTCTGTTGCCGCTATTTCCATTATATCGATGGACTTAATTTTTTTGTACCGCAAATTGAGGAAATATTGTAAATAAAAAAAATGAATTACATTAGAATACGGTATTGTTACTGTAATCCTACTAATTAAAAATGTTTGCGGTCTCGGTTTTCATTGGTTTAACAATTATTAGGATGTGTATATAAATTTCCACCGGTAGAGGCGCCGCGGTCGTTCCCGCAAGGTGCCTATATATGTATATATATATATTAATACGCATATATGTACATGTTAACTTTAAATATAAATAAGAGTATCTGGAAAAAAAGAAATTTGTACGAGCCGGTTAACACACAATTATGTTTAATCAAAAAATTAGTATGAAATACATTAAATGCACATGTGATTAAATCCGTTTGTTGTTGTTGTTGTTTGTTTATATCATCGTCATCCATATTATCTACACTATAATTAAAGATGTTTATAATAATGAAATGTAACATAAGACTTGTTTTTATGTTAGAATAAATTCATATAAGGATAAGAATAATCGTATATAACGATAAAGGTAATAAGAATAACTCTTGTTTACTTCTCTCGCATGTAATAAAACTCGGGTTATTTCCTCCTCATTCGTTTCTTCTTGCTTTTTCGTATATACACATATACGTTGACAAATATATATGTATATATTAACCGTCGTTATTATTTATATAGCTTTTTCCCCGTTGATGAATTATTATTTTTTCCCTAACTTTTTTTCTTTGTTTATGTTTTAATATTTCATAACCTCTCGTTTCCTTCGATAAATCTGCTGCGCGTGGTCAGAAATTTATGTGCCTATTGTACGTTTCGAGCCAAGGAATTATACAATGTGTTTTTTCTTTTCTCATTTTTTTTTATATCTTCATCACTATGTATAGTTAAACGATACACGTTCGCTTTTTTTCGTAGGTCGACCTGTTCATTATTATTATTATCATTTATTTTTTTTATTTTTTTTATTTTTTCAGGACATTTCGTCGTCGTTGCGTGCCCAATCAGCGTTCCATGCCGCTTTCCATTCTACGGTCGTGGTCCTCGACTTAATTAATTATCATTGTCGAATATATTATATATATTTGGCGTTTAGCAGAGCGAAGTTAACGACGGACACGTTGCGGGACGTCGACGACGACGACGATCGTCGTGGGTCAAAACCTTCGACGAACTAGTATCGCGGGATTATCGAAAAACGTTCATCCTCCACAATAGGTAATAAAAAGATTTTTTTATTTTTATTATTATAATTCTTTTTTTTTTTAGTAATAATTATTAAGATAATCGGTTTTTCCCATTTTTTTCGTTTAATTATTTTCACTAGGTTTTTTTGTTACCATTACTGTAGTATAAATGTAGCGTTTTTCGTTTATCTATAGTTTTCTATAATGTAGAGCAGTTCGCAATTATTTTTTATTTTTTTTTTTTATGTATAGTGCCGCAGTGGTACCACTGTTTTTTCGCAAAGCGCCATCTGGAGGTGGGCCTTGACAGTTTTTCGTGTCGGGCGACACCTGTCGGAAATGCGTCACATCGCATTCACTAAGTATTTGCCTAGAGCCCCCAAGCGGCGACTTTGAGAAACAACAGAGGCACTTTATCTTCCCGTAAGTAACTGCATCGTCGGAAAAATGACTTCCCTCGAAGAAGGTATATTTGGGTAAGGTATAAGTGACAAAAGGAGACGCGAGAAAATTGCGGAAAGAACGATAAATGAGGAGGATTAAAGATGTGGGAAATATGACCGAGACTTTGACCGAATTTTTACTGTCACATTACCGTAATTTAACCGAACATGAAATTTATGATTTGATAAAAAAGAATAGCGTAATTTTTGGTCATCGTAAAATGACTTCTTATATTCGTCATATTGGTCATTTGACCAATTACTGACCGTTAGATGACCGAGAAGTTGCAATATGACGGTCATTTTAGGTCATTTTACCTTTTGTTTCTTTCTGACATTTTTATGAATTTTTTTTTGGCGTCACATTTTTATTTTTACGGTCATATGACGATCGTAAATCGAATTCACATTATTTGAAGATTATTACTCACGGTTTGTTTATTTGTGTCATAAATTATTTGTTATTTACTATTTTTTAGAGCATTTAACCACATTTGTGAGTAATTGTATAAACATTTTGCCAAAACAGAGAATATTCAAGAATTCACACAATTTCGGCTAAAAATGTCACGACAAACAGAAATTAATAGGTAATGGGAAAAATAAGTGACCATTTCTTTGATTTTCGTGACATTTTCATAACGAATTTTTGTGGGAAATCAATTTTCTCGTTTTAATAAAATGTTTATTCTTCTTTACCAATACGACAGAATTTTCTATCATAATCATCATCAAATGATTTACGACATAAATAAACAAATAGAATAAGTAAAGGATCTAATTGATAAAACCATTGTCAAATTTATTTTAAAAAATGTAGTTAATTGCAACAAAAAAATGATTGTTTATTAACCAAAATTTGTGTAGATTTAAGACTTTTTAGAATTGACAAATTTATTGCAAAAAAACGAAAAGTGACGTAAAAATTAACGCTCGTATCCGATATTTTCACACCTTTAATAAGAATCTACGAAAAAATAAAAAAGCGAGAATTACAGGCAAAGAAAGAGATACACATACGAGGGATATAGACCGAACAAAAAGAGGTAGGTAAGAAAAAAAAAAAGTTAACAAATAAAACGATAAATATATAAATATATAAACGTGAAAACGATCGAGCTGGGCACGATTCGATTGCGTATAAACTCTGCAATATGTGATACAAACGAAAGACAAAAAAAAAAAAAAAAGAAAAAAAAATAAACATAAAAAATTAAGGAGGTGGGATAGAAAAAAATAGCAAGAGTAGGGGGGGAATAAAAACATTTTTCAAGAAACACTCCCAGCATCGACTTGGCTTCGCATTGAAAGCGAAAATGCAACGCACCCGTCGTGTACTACAATGTATACACACTATATATATATAATATACGATGAGGGGGAGAGGGTTAGCAGCAGCAGCAGAATTAATGCAGCAGCAGCGCCATCTACCCCCGCGTTCGCAGACGCAAAGCGAATAATACAGTCGAGAGATAAACTAACGCCGTGTTAAATCACAACTTCAGTCTGACCGTAACACATCTTGGTGGCTTCTCCATTAATCTTTTTTTTTTTTCCTCCCTCTACTCTCCTCACCCTTAATATTCCTCTCGGTTACTTGTCTCACTTATGTTTTTTTTTCTTTTTTTCTTTTTAATAATTCGTTATTAAAAATTTTGAATAGAACACACTAATTCTCGTAGGAATAATCCCATACGATTTTTTCATTATTTTTCTTTTTTTGTTTTTTTTTTTTTCATACATACACAGCTTCTCCCGGAAAAAAAGGATAACAAAATTTATATATATATATATATATATATAGATAATATATATATACATATTTTCGAAGATAGATATATACATATATGTATATATTGGTTGTGTGTGTGTGTGTGTATATACATATATATCCATAATTAATCGTAATTTGTATATATTATTATATAAAGAGATATTAATAATAGTATTTTGTTGTTTATTTTTTAGTTTAAATAATGTACAGGGAGCGGGGCGTGTTATCAATCAGCGGCGAAAAAACGGCCCATGCGGCGCTTCTGTCGTCGCTAAAAAGGAGCGCATTTTAAAAAATGAAACGCTAAACGTGCCCTTATTCCTATATTTTTTCTTTTTTTTTCAGCTAAGCCTATATCCCTAGGTAACACCTACGCCTATGTTTTAACTACACTCATAATGTTCTCTTGCACAGCCATAGTTTTCTTTCATCGCACATAACGCGTTTCTTCAATCGGCCCACGCGTAAACCCTTCGATCTCTCTTTGCTTGCTCTGTGCTCTCTTATCTGTCACACTGATAGTGTTTTCATTTTTTTTTTTACAAATTACACTCGGTCAAGATCACCCAATCACCTAAGTCAAAATCATCAGAAAATATTTTTTACTGATGATTCCATTATTTCTAAAAATCTTAAATTTAAACTTTATAAAGTACATAACAAATACTATAATTGAGCAATTTTTCACAAACATATGTAACACCAGAATTATGTAAGGCGAAATGTTAAATTTTTCACTTTGAGTAACTTTTCAATGAAATGAGTAAATAGATTTGAGATTCCCATTTTTTATTTTGTTTGGAATAAAGACAATTTCATAATTGGTATAGCGATTGAAGATGCAGTGGAAATTGAATTAATTGTAGCATATTATTCAATGAGATTTTAATAATCATTTAAATTCATAACTTTGGTATAAAGACCTGGAATTAAAATTCCTATATTCATTATGAAATGAACTCCCTTACAAACAAAATAAACCATCGGAAGTTCAAATCTGTTCACTGGTTTAATTCGAAAGCTGCGAAAAGTGATAAATTTTAAATTTCACATTACATCATTCTAGTGTTACATATGTTCGTACAAATTTGTACAATTATAGTACTTGATATCTACTTTATGAAGATTAAATTTAAGATTTTTCGAACGAACAGAATCACCAATAAAAAATATTTTGTGATGATTCATTTTAGGTGACTGTCCTCTTAAGGATGTTGGAACGCTTCGCACTAGGAAAATCATATTTTCAAAAGCGATCCACAATTTATTATGGTTTAATTGAGAGTTCTAGAAAGTGAATTGCAGAAAAAAATCTATAGCCAAGTTGAAAAAAAAAAAATTGACTAAAATATGGTAATATTCGAAAAGTTTTTTAGTCCAGTATTTTAAACGAATAAACCATAATATTAGTCAGATTATGACGACTTATAGCTCATTTTGTTCAGCAGAAGATGCTCCATGAATTGATCTTTTAGATTTTTAAATATTATCGGTCGTAAAAAAATGATAAGCCTTTGTTTATTCAAAGGTAACCCAAAATTAGGCATAAATGATTGTAACTTTTAAACAATTAGTCCAATAAAAAATCTAGGCGATAAATCGATACAGCATCTTCCAATAAACAAAATGAGCTATCAATCTTCATAATCGGATAAATATTATCGATTATTCATTTACAAAACAAAAACAAAAACTACGTTTCCAAAAATAAGCGTTTATTGGTCAATTTTATTACATTTTACATTCACATGACTATAAATCTTTCTCTATCTTAATAACAGATGCTGCTATTAAACCAATTCTTCAAAACCCAAACTTAAACCATCAAAAAAACAGTAGAAAATATTTTTAAAAATTGGCAATAATTTTCCTAGTACATAGTGCTTCAGTCTCCTTTCTTTCCAATTCTCAAAAAAAAAAAAAAAAAAAAAAAAATGTCTCAATCGCTTGGGAACGCCGGCTTTTCGTCGAAACGAAAAAAAAAACTAAAAAAATTCCTAAATTAACATTTCGAAAAATCGTTAGTTTCGATTTTTTTTTCTTTTTTTTTTCGTCTTTTCGATTTTACAAAATCCAAGCTTTGAGTTCTCTCTCTCTCTCTCTTTCTCTCATCATCACACATCAACGAAGCACCACGAAAAAAACTTAACATTACCGATGAAAGATAACCTCCCCGCTCCGTTACTATCGCAATATTGCACGATTTTTTTTTTCTTTTGTTTCTTTAAATTCATCTCAATTTCAATAAGGTGTTAGCACCAATCTATTATATCACAATGTTCCACTCCACACCACGCGGTTGTAAATATATAAATACCTATATTGTAGTAGTAGTAGTAGTAGTAGTAGTAGCAATAGTAGTTAGCAGTAGTATTAGTAGGTAGTAGTAGTAGTAGTAGTAGTAAATAGTAGTAGTAGTAGGTAGAAGTAATTTTTTTTTTTTAATTAATGAAAGATTTCAATATAACAGCCTGGCAGCCTGCCCCAGCAGTGTCCGGTGTTCTTTAGTAAATTCCCGCTGTGTGAGTGTGTATCTCTGTGTAACATTTCGTCCCTCTGTAATGTAATATGTTCTTTAGGTGCAGACCGTGTACGTTCGCTATTATATTTCTTAGATATATACGTGTGTCGAGTATTTCTCTCTTTCTTCCCCTTCTGGACGTTGAAACCTTGCTCTAGTTTTTTTTAATTTTTTTCTTTTACTTTTTTTTCCCCAGCGCAGAGATTATTACACTGCCCATAGAAAATCTGCGATAAGGGACGAGACGGAAGCGACGGTTGCTCGGATTTTTCACGGATGAAATTATGATTTTTTTTTTTGTGGACGAGAGTTGCATGAAAATTATAGAAAAATTGTGGAAAAAATATGCTGAGCTGGTATGAATATTTTTTTGTTAGTTTGAAATATTCTTTGAATTATTGAGAATTATGAAAGAAAAATTATTTGGTATTTTGTTTTTTTTTTTTTTTTTACGTTCGTATCCGACATTTTTGCGTTTTTGTGAAAAATTCATTTTTTTTTTTCGCGGATTTATTTTTCTGTATGGTTCTGTCGAATTTCGAAAGCGGAAAACAAGAATTAATTTGTTTTAATGATTGAAAATCTGAATTAAAAAATGAAAGTCTGATTCAATTGTACAAGACGGTATTAAAATATGTGAATAAAATTTCGTGGTTAATAGAGAATATTTTTCAAATGGTTTAGTCAAATAAAAATACTAAATGCATGTTGGGTAAAGTTTGAGCCACGTTATTGAGGAAAATTTTAAATGGAAATTTTAAAAACTTGTGAATAAAATTGAAAATTATCGAGCCAAAAAAGGCTTCATTTTTTTTCCTCATGTAGAATAAAATTTCCAAAAAATTCGCATAATTGACCACCTGGATATTTTATGTTGTTCAATATTTTTGAAGATTCAAAGTTGTCCAAGAAAAAATAAATTCGTTTGCAAATATTCAAAGTCGAATTAATTAATTAATTTATTTTACTTTTTTTCAGAAATATGTTCAATTTTCCCAAAATTATGTAATTTTCTAATAGGTTCTGGACTATAAGTAGACCAAAAAGTGACAGAAACGTTTCCAAAAAAACTATCACTTATTTTCCTCGTGTGAATGAAAGAAAAAAAAATCATTTGTATGTAAATATTCAAAAGACGTACTTATTTTTTTATTTATTTTTTTCAGAAATATGTTCAATATTAGCAAAATTATGTAATTTTTCAATAGATTTTGGGTTATTAGTAGGCCAAAAACTGTCAAAAAATGTTTCCATAAAAACTATCACTTCTTTTCCTCGTGTGAATGAAAGAAAAAAAAATCTATGTAAATATTCTAGTCAAATTAATTTTTTTTTTTTTTTTTTTTTTTTTTCAAAAATATGCCCAATATTGGAAACAAAAATTTTGTAATTCTCCAGCAGCTTTTGGCCTATTACTAATCCAAAAAGTTTCAGAACCGTTTCCAAAAAATCTATCAATTTTTTTCCCCCTGCAAAAAGTCCTCGAACCCTCTTAAGGTAGATGCTGCGTTTCACACTAGTCAAATCAGTGCTAAATTTGAAAAAACCTTTTTCAATTTCCAGTGATTTATTTAACAGTTCCGAGGAGTGACTCACTTAATATATAAATAGTTTCACAACCGTGATTCAAATAGAAAATTGGCTAATATTTGCAAAAGTCCAAAATCATATTTTCTCATGCGGTTTTTAAAAAGAATAAACCACAACAATGGTCCAATTATAACGATCAATATCTCATTTTGATTATTGGAAGATCCTTAATCAATTCACCGTCCAGATTTTCGATAGGAACAGCAATTCAAAAGATACAACCATTTTATTATCCTATCCTAACCTAACATCAGGGCTACAAATGGCTGTAACTTTTGAATTCCTAATACTATAAAAAATCTGGACGATCAATCGATGAAGGATCTTCCAATAATCGAAATGATCTATAGCTCGTCATAATTGAACCAAAATTATGAGTTATACCTTCAAAAAACTTCACGAAAAAACATGACATCAGGCATTTGCGCATATCAGTGGATTTTCTATTCCAATCACATCTATGAATGTACTTATATATTAAGACCTAATTCTGCTACGTGTGAAACTCCTCAGAACTATTAATCAAACCACCAGAAGTGGTAAAAAAGTTTTTTAAAATTTGCCACTGATTTGACTAGTGTGAAACGCAGTAGTTGCCTTAAATACCGGAAGTTAGGAAAAAGTGTCGGTCAAATGGACTTTTCTTTTGTCACACGCATTGAAGCAAGAGAACCAACAGAAGCAGCAGCAGCAGCAGCATCAAGAGGAGTAAAAGGAAGAGGGGAAGCAGCATCCTCTTCGATTGAGACTATAGATCGAAATTGCAATTCCGTCAGTACTCAAGCTGGTAGGCGGACAGTAGTGTACGGTGGTAGAAGCGAGGGCTTTTCATGTGTCGCCCGTTGGTCGAGAAAGTCGATTATCCCCAGGGGATCAAATACTGAGGGGGAGCAGAGGGAGGCGGAGGAGGAGGAAGCTGCTGCTGTGGCGGACGTTACCGGACGTGTATACCGCATCTACACCCCTAAACCCCTTTCCCATCCCCTTAACCATTTGAGAGAGAGAGAGAGAGAGAGAGAGATAGAACCACGTGCATCTACGTGTGTGCATTGCTTTGTGAGGGGGAGGAAAAGGGGGGCAAACGCTTCGCGGTTACGGGCCACCAACGTGAATGCGTTTTGCGGACAATTCGAGAAATTGGCAGTGCTCTCGATGCGCGTTGTGCTGCCCTGTTAGTCCGTTCAACGTTCGGCAATATCGAGCGAATCCTCCTCAAACCCTTTACGCTCCCCTCTTTCCACTCCCCCTCTTTATTCGCCCGCCTACACACACACATTGAGATATATTCTGTGGGAGCTTTGACGTTGATATTATTCGTCATATAACGCTCGTCTCCGCGCTGCTGTCGTGTCAGTTGCAGTATATTATACTGTCCCACACGTCAGGATGCCACGTGAAACGACAAACTCCTCTCTCATTTCTCTCTCCCTGTCCTCATTCCCCTTGGGGACCAACCCCCCGTGAAATACTCGAGCTTTCGTCGCGGATTTCGTATCATTTCTCAATCTCGGCTTCGCTACAATCCCTTTTACTACATGGAAAGAAAAGATTAGCTGCCATAACCAAAAAATGAGCTGACACAACTAATAGATCATTCTACTTTCCTTACAACTCAAATGGTAGTGTCAACGATTTGAATGGTAGTGCCAATGATTCGAATGGTAGTCCCAACCATAGAAATGGAAGGCCTAAACATTGGATTGGTTAGGCTGAATTATCTTGCGAAAACTAATCCTGAATATTAGAGATGACTTCGATATGGTTGGGGCAACTAATTTTTGAGGACTTATGTACAGCAAATTGAAAACGTAGTTGTCACAACCAAACAATTCTTTCCGTGTAACCTTAAGGATTCATAATAGGTACAGTAGACTTGTTAAAAAAAAGGCTTATATTTTTTTATTTTGTTTACTCATCGAGTAAATTGAAATTTGATGCAAAAAGAAAGCTTTCGCCAAAGGCGATGCCTGTAAAAAAATATTTAGCACTGATTCTTGACACTTGAAATGTTTAAGCACCATAAAATGCCACAATTTCCAATTTTCAAAAAAGCCTAATGATTTTTTATAGACATCAGCTTTGGCGAAAAATTTTCTTTTGCATCAAATTTCAAGAATCTTGATGAGCAAGCAAATTTAAAAAAAATTAACCTTTTTTGAACAGGTCTAAAGTGCAGCCAAACGTGAGTTACAGAGATAATTTCAAACACCTCAAGATGGGATAAAAATCGAAAAAAAATCAAGCATGTAAAAGGTCGATTTTGCATAATAATAATTGCAAATTGTTATTAACAAATTGATGAGTAAAAACATTGTTGAAAAAATCACCCGACAACATAACATTTTTTTCGAATGAAAATGATTTGTCAATTTTTATGAATGCATATGAATTTTTGCTTTATTTTAAATTTTTAACAATCTATCGTTTTGTTTTCGAATGAAAATAATTTGTAAATTTTTCCGAATACCCATGAATTTTTTACTTTGGATTTTTTTTTAATTTTGAAAAATCAGCGGGAAATAACAAATTTTGTAAATACTCGAGATTTTTTTCACCAAACGTATATCCAAGATTCGCTATTTTTCTCGTATTTTTCAAAATTCAAAGTTAAGAAAAAATTCTGAGAAAATTCATATGTATTCGGCCAAATTGACAAATCATATTCATTCGAAAAAAAAAACATTAGTGTGTCGAGTGATTTGTTCAACAATTTTTTAATAACATGTTGAAATTATTGTTATGCAAAATCGATGTTTTCAGCACATTTTACATGATTGATTTTTATTCCAGCAGGAAGTGTTCAAAATTTCCTCTGGAACTCACGTTCCTGTACCTATCGAACATCCTTAACGGGGATGATCCGATGTATTAGTTGAAAAATGGATTTAAAATCAATTTTTCGGAAAATATTTGACATACTATTTTTTTTTTTTTGTTGAGGATTTGTAAAATGATAATATTGAATTAATTCAACAATATTCGCCTGAATAGACATTAGAAATACTTTTTTTTCGAATAGGCGAATTTTTTAAAATATTCAATACTATTATTTAAATATTAGAAATAGTAATATTGAATAAATTGAGGAATATTCGAATAAATGGGTATTGAAAATATTATTTTGTTTGAATAACTGAGTTGAAATATTCAATAATTGTATGTAAATATTAAAAATTCCTGTATTGCTTCAATTTAACAACATTCGATTGAATGGACGTCCGAATTTTTTTTAATTTGAATAATTGAGGTGAAATATTTAATACATAATTTATTATGTATGTAATTGTTTATTGACTCTCGTACGGATTGCAATATTGTTAAATGTTATCTCCATCCCAAAATACTCGAAATACACCGTAAAGAATTTTTCATATTCTTTTAAATAATTAACAATATTTCTATTGGAATTTAATAAAGCTCAAAACATTTTTCATTATTTCCCATTTTTCGCTGCAAGAAACATTGAAATATTGAAACAAAAAAAAGCTCATCTTTTTTTTCGTTTCAATATGAAAATATATATTTTTCTTGTTTCTTCTCAATATTTCAAAATATTTTTACTGATGTTTAAATTTAAAAAATCACGTCACTAAGGAATGGAAAAATCTTTAAATATTTAACAATATTTCCATTGTCATTTAATAAAGTTCAAATAAATTTTTTTTTAATTTTTATTGGCATTTAATAAAGCTCAAAACATTTTTTATTATTTTCCATTTTTCGCTGCAAGAAACATTGAAATATTGAAACGAAAAAAGCTCATCTTTTTTTTCGTTTCAATATGAAAATATATATTTTTCTTGTTTCTTCTCAATATTTCAAAATATTTTTATTGATGTTTAAATTAAAAAAAATCACGTCACTAAGGAATGGAAAAATCTTTAAATATTTAACAATATTTCCATTGTCATTTAATAAAGTTCAAATAAATTTTTTTAAAATTTTTATTGGCATTTAATAAAGCTCAAAACATTTTTTATTATTTTCCATTTTTCGCTGCAAGAAATATAAAAATATTGAAACGAAAAAAAGCTCATCTTTTTTTTCGTTTCAATATGAAAATATATATTTTTCTTGTTTCTTCTCAATATTTCAAAATATTTTTATTGATGTTTAAATTTAAAAAATCACGTCACTAAGGAATGGAAAAATCTTTAAATATTTAACAATATTTCCATTGTCATTGAATAAAGTTCAAATAAATTTTTATTATTTTCCATTTTCACGCTGCAAAAGAAACATTAATATTGAAACGTATAGAAAAATGAGCTTTTTTTTCGTTTCAATATAAAAATATATATTTATCTCGTTTCTTCTCAATATTTCAAAATATTTTAATTAACGTTTAAATAAAAAATCATCTCACTGAGGAATGAAAAAAATCGGATTCATCTATTGAAAAAAAAAGTCATTATCAAGGAAGAATATACGATGTGTTATAAAATTCACGTCGCTTGAAATATCCGAGCTTCCGTCGCCGCTTTTCGTGTCATTTTTCAATCTCTGTCTTCCCCCCCCCCCCTTCCCGAAACCCCCCTAAGAGCCATGTGAGGTAGCGAAAAAAAAAGTGATTAAAATAAGAAAAATGATATCTAAGAAAGCAAAAGAAAAAAATAGAAACAAGGAAAAAAAAGAAAAGAAAATAAACACAAAGATAACATGCGACAGTGATATTTGGTAAGATAAGAGAGATGCACAATATCGCAGTTATAATAATAATAATAATAATAATAATAATATTATAGTAGATCCGGCTTTGAAGTAACAACATAAAGTATTGAGAAAAGAGAGAGAGAGACCGGCTTTTCCATCTGTGTGTAGATAATATATGTTATTATATTAATAATATGAAATATAATAATAATAATAATATAATAATAATATAATATAATATAATATAATAATAAGATTCTGTTCAGTGGAAGGCATAGGCCTATGGTGCACCTTGACGCGCGGTATACTAAATATATACTTCGTATATATTTTCCAACGATCGTCAATAAATAATAATATATTTCTTTTATTTTTATTTTCGGTGTATACGCGCAAACGGCTCTCTGCAATGCTAATAAATCACGTCGAACAGTAAATAACATATTTTGTGTTGTTGTATGTCTGCTTCGTTTTTTTTTTTTATACAATATAAAATCATAAAACTGTAAAACAAAAAATAAAATAAATTATCCAATATATTATTTATACTTAATAATCTGCGCAATATATTAATGTGTTTTTTTTAATCATTTCATCTGTATTATATATATTAAATTATATAGGTATTGTTTTAGCCTTTAACCATACAAAGTGCCCCTATTATTGTTATTTCTTTCGTTTGTTTCCTTTATCCCCGGCGAAAATTTATGGGGCTCAAATATATGCAAAAATATATCCGTGATATAATGAAAATATATGTTGCACATTTCTTAAATATATGCAATATAATATGTGTGAAAAATAAGATAGCAGCGCAAAAAATATATGTTACATATATTTCCAATATATTTCGCATACAAATATCATATAATTTTTTTGCATATATCATATTTTATATCTGGAATATATCACAAATATATGTTACATATATTTCGAATATATTTCGCATATAAATATGATATAATTTTTTTGCATATATTATATTTTATACCTGGAATATATCACAAATATATGTTACATATATTTCGAATATATTTCGCATATAAATATGATATATATATTTTTTGCATATATTATATTTTATATCTGAAATATATCACAAATATATGTTACATATATTTCGAATATATTTCGCATATAAATATTATATATATATTTTTGCATATAATATATTTTATATCTGGAATATATCACAAATATATGTTGCATATATTTCGAATATATTTCGCATATAAATATGATATATATATTTTCGCATATATTATATTTTATATCTGAAATATATCACAAATATATGTTGCATATACTTCGAATATATTTCGCATATAAATATGATATAATTTTTTTTGCATACATTATATTTTATATCTGGAATATATCATAAATATATGTTACATATATTTCGAATATATTTCGCATATAAATATGATATATTTTTTTTGCATATATTATATTTTATATCTGGAATATATCACAAATATATGTTACATATATTTCGAATATATTTCGCATATAAATATGATATATTTTTTTTCGTATATTATATTTTATATCTGAAATATATCACAAATATATGTGAATAATAAGATTGTGCCGCATAGAATATACTTGACATATATTTTAAATATATTTCACGTACAAATACGATATAATTTATGCATATATTTTATTTAACATGCAAAATATATTTCAAATATAAGCAAAAAATATTTTTCGCATATATTTTCCATAGATTTACGCGCGCTTTTTTTTCCCCCCCGTTATTATTTCTTTCTTTCGCGATCCAAGAAACAAAAAAGAGAGAGAGATAGATCGACGGTAATATCAATATTGATCACAATTGGACAGCGGTTTTTTTTTTTTTTTTTGGCTCTTTGAATAGCTAGCGGACTCGGTTTCCTTTTGTTTGTTTATCTTCTTTTCTTTTTTTTTCTCTTTTGTTGATGTAATGTAACTGCGTGTGCCTGTGTCGATGTTGTCGTTTTTTTGTATGAGTATGTTTTGCGTTAATTTTTCATTTCGCTCTATTTATATCCCGAATAATAAATTCCCTCTGTTACTCAATATTGCGTAGGTCGTTAGACGTGAAATTTAATTCACGCTTGAAGTAAAACGAACAAAGAAGAACAAAAAAATAGAAACAGCAGATTGCACCCCAACCAATTAAATATCGAATTTGCAGGCGACGCCGACGAATGGCGTCGCGACGACAAACTCCCGTGGATAAAATTGTGGTTGTTTATTTTATTTTTTTTACTTTTTTTTTGTTTCTTTCTTTTAAACGTAACGTATTATCCAAAAAACAATGATATTATATAACGGTAGATTATATAAAGTATAAAATATAGTACTATAAATCATCCAATACAATAAACCTTATTTGCTTTGCCTATGCATTTAAGTCCCGAATCGTGGAATGTCTCTCTCGTGATTTCCACTATTTTGTTGTTGCTGCATTACATTTGCGGTGTGCAGTGTTATTTATTTTTCTTTTTTTTTTCTCTCTTTTCTTTCCTTTCCGTAATCGATAATATTATAGACTTTATGGTGTTATTTAACAAGTAACGTATTTATAGTCAAGAGTTCATATTAGAGCTGCAAAGCTACGCGTCATTAAAAAAAACAGAATAATAAAACAAAAAAAAAAAAAAAAAACAAAAAAAAAATGATAAAAATTCCCATCAATCCCCTGTATATGTATCCTTAATCTTTCACCTCATCTATAAACTTTACAAATAATGCTTAGGACAGAAACTTCGTTGTAAATCGATCGTGCATTTCCTTGTGCCAGGAAATCCTAAGGAATTCTCTATATCCGTCCGTCCGTCCGTCTGTGTCTAATATACAGTTACAGCCTTCGCGTGGAGTAGTTTTTTTTTAACGCCCAACGAATCCTCAACACAAAGATGATATATATGAAAATTTTTTTTTCTTTTTTTTTTCATACAAAAAAAAAAAAGATTGATATTGCTATTATTCCTCGAACGACAGTACAATTTACAATCTAATATGAAGACCCAACTATACACTTTCAACAACTTATACGACCTCTCAAACCTGCGTATCGAATCATGTTTACTTCCGTTTTGTTTGCTTTCAATCTTTATCTTTAATTATTATTATTTAATAAGAGTTTATTAATATTTCGGCTGCCAGCCTGCCGACGCCACTCAGCAGCGAACTACGGGAGGAATTGGCACCACGTTTGCTCCCATTTAATATATTATTAATTCACGTTATCTCTTATGTTTTTTTTTCTTATCTTTTTTACATCTCATCTCTTAATCGCGAGACCAAGCACCATATTTTCTTCGCACACGATCTAAAATCCGCGCTACGTGTTTTATATTCGAGCCGCCTTCTTTATCTCACCTTCCTCTTTCTCTCTCTCTCTCTCTCTCTCTCTGACGCTGCTATCGGGAAACTCAACTTCCGGATTATTTTTTTTCTCAGCACAAAAAAAAAAAAGAAAAAAAAAAAAAAAGAAAAAAAAATGTAAAACACACACTCTCTTTCCTCGCGATTTACTCTCTGCATCATTCGTGCACCATATCGAGGATATTACGAGACGAACGCTCTATCCATGTGTTTGCATTTGCTAGTTGTTGTTGTTTTCTTTTTCTTTTTTTTCTTTTTTTTTCTTTCTTTTTTTTTTATCACCCGTCACTGCACATTCCGTGTATGAATATTGCACTAAAAGAGTCGGTAACGAATATCCAATAATAAAAAATAAAAAAAAAAAATCCCCGTCGCCTAATTAATTCACGAAATTGATTGATGCGACGGCGACAAAAATTAGTGAAAAAATTTGGCTCACTGTAAAAAAGCCCGAAACTTTTGTTTCACGGTGGCTATATAGTTTATGATTGATACGAGGATTTAAAAGAGTTTCGTGTTTTCTTTCTTTGTTTTTTTTTTTTTCCATACACATAGCAGCGATTATATTCCGCAGTGAATAAAAATCGATAGCCCCGGCGTTTGCAAAAATATATATCATCACTAGCGCGGTTTTTCATACTTATTATATACCATCGTCCAAGTATAATCGTGCTTGTTGTGTTTTTTTTTTCCGTAGACTGTAGCTGTAGTCGGTTGGTAGTTGGTAGTTGTGGTAGTTGGTATTTTTTTTCATTTTTCTTTTTTTTTTTTTTTTCTTTAGCGTTCTTTTTTCGTCGTTCTTTCACGTTGTTGTTGTTGTTGTTGTTGTTGTTGTTTTTTTAAAGCGTCTACAAGATTTGGTGTTCGGAGAAAAATTGATTGAAAAAAACGGAGTATCGAAGTTGCCCCGTCGCTGCGGAGGAAAGGAACGGGCCGAGCCGATGATGACGACCGTCGCTATTCCTGCTATCGTAATAATCGGCTATCGCTATTGCCGGATTGTGGTCGTTGGGGGCGCGCGCGCGCTGCACGCACGCACGCACGCTCGCTTATGAGAGCGTGTTCATCGTGTCGTTATTACTCGCGGATAGGGCCAACGAGCCGGCCATAAAATCGTTTAGATCGATTTTTCTTGCCTCGGGGTGTTTGAATTTAAAGTGCGTACGCAGGTTGTCGCTACGAGTGTAGGTGGCACGACAGAGAGGACACTCAAACCTGCCGGGGAAGTGGACGTGGTAGTGGTTCCTGATGTGCGTCACGACCTTGCCGCACAGCTTGCACCTGTGAAGGTTGCAGCCGCCTGGCACCCGGTCAAAGGTCAGCCGCATGTGCCAGGCTTTTGAACCTGCAACATCAACACAAGACAAGTCACTAAACTGATGCTTCCCGCGACCCTAATGGAGGTGCCCGGCCCTCCCCTCCTCATCGTCCACGGGCCCGGGGCTATCCTTAATTTTTTTTTTTTTTTTTTTTTTTTTTTTTTTTTTTTTAAATACAAATTTTGAATTTTTCTGCTAATCCTTTGAGCGATTTCTCGGGGTCGAATGCATAATTGTAAGTTTGGCCTTGAGTTCTAACTGAAGTTAAAATCAATGATTTTTTTTTTTTACAAATTTTGATTTTTTTTTTGCTGATTCTTCGAGCGATTTCTGAGGGTCGAATGCATAATCGTAAGTTTGATTTTGAATCCTAAACTGGAGTTGAAATTTGAGTTAAAGTTGACTATCGAGTCGAGAGACTGTAGGTTGAGTTAAAATCAATGAGTTGAATTTTTTTCTTTTTTTCAAAATTTTTTTTTCTTTGCTAATCTTTTGAGCGATTTCTACAGGGTCGAATGTATAATCGTAAGTTTGACCTTGAGTTCGAACTGGAGTTAAAAATTGAATAAAAATTGACTATCGAGTCGAGAGACTGTAGGTTGAGTTGAAATCAATGATTTGAATTTTTTTCTTTTTTTTTCGAAAATTATTTTCTTTTGCTAATTTTTTGAGCGATTTCTACAGGGTCGAATGTATAATCGTAAGTTTGACCTTGAGTTCGAACTGGAGTTAAAAATTGAGTAAAAATTGACTATCGAGTCGAGAGACTGTAGGTTGAGTTAAAATCAATGATGTGAATTTTTTTCTTTTTTTCAAAAATTATTTTCATTTGCTAATCTTTTGAGCGATTTCTACAGGGTCGAATGTATAATCGTAAGTTTGACCTTGACTTCGAACTGGAGTTAAAATCAATGAGTTGATTTTTTTTTTTACAAATTTTGATTTTTTTTTTTTGCTGATTCTTCGAGCGATTTCTCAGGGTCGAATGCATAATCGTAAGTTTGACCTTGAATTCTAAACTGGAGTTGAAATTTGAGTCAAAGTTGACTATCGAGCCGAGAGACTGTAGGTTGAGTTAAAATCAATGAGTTGAATTTTTTTCGTTTTTTTTTTCAAAATTATTTTTCTTTTGCTAATCCTTTGAGTGATTTCTTAGGATCGAATGCATAATCGTAAGTTTGACCTTGAGTTCGAACTGGAGTTGAAATTTGAGTTAAAGTTGACTATCGAGTCGAGAGACTGTAGATCGAGTTAAAATCAAAGAGTTAAATTCTTTTTTTTTTATACAATTTTATTTCCTTTGCTAATCCTTCAAACAAATTTCTCGGGGTCGAATGCATAATCGTAAGTTTGACCCTGAGTTCGAACTGGAGTTAAAGTTGACTACGAGTCGAGAGACTGTAGGTTGAGTCAAAATCAATGAGTTAAATTCTTTTATTTTTACAAAATTTTATTTCCTTTGCTAATCCTTCAAACAAATTTCTCGGGGTCGAATGCATAATCGTAAGTTTGACCCTGAGTCCGAACTGGAGTTAAAGTTGACTATTGAGTCGAGAGACTGTAGGTTGAGTTAAAATGACAAGTTGATTTTTTTGTTTTTTTACAAATTTTTATTTCCTTTGCTAATCCTTTAAGCCAATTTATCAGGATCGAATGCATAATCATAAGTTTGACCTTGGTTCGAACTAGAGTTGAAGTTTGAGTTAAAGTTGACTATCGAGTTGAGATTACAGGTTGAGTTTAATTCAAGGAGTTGAAACTTTTTGTTTTTTACACATTTTTATTTCCTTTCCTAATCCTTCAAGCCATTTCTCAGGGTCAAATGCACGATTTGAATCTAAAGTTCATCGTTAACGTTGAACGGAAAATGAAGTTAAGGTTCAAGTTGGAAGTTAAGCAGGAGCTGGTGTTTAAGTTTGAACTTGAGATGAAACGACATAAAGCTTGAATATAAGTTGAAAGTTGAGTCAAAATTTGTACCAAAAAGTTGAGTCGATGTTTCGAACTTCTATTCATTTTCGTTGAAGTTAGAACTTGAGTAGAAATTTAAGTTAATTTGAGTCAAAGTTGGAACTTGAGTTGAAGTTTAGGTTGACATCAGTTAAAGTTAGAACTTGAGTAGAAATTGAAGTTTATTTGAGTCAAAGTTGGAACTTGAGTTAAAGTTTAGGTTGATATCAGTTGAATTTAGAACTTGGGTTGAAATTTAAGTTCATTTAATTCTAAGCTTGAACTTGAGTTGAAATTTAAGTTCATTTAATTCTAAGCTTGAACTTGAGTTGAAATTTAAGTTCACTCAAGTCCAATCTCAAACTTGAGTTAAAATGTAAGTTAACTTAAGTCGTAGCTCAAATTTGAATTGAAATTTAAGTTAACTTAAGTCGTAGCTCAAATTTGAATTAAAATTTAACTTAACTTAAGTTGTAGCTCAAATTTGAATTGAAATTTAAGTTAACTTAAGTCGTAGCTCAAATTTGAATTGAAATTTAAGTTAACTTAAGTCGTAGCTCAAATTTGAATTGAAATTTAAGTGAAATTAAGTGAAAATTCTAAATTGAGTTGAAATTAAAGTCAACTTAAATAAAAATTCGAAATTGAGTTGATATTCAAGTTAATGTAAGTAAAATTTTGAACTTCAGTTAATATTCAAGTAAACTGAAGTCAAACCCTCAACAAATTTGAGTTCAACTTGAGTTAAAATTTCAATTCAAGCGCAAGATGAATTTCAAACTTGAGTCTAACTATAAGTTGATTTTAAGCATAAATTATAAAAGCTTTGTTGTCGAACATTTCGTAGTTCATATATGCATTTCCCAGTAATATGTAGTTCAAATTAAATCGCAAGTTACAATTTTATTTCCAGTTCAAATTTTATGTTCTGCTTTGAGTTCAAACGTACGACTACAAACTCGGCCCTTGATTTGTTGAAATTTTGTTTTTGCCTCAATTTTTTTTTTGCTGCGCACCACTAACGATAAATTTTTTTTTTGTTTTTTGTTTTTGTTGTTAAGCCCCCACCACCCTTCCGACTAAATCGAACACGCTTCATCCCTCGCCTATAAATATATATATAGCTTCCTAACTTGCCCTTATTTTTTACGACCGCGTTCACCAAGTTTTTATCAACTATTTGTACAGTATTGTTTTGTTTACAGCGTCGAGTGTCCAGAAATTGTACAGTGCGCGAACTTATAGCCTTAGTCCTCCCTTAGAGATATAAAACCACCTGGTAACCGAGCTACATGTCCAACCCATGTTTGCCAACTTGTCGACATTAAAAATAAATAAAAAATTATCTCCAATTTGTTCTTTGTACAGATGTATTTTTATACAATCGACAAGCTGGCTGACATCGAGTCGTCACAGTCGGTTTCTACTCAAAGTCATGTTTTAATTCTTGTATATAACATATATATACAAAATTCGGAACGATAAAGAGTACCTTTGTTAGAGTGGGAATCCTCGGTTAGGTATTTACTTAAATAATGTAGTATATATATAAATATATATATATAATTTCGTTAGACCTCTGGAAAATGTCAGTTGCGTGTGATTACTTGTGAGAGCGATAGAGAAAGTGATAGACAGAAAGGAAGAAATCATTAATGTGAGATAACAGGATTTTTTTTTTTTTTTTTTTTTTTGGATACGAATGGTCGTTTTGTTGATGAACGTGTGAATAACCGTTTTAGGATTAAGCAATTAAGGTGTTCTGTGAAATAAAATGAATTATGAGCTATATTTTTGTATGTTATTAATTAAAAAAAAAAAAAAAAAAAATCGATGAGACGCGTTTGGCTCCAATCACGATGCAAACATCTTCGTCAAGTCGCAATTTGCTTCTGATACGAGGGTCGCAATCCCAAGTGACCGAGAAGCCACTTTAAGGGTTGTTTTGTTGTTGTTGCTCGTAAAAATTGAGCAATCGGTTTGTTTCACGCAAAAAAAATTGAAAAAAAAAAATAGCGAGGCACACATGAACACAAACGTACGTTTTCACAACACTCACACACGAAGATACACAATTATTATCATACGATGTCTTTTTTTGTTGTTTTCTTTTTATTTAAAAAAAAAAAGTAGTTCATCTCGTATTTCATTGTCATTTATTTTCACAAATGGCCAAGTACAAAAATATTACAATTCACGAATCATGTTGTTCCTTAATTCTACTAGTCTCTAAAATTCCAATCCTAACTCTTGAGCGTATACGTAAATGTACATATACAATTTATCATATCATTTTATTTCTTCCATTACTCGTTATTATTTATATTTATTATTAAGCTTTTGTGGTTTTTTTATTTACTGTAGTTTAATATACAAATAAATAATAATACATCCGAATACCGTGACGAATTCTTGCATGGATCTTACTAATTATTAATACTAGTAATATTATTGTTTAATTTATGGCACGATGTACAATCGGTGGTTTCTTCGAGGATTTGGTACGCAAGTGAAAGCGAAAGAGATTTGTTTTTTCTTTTCTTTTTTTTCGGCATGCAATTAATTGCGATGAAGGGTTGGAAAATAAAATTATTTGAACTTTATATGCATACGTTCGAACTTAAGTTTTATGTTAAGTTTGAAATTAACAATTAAATTTGAAATGAAGATCGAAATTAACGTTTTATTGTCAAGTCTGAAACAAATGTTGAATTTTGAATGTGATGTTGAAATTAGGATGAACGTAATTTTTACTTTAAGCTTGAGTTTTATATTAAGTGGAAAATTAACTTGGATTTTGTATTTGAAATAAAGATCGAAGTTAAGGTTTATTATCAAGTCTGATGCAAATGACAAATTTGAGGTCTCGTAATGTTGAAATTAAGATCGAACCTTATTTTCACGTTAAACTTGAATTTAATGCCATAATGCAAGCTCGAGCTTAAGTAGGAACTTAATTATGTGTTTAGGTTTGAATTTAAAATTAACCTCGTGTCCACTATAAAGCTTGAAATTAATTATAGTGTTGAAATGAACATAAACTTTAACTTTTATCTTAAGTTTGGAATTAAATGTTGCGTTTCTATGAACTTGAAATATGTGTTCTAACATTAAGATGAAACTTAATTTTGACCAGCTAAAAATTGGGATGAAACTTAATTTAGACCAGCTAAAAATTAAGATGAAACTTAATTTTGACCAGCTAAAAATTAAGATGAAACTTAATTTAGACCAGCTAAAAATTAAGATGAAACTTAATTTTGACCAGCTAAAAATTAAGATGAAACTTAATTTAGACCAGCTAAAAATTAAGATGAAACTTAATTTTGACCAGCTAAAAATTAAGATGAAACTTAATTTAGACCAGCTAAAAATTAAGATGAAACTTAATTTTGACCAGCTAAAAATTAAGATGAAACTTAATTTTGACCAGCTAAAAATTAAGATGAAACTTAATTTTGACCAACTAAAAATTAAGATGAAACTCAATTTTGACCAGTTAAAAATTAAGATGAAACTTAATTTTGACCAGCTAAAAATTAAGATGAAACTTAATTTTGACCAGCTAAAAATTAGGATGAAACTTAATTTTGACCAGCTAAAAATCAGGATGAAACTTAATTTTGACCAGCTAAATATTAAGATGAAACTTAATTTTGACCAGATAAAAATTAGGATGAATCTTAATTTTGATCAGCTAAATATTAAGATGAAACTTAATTTTGACCAGCTAAAAATTAAGATGAAACTTAATTTTGCCCAGCTAAAAATTAAGATGAAACTTAATTTTGACCAGCTAAAAATTAGGATGAAACTCAATTTTGACCAGCTAAAAATTAAGATGAAACTTAATTTTGACCAGCTAAAAATTAGGATGAAACTTAATTTTGACCAGCTAAAAATTAAGATGAAACTTAATTTTGACCAGCTAAAAATTAAGATGAAACTTAATTTTGACCAGCTAAAAATTAAGATGAAACTTAATTTTGACCAGCTAAAAATTAAGTTTAAACTTAATTTTTATCTAAGCTTCAAATCAAGTTTCAACTCAATTTCGATCCGAGCTTCAAAGTAAGTTTAAAGTTAAGGGTAGAGTTGTCTATTTTTCGATTTTTCAGTTTTTGAATTTTCTTCTCACTCATTGAAACTTGTCAGACCAGAAAATGAGAACACTCTATTCTAAGTGTGATCTTAATTTCAACGAAGCTATTAATTAAATTTAAACTTAATTTTATCCATACTCAAAATCAATTTTGAGCCCAATTTTGATTTAAACGCTAAATCAAGTTTGAATTCAATTGTGATTTAAACAAATCATAATTTTAATTTGAACTTTATTTTGTTTTAAACGCAAAATCAAGTTTTAACTTAATTTTGATTGAACCTTGAAATCAGGTTTGAACTTCATTTTTATTTACGTTTTCAATTAAGTTTAAATTCAAATTCGTGTTCAACCTTAAAACTGCGTTAGAACTTTGAATTGATCTACAATTTGAGATTCTTAATTTTTAAGATAGTTCTTGCTCTTGGTATTCATTACGCATAAGTTCGAGAAAATGACAGGAAAAAAATTGAAAAAAAAAACTGTGAAAATTCATGCACATTAAAGGTACTGAAAAGATTAATTTTACATAATAATAATTCTAAAATGTGATTAACAAATTGATGAAAAAAAGTAGTTCAACAAATCGCTCGGAAACCCAAATATTTTTTAAACAAAAAAGATTCATTGAATTTTCTGAATACGTATGAATTTTTTCAGATTTTTTAATTCACTTTAAATTTTGTGTTTTTTCACTTTTTTTTCATATAAAAAAGAAAAAAATTCAAAGTGGATTTAAAAATCTGAAAAAATTCAGACGTATTCAGAAAAATGAACGAATCATTTTCATTTTTAAAAACATGTGGGTTTTCGGGAAATTTGTTAATAACAATTTAGAATAATTATTATACAAAATTAATCTTTTCAGTGCCTTTAATGTGCGTGAATTTTTTCAGATTTTTATACCATCGAGAAGTGTTTGCAATTCTCTCTCATTTTTTTCGAACTTATGCGAAATGAATGTCAGGCGCACGGACTACCTTAAGTTTCCGATTTTCGATTCAGTTTTCAAACGGATTTCTCACAAAGATCATTAGAACGTTCTTTTCGAGAAGATTTGCAGGAGTGAGATCAACGATATATATTGAAACGACAAATACTGGAGACCAAACAACCCTCGAATGACACTAAAGCAGATGATCAAATAACGAAAATAAATTTAAAAAACACTCAACAATCGCTAAAAACGATTTTCAAATTTCGCATCGTCTAAAAAGAGTAAATCAAAGCGAAGTGAATAAAAATAAAAATAAAAACCTCTTTCGATCAACTAAAAATTCAATGGTGGACCCGAAAAATAAATTGCCGTTACTGCAATTACGTCTGAACGGTTCTTGAAAAAAAAAACACCACGAAACGACCGAAAATAAAACAAAATACGAAAATACTACTAAAAAAAGAAAAAGAAAAAAAAAGTTGAGACTAAATAGAACTCTCAGCCTCTGGATGCCAGTTCGAGTCGATAAAACTTCGAAACGTGAGTGGGAAAAATTGATGGAGAATTTGACGAGTCGAACACGACGTTTTTCATCCCCACGGAAGCCCCCGAAGGTTTGCTTCGTGGTTTTCCTCATGGAGTAAAACTTCACTCGAGTCTGTAGGTTTACACTTTGGGTGGAAGCGAGAGACTCGACCTAGATTCGGGCGTTCCTACACCACGCAATACCTCAGCGATTCAAGTAACACCCTAACCCGTAACTCCCTCTAGGTATAACTTCGGGTAAGCCCTGACTGCCGTTCTTGCCTCTTGCACAACCTAACGTATATACTTGGCGACGTGGAAGAGCTGTAGGAAAGATGCAATCGGGCGTGTAACAATCTTCGAGCCGGTCGTGTACGCTCTAGAGCTTTGGCAGACAAACACACACACAAATGCTCCTTAAGGATGTTCGACTGTTTCACACAAGTCAAATTAGTGCTAAATCTTTGTGATTGTTTCATTAAAGTTTAAGGGGATGCTGGAGTAGATTTTTTTACCGACTTTGATCGGTAAAAATAGGCGATTTCGTAGTATACACTATTAATCGAAAATATGCTACAAATATACGTCATATTTTGCAGGGATGTAATAAAAACATTCATGCTTGGATGTCCGGTCGAATTACTGTTCAAAACATACAAGAAATGTAAGAAATTGTATAGTACTGAACCTCTCAAAAACCAATATGGCTGCTCGAAATGTCAACAGGTCCTTTGAGGTAAGATAGAAACGTTTCTGGAACTCAGATGTGTTAAATCAGACCGGACACCCATTCTTTGATTATTCCTGAACCTTTCAAAACCGTCGGTATGTCGATTACACAAACCAAATCCACGAATAGTGTATACTACGATTGCAAAGACTGTTTGCTTTTCGCACAGGCTCAGAGCTGGTAAAGAGCATGAATATAGTTCTGTCATTAGGAGACAGGTGGCGCTGTTTACTTATGTGTAAAAGCTCCGAATCTCTGCAATGCGACCGTAGTATACACTATATATGGATTTGGCTTGTGTAGTTAACATTCTGATGGTTTTGGAATATTTAGAAATCATCGCAGAATTGACGTCCGGTCTGATTTTACATATCTAATTTCCAGAAACAATTATATCTTACAGCAAAGGTCTGTTGACGTATGGTGTGCGGCCATTTTGCTTTCGGTATCTTTTGCCAAAAGTAAGCAGACTACTCGGCGCCACCTGTGTTCTAATCGGGAAACTTACCGACCAAAGTCGGTATCAAAATCTACTCCAGCATCCCATTAATACGCTACAGATATGCTTCAAATTATACACGATTTTAGTATCAGCATAAACAAGTGGACGTACATTCGAATATTGGGTGAATACGTACAATGAATGAAAATATTCGTATATTACTAAGCCTGGATCATCGCGGGGATCGCAAACAGACTATGTGATCGTAGTTTCGGTTTTGCGTAGATTCCTTTTGTGTAATCGATTTTCCGACGCTCACGGAATACTCAGAGACCTCTAAAGAATGGACGTACATTTCGTTTTTACGTATGTGAATTCCACAATCATTTATATCACACCAAACAGGTGGTGTTGTCAAACATTGACGGCCATTTTGATTTTGGCAGGCTTAGTAATATACGAATATTTTCATTCATTGTACGTATTCACCCAATATTCGAATGTACGTCCACTTGTTTATGTTGATACTACAATCGTGTATAATTTGAAGCATATCTGTAGCGTATTAACGAAGAATAATCAAAACTACGAAAAACCCTGTTTTTACCGTCTTCGGTCGGTAAAAACATGCTTCTACACTCGACTCTAGCTTCCCCTTAAGGGGATGCTGGAGTAGATTTTTTTACCGACTTTGATCGGTAAAAATAGGCGATTTCGTAGTATACACTATTAATCGAAAATATGCTACAAATATACGTCATATTTTGCAGGGATGTAATAAAAACATTCATGCTTGGATGTCCGGTCGAATTACTGTTCAAAACATACAAGAAATGTAAGAAATTGTATAGTACTGAACCTCTCAAAAACCAATATGGCTGCTCGAAATGTCAACATGTCCTTTGAGGTAAGATAGAAACGTTTCTGGAACTCGGATGTGTTAAATCAGACCGGACACCCATTCTTTGATTATTCCTGAACCTTTCAAAACCGTCGGTATGTCGATTACACAAACCAAATCCACGAATAGTGTATACTACGATTGCAAAGACTGTTTGCTTTTCGCACAGGCTCAGAGCTGGTAAAGAGCATGAATATAGTTCCGTCATTAGGAGACAGGTGGCGCTGTTTACTTTTGGCAAAAGCTCCGAGCCTCTGCAACGCGACCGTAGTATACACTATATATGGATTTGGCTTGTGTAGTTAACATTCTGATGGTTTTGGAATATTTAGAAATCATCGCAGAATTGACATCCGGTCTGATTTTACATATCTAATTTCCAGAAACAATTATATCTTACAGCAAAGATCTGTTGACGTGTGGTGTGCGGCCATTTTGCTTTCGGTATCTTTTGCCAAAAGTAAGCAGACTACTCGGCGCCACCTGTGTCCTAATCGGGAAACTTGCCGACCAAAGTCGGTATCAAAATCTACTCCAGTATCTCCCTAAGGATGTTCGACTGTTTCACACTCGTAAAATCAGTGCTAAATTTTTGTAATTGTTTCATTAATGTTTAATGCATTAAATAAAAATAGTAGAGAGTAGTTTAAATTGAAGCATGTATACTTAACCCAGAGAAAGATTAATAGTGTCGGATTTGCATACAGATTAACTAATTAACGTTACTTTCCAATGGGATACATTTTCGTTCAGTTTTTTCCAAGTATAATCTATAATTTTTTGCCAATTTTAATGAGTCATGGCTCATTCTCTTTCTTGGAAGATGCTCTACAAATTGACCAACTGGATATTTTATATTATTGATCGTTTAATAATTATAGCTTGTTGTTTAACAAAAATCAAAATACTTTCATAAACAAATAGCTATAATTACTAAACGATCAATAGTATCAAATATCCAGCCGATCAATTTGTAGAGCATCTTTTAAAAAAGAGAATGAGCCATCACTCATCAAAATTGGCAAAAAATATACATTATTATTGGAAAAAACTGAACGAAAATTTATCCCATCGGAATGTAACGTTAATCAGTTTATCTTTATGCAAATCCGTCAATATTCATTTTTCTCTCGGTTAAGTGTACATGTTTCAATATAAATCAACGCTCCACTACAGTCATATAATGCATTAAACTTTAATGAAACAATTTCAAAAATATAGCACTGATTTGACTAGTGTGAAACAGTCGAACACCCTTAACGTAGTTGGACTACGACATATCAGTGTAATTAATTTTAAAAGCCGTTTCTAAAAATTTTCGTATTTATATTTACGATTTTGAAGGATGGCTCCAAATTTTTTATTTTATTTTGTTAATTCTTTTATTACACTTGCAAAAGTGTGTGTCTTTATGTCCATATTCAACTTTTCACATAGAATCAGCTGGCAAAATTTTTCAATCGTTTTTGCTTCCTCATAGAGAAAGCTATTTTTTCTTAAAAACTTTGTTGCCGAGATTTTCATGTCAGGATACTCAGAATGGTCCAAAACGTCGAGAAAAGTGGTCTGGAAAAAATATCCGTATGTATGTGTGTGTGTATGTATACAACTTCGAAAATTCAATCGCCTATAACTGAAGAATGGTTTTAGCTATCGAGCTGAAATATGGTACACAAGTGAAGCACCATCCCCTCTTTAATTTTTGCAGTTTTTGACAAATTATATACACAAATTTCGATTTTATGCCGTTTTGAATTTTTTGAAAAAAGGATGTGGGCGCTCTAACTTTCGTAAAATTTGGTCTATTTTGCTAAATAGTTGTTTATAAGTGCAGGTGCACTCAATGTTGTTTGGTATTGAATTTAGCTGGAATCTGTAAAGTGGTTCAAATTTTATGGAATTTTGAATTTTTCAAAAAATTGACATTATCGCTCTATTGTAACTTTTGCAAAACTTGAGATAGCGAGCTCAAATTTTGTTTGTAAATGAAACAATATTCAGCCATTATATATGTATAATTTAGTGACGAACGGTATGAAATTTTTGATTTTATGCAATGTTGAATTATTTTTAAAAATTTACGTTATCACATTTACTTTCGGAAACGCTCTAATAATAATGAAATAGAAAAAACGCATTCACAACATGTTTATTTATTTAATTAAAACAAGGATGCAAAGTAGAACCTTTTTCGCTTTTTACAACTCTGGTTCATATTTAATTACCGCTTTTTGGTTTTTTTAAAGATGTTAAAACCCAATTAGTTTTAAAATTCGGTATTTTTTTTTTCAAAAAGATAAAAAAGATATGTTTGCCAGAAAAATAAAAAGTTTCTTGACTATAAAATATGGTACTATGCCCGATAAAATTGTAAAAACTGTTAATTCAAAAGCCGACAAAAAAAATTCATATTGTAGCCAAAGATTTTTTTGGTGACCAATAATTTGTCAGACACATTAAATTGCAAAAAAATAAATAAATAAATAATTTAAAAAAAATAAAAATGCAGCTTTTTTTATATCATTGGATTTTAAAAATCTTTAAAAATGCACAAAAAGTGCAACGTAATTGAATTTGAACAAATGTTCATTTTATAGGCCCTTAAAAGTCGGATATTTTCATTTTTTCACATGTACTGGCTAATCTTCAATTGGTAGAAATTTTACAAAAATTGCTTAACGCATTTTATTTTTATAAGAATTTTGAGATTTTGAAAAAAGTACGTAAATGCTCTAGCTCGAACGAATTTTTAGCTATCGGGCTGAAACTTCATATTAAAATTGAACAAATCAATACGACCCTTAGTATTGAATCTGGGCCAAATCGGTAAAGCGGTTTGGTTTTTATGAGATTTTGAATTTTTCGAAAATTTTTCGTTTTGCTCTAATTCAGGTAAAATTTCAAATAATCGATTGAAATTTTCTACACAGGAAAAATAACATTCAGCCCTGCTACGTACCAAATTTGGTGATGATCGGTAAAGCGGTTAGGATTTTACGTGATTTTGAATTTTTTAAAAATTTATTCGTGTCGCTCTGGATTTCGTAAAACGTCAGAAATCATCAACTTCGTCAATAATTTTCATCTATCGCAAAGCTTCCTCTGTGAGGAAACCAAAAATAAAATAAAGAAACTTCCTCATAGAGGCGGCTTTGTAAAAAGCGAAAAAGAATGAGGAAGCAATGTGCAAGGTTCTATTTTGCACCCTTTTTTTTTTTTTAATTTTTGGGTGGCCGAATTGATGTGGAATGCCTCATATGTCTCACATGTACAAGCATAAAGAGCGATTGAACTTACAACGAGTACCTCTCATACAATGGACCATTCTATACGTAAAATCCTTTGCTTACAGTCGAGCACGCGTTTGATCCTTACTTTCACGTTTTGGCCTTCGCGCCCCGTTGACTTCGGTTCTACGGATTTTCAACGCGGAAGGGTGAGAGAGAGAGAGAAAGGAGAAAGGAGAAAGGTGAGAGGAAAGAGAGAAGAGAGAAAGGGAGAAGAGATTTGGCTCGCCAGTGACAAACCTGGCTTGGGTTTCTAGGTAGCTGAATTTGTAGAGGAGATCTAAGGGACTCTTAAGCCTGGTATTCATTTCGCATAAGTTTGAGAAAAATGAGAGAGAATTGCAAACACTTCTCGATGGTATAAAAATATGAAAAAATTTATGCACATTAAAGGTACTGAAAAGATTAATTTTACCTAATAATAATTCTAGAATGTTATTAACAAATTGGTGAAAAAAAAAAAAAATTGTTTACAAATCTCCCGGAAATCCACATTTTTTTAAATGAAAATGATTCGTTCATTTTTGTGAATACGTATGAATTTTTTCAGATTTTTAAATTCACTTTGAATTTTGTGTTTTTTCACGTATTTTTTTCCATATAAAAATGGAAAAATTTAATATACTAGTTTATGCATAAAAACTTCCAATAACTAGAAATAAATCGGTATTAATTTTAAATAAATTTTATTTGATTCAAACTAAATTCCATTTATTTGAAATAAATCCCATATTTGATTTAAATAAACCCATAGGACAGATTCCTCTGTGTGTACCACAGAGAAATTTTTTTTTTCTCTCAGTGCAATTCTCTCTCATTTTTCTCGAACTTATGCGAAATGAATACCGGGCGCAAAGACTAACTTAAGGAGGCACACAGAGGCTGTCAACGTACAGTAGACTCTCCGATAAGGTAAGTTCCGAATAGTTAAGGCACTCTGATAAGTTAAGGATTAACGCTCTGCTAAGTTAAGTTTGACCCTTTTCTGAGCTCTTTCTACCTGCTGGCGGAGAAGCGAATTACCCTTTCCATTTTACACTACCTGAGGTCAAACGCGTTGCTTTTGCAAGAGTGAGAGGTAAAACGGCAGCTAGTTTCGTGCGAGACAAGGACCGATGGAAGACCCCTACTGCACTTTTTTCCCTTTCGTCGTTGGGTCGAGATCTGGAATTACGGTCACTTTTACCCCCGACCGTACCCCCAGTTTCGACGTGCGACGATCTGAGGAAAGGGGCATTTCCCGGCTGGAAGGGCGCCCGGAAAGGGCCTGCGTAAGTAGTGGGGACCTTAACTTATTGGAATGGTCTATCGGCTTTAGTTCCCGCGGCCTTAACTTATCGGAGAGTGTACGGTATGTGGCCGCGTTTACAACTTCTATAGTAGACTCTCCGATAAGTTAAGTTCCGAATAGTTAAGGCAATCTGATAAGTTAAGGATTAACGCTCTGCTAAGTTAAGTTTGACCCTCTTCTGAGCTCTTTCTACCTGCTGGCGGAGAAGTGAATTACCCTTTGCATTTTACACTATCTGAGGTCGAACGCGTTGCTTTTGCTAGAGTTACAGAGAGGTAAAGCGGCAGCTAGTTTCGTGTGAGACAAGGACCGATGGAAGACCTCCACGGCACTTTTTTCCCCTCTCGTCGTTGGGTCGAGATCTGGAATTACGGTTATTTTTACCCCCGACGTACCCCCAGTTTCGACGTGCGACGATCTGAGGAAAGGGAAATTTCTCGGCTGGAAGGGCGCACGGAAAGGGCCTGCGTAAGTAGTGGGGACCTTAACTTATTGGAATGGTCTATCGGCTTTAGTTCCCGCGACCTTAACTTATCGGAGAGTGTACGGTATGTGGCACTAGCTTTACCCGCCTTTACAGCTTCTGCAGTAGACTCTCCGATAAGTTAAGTTCCGAATAGTTAAGGCACTCTGATAAGTTAAGGATTAACGCTCTGCTAAGTTAAGATTGACCCTTTTCTGAGCTCTTTCTACCTGCTGGCGGAGAAGCGAATTACCCTTTCCATTTTACACTACCTGCGGTCGAACGCGTTGCTTTTGCAAGAGTGACAGACAGGTAAAGCGGCAGCTAGTTTTGTGCGAGACAAGGACCGATGGAAGACCCCTACTGCACTTTTTTCCCCTCTCGTCGTTGGGTCGAGATCTGGAGTTACGGTCATTTTTACCCCCGACCGTACCCCCAGTTTCGACGCGCGACGATCTGAGGAAAGGGGCATTTCCCGGCTGGAAGGGCGCCCGGAAAGGGCCTGCGTAAGTAGTGGGGACCTTAACTTATTGGAATGGTCTATCGGCTTTAGTTCCCGCGACCTTAACTTATCGGAGAGTGTACTGTATGTGGCACTAGCTTTACCCGCCTTTACAGCTTCTACAGTAGACTCTCCGATAAGGTAAGTTCCGAATAGTTAAGGCACTCTGATAAGTTAAGGATTAACGCTCTGCTAAGTTAAGATTGACCCTTTTCTGAGCTCTTTCTACCTGTTGGCGGAGAAGCGAATTACCCTTTCCATTTTACACTACCTGAGGTCGAACGCGTTGCTTTTGCTAGGGTGACAGAGGTAAAGCGGCAGCTAGTTTCGTGCGAGACAAGGACCGATGGAAGACCCCTACTGCACTTTTTTTCCCTTTCGTCGTTGGGTCGAGATCTGGAGTTACGGTCACTTTTACCCCCGACCGTACCCCCAGTTTCGACGTGCGACGATCTGAGGAAAAGGAAATTTCCCGGCTGGAAGGGCCTGCGTAAGTAGTGGGGACCTTAACTTATTGGAATGGTCTATCGGCTTTAGTTCCCGCGACCTTAACTTATCGGAGAGTGTACTGTATGTGGCACAAGCTTTACCCGCCTTTACAGCTTCTACAGTAGACTCTCCGATAAGGTAAGTTCCGAATAGTTAAGGCACTCTGATAAGTTAAGGATTAACGCTCTGCTAAGTTAAGATTGACCCTTTTCTGAGCTCTTTCTACCTGTTGGCGGAGAAGCGAATTACCCTTTCCATTTTACACTACCTGAGGTCGAACGCGTTGCTTTTGCTAGGGTGACAGAGGTAAAGCGGCAGCTAGTTTCGTGCGAGACAAGGACCGATGGAAGACCCCTACTGCACTTTTTTTCCCTTTCGTCGTTAGGTCGAGATCTGGAGTTACGGTCACTTTTACCCCCGACCGTACCCCCAGTTTCGACGTGCGACGATCTGAGGAAAGGGAAATTTCTCGGCTGGAAGGGCGCACGGAAAGGGCCTGCGCAAGTAGTGGGGACCTTAACTTATTGGAATGGTCTATCGGCTTTAGTTCCCGCGACCTTAAGTTATCGGAGAGTGTACTGTATGTGGCACTAGCTTTATCGCCTTTACAGCTTCTACAGTAGAGTCTCCGATAAGGTAAGTTCCGAATAGTTAAGGCACTCTGATAAGTTAAGGATTAACGCTCTGCTAAGTTAAGATTGACCCTTTTCTGTGCTCTTTCTACCTGCTGGCGGAGAAGCGAATTACCCTTTCCATTTTACACTATCTGAGGTCAAACGCGTTGCTTTGGCAAGAGTGAGAGGTAAAACGGCAGCTAGTTTCGTGCGAGACAAGGACCGATGGAAGACCCCTACTGCACTTTTTTCCCCTCTCGTCGTTGGGTCGAGATCTGGAGTTACGGTCATTTTTACCCCCGACCGTACCCCCAGTTTCGACGTGCGACGATCTGAGGAAAGGGGAATTTCCCGGCTGGAAGGGCGCACGGAAAGGGCCTGCGCAAGTAGTGGGGACCTTAACTTATTGGAATGGTCTATCGGCTTTAGTTCCCGCGACCTTAACTTATCGGAGAGTGTATGTGGCACTAGCTTTACCCGCCTTTACAGCTTCTACAGTAGACTCTCCGATAAGGTAAGTTCCGAATAGTTAAGGCACTCTGATAAGTTAAGGATTAACGCTCTGCTAAGTTAAGATTGACCCTTTTCTGAGCTCTTTCTACCTGCTGGCGGAGATGCGAATTACCCTTTCCATTTTACACTACCTGAGGTCGAACGCGTTGCTTTTGCTAGGGTGACAGAGGTAAAGCGGCAGCTAGTTTTGTGCGAGACAAGGACCGATGGAAGACCCCCACTGCACTTTTTTCCCCTCTCGTTATTGAGTGGAGATCTGGAGTTACGGTCATTTTTACCCCCGACCGTACCCCTAGTTTCGACGTGCGACGATCTGAGGAAAGGGGAATTTCCTGGCTGGAAGGGCGCCCGGAAAGGGCCTGCGTAAGTAGTGGGGACCTTAACTTATTGGAATGGTCTAATCAGCTTTAGTTCCCGCGACCTTAACTTATCGGAGAGTGTACTGTATGTGGCACTAGCTTTACCCGCCTTTACAGCTTCTATGTAGAAGCGTGAGGGTCCAACCTCGTCATGACTGTGCGAAAGGGGTTCTGCTTACTCGACTACGTGTTTACGTGTCGAGGGGAGCAGCAGCAGGAGAGGACCAAGTTGGTGTGTACGGATGCTCGGGTAATGTCGCCCGGTTAACCCACCGGCGAGGGTTGCTAAAGGTGTGAAGAGGGTTTGTGCACGCGAGAGAGAGAGAGAGAGAGAGAGAGAAGAGACCTGTTGCGATGAGAGATTGGAAACGCCAAGGCTGGAAGAGACAGGCTTCGCTTTGCCGTTACGGGGCTTGGGATACTGGGATAATCTATACAAAGTGATTGGTTCATGGGAGGGATTTGATAAAGAGGGTTACAGGGAGATGTCAGTAAGTAATAATTGACCTTATCTTCGTAAAACTATTAATGCCACTGTTTAGATAAAAAAACCTGCATTAGTGGCGTTAGTGTATCGAATTTAAGGGATCTTTCCAGTGTGAAAACAAAAAAAAATCGATTTTTTTTGTCCTATCCGATCAAAAACATCCTCTCAAATTTTTAAAGCGTAATTCGAAATACGGCGCTGGCATACTTTATGAACCTGGCATCGCCGATAAGTCGTAAGTACACAATTTAGGTATATGAAATTTCTACACTCGAAACTTTAAACGCGTTTTTCTCTAAACGAAATTTTTCAAAACGGTCGACATTCTCCAGGGAACAGATTTCAAACGATAGTTTTTAAATTTTAGGAGAACATTCTTCACGCTACTCTCTATCGTGCTATGGAAGCTATTTTTTAAATCATCCCATTTTTTAAAAAGAAAAACTGTCGAAAAAAATTGCTAAATTCGGTACTTTTTGTTCAAAGCACCGCCATTTTGTCAATTTTGATTTTAAAAAAAGCCTCCATAGTGCGCTAGCCAATCGCATACTAATTAATAATCCTTTGGGTTTTTATTTTTCAGATCAAATTTGCGACCCCTAGGATGACCAACATGAGGCTACCTTTTTTATCAACATTATGTTCAACAATTAAAAAAATATATTTAAACAATAAAAATCGTCTTATAAAAAATCATTTTCTGTCATTCATGATTACCTTGATATGTCATCAAAATTTCAGATTGATCAGCGTATAGTAACCGTCCGAAAAAAAATCGTGAAAATAGGCCATTTTTCGGTCCGTCACACTGGAAATAACCCTTAAAAAAGTGATGCAAAGTAGAACTCCACGGAGAGAAGGATCTGATAAAATTTACCAGACGCTATGGTAAAAATTATCAAACGCGCCTGTTATTAGGAAGCCATAGCCGCCACCTGACGAAAACTACGAGAACTATGAGAATTTCTACCATATACATAGAATTTTTTACCATATTTCGTGGTAAAAATTCTCGTAGTTCTCATACTTCTTGATAGGTGGCGTCATGGCTCCCTTGTACCAGGAATTTACGATACTTTTTACTAGAAATGTGGTTAAAAGTATCAGCTCCTTCTCTCCGTGTAATTTTCTTCATTCGCAAATCCCATAAAAACCGATTCGGCCCAAATTCAATATCAAAGGTCGCATCACTTTGTTCAATTTTAATACGAAGTTTCAGCCCAATAACTAAAAATTCGTTCAAGCTCGAGCGTTTACGGACTTTTTTTAAAATTTAAAAATTTATATAAAAATGAAATGCGTTAATCGATTTTCTTAAAATTTATACCAATTGAAAATTAGCCAGTACTATATATGTTGTTTAAATTTGAGCTGGTTCGGTCGAATAATTTACAAGTTACAGTTATATGAATTTTTGGCCTTTCATCATACACACACATACATACATCCGGACAATTTTTCTAAACCACTTTTCTCGACGTTTCAGACCATTCTGTGTTCTAACATAAAATTCTCGAAAAAAAAATGTTCATGAAAACAAAGCTTCGTTTATGAGGAAGCAAAAATAAAAAAGGGAGAAAAATTCTATCGACAAGTATATTTAATTTTAAGGTCATGTCATCTATGTTAGGTTAAGAATTTCCCTGGGTTAAGCATTCTTGAGCGAATTTTGTGTAACTTGACTGTTCTCAAATTGTATGGGAACGTTACGTTCCCAAGGTTTTTTAAAAATATCATCTGATGATAACAATTTAAAAAAAGTTTAGTTTAGAAACCAACTACAGTAGAACCCCTATTAACCGGGGTCGGAGGGTCTTCAACAATTAAGTGTAAGTTGTACCAAATTTCATTGTAATTAATTAAAATAAAGTTATAACATTACCCATTACTGACTTATGCACTTTTTCTGTCTAGTTCGGAGTAATCGGGATTTCGATAATCCAGGAATTCGTCGGTCCCGAGCATTCCGGTTAATCGGGGTTCTACTGTAGTCCTAATTGTTGGTTTACTCAAAATCAATCGTTTAATATGACTAATGGTATGGTTGAGTTAATTAATTTTTCTAAGTAATTGGGGGGTTTCGATCGATTCGATTTTGCATAGACTTAGTTACCCTAAATAAGGTTGTAATTAAACGTGGAGCTCGATTAATTGGTTGACTCAAATAAGTAGTATGCACAAACCAATTTGCTGCCAATTGGCTGTGCCAACAAAATGGTTATCTCAACACATTGGTTGTCCCAATTCATGGGCCGTTCCAACTAATTGATTGTCGTAATTAATAAATGAGTACAACTAATTGATTTTTCTAACTGAACTGTTGTTTCAAATAATGGGTTGTTCCAACTGAATGGTTATTTTAAATAATGGGTTGATCCAACTGAAAAATTGTCCGAAATAATTGGTTGTCTCCATTTATTAGTGGTCACTAGAAATTGGTAATCACAATAAAATAGTGAACCTAATCACTTGGTTGTCCCAAATCATTAGTAGTCCTAATGAATGGGCTGCTTCAACCCAGCCCTACGAATTAATTGCCCTAGTTGACTAATCACCCCAATTGGTTGTTCCGTATTATTCGTATAGTTAGTACCAATCGATTGGTTCACCTAACTAATTGGTTGTAATTAGTGGTTACAACTGATTGATTGTTCCGGGAAGTTGGTAAGCTCAATTCACTGGTTAGTATCAAAAATTGATCACGTTAGATTGATTATCTCATGTATCTGGTGATTACAAACATGAAATTGTTACCTGGGTTAGTAGCATCTGGTTAAAAACTGGTGAGATGTAAACGATGGTAAAGCGTCGACTATGATACGTCGATGACGATGCTAGAGGCTACGAAAGGGTTTTCCGGAACGTGGTTTAGACAGTTGGTGCTAACCCAATTAACAATTTTCAAGAAGTTATCCAAAAGTAGCCTAAATTGGTACCGAATGCTCGTCTGAAAGTTACCTGTAAGTTCATTACGTTTCTAAATATTTTCTTGTGGAACAATTGTTATGTGTCTAAATGATATCGTTTAGGACGATTGTTAGTGTCTAAATGTTATCTCTGACTTATGATATTTGGTACCCAATCAGGCTACTTTGGGATAACTTCTTGAAAATTGTTACTTGAGTTAGTACCAACTGGTTACAAAATGGGCCTACTGTATGTCTGTATAAGGGAACGTCGAGAAGTAAACGATGGTAAAGCGTCGACAACGCACGTGGTCTAATTTAGCCCCCCCCCCCCCCCGATTTCAATCAGTTGGTTATAAGTTAACAACCTACCTAAAAGATAATATTTGGACACATGACAACTTATAGCTAACTTCCAGACTTCCATTTGGTACCCATTTAGGCTACTCTTAGATAACTTGTTCAAAATTATTACTTGGGTTAGTACCAACTGGTTAAAAACTGGGCACGTCTACTGTATGTCTGTATAAGGGAACGTCGAGAAGTAAAGAATGGTGAAGCGTCGAGTACGAGACGTAGACGATGACGTCCCCAGTAGAAATGACGATGATGCTAGAGGCTATGAAAGGGTTTTACTCGATGTGGTCTACTTTAGGGCGCCGCCAGATTTCAACCAGTTGGTACTATGAGTTAACAATTGCACTGAAAGCAAAATGTAGTTGTAAAAACTCATTTGTCGATCCCGACAACCAATCGAGATAGAATAGCGTCAACTACTCAGTCGGTTGAAGAAACTATAACCTCGTCGGTACAGTATTGATAGTAGCAATGACCAGCTAACATGATAACCTCATCTCACCAGTTGGTTGGCGTAATGCATCATTTGGATTGGACAGCAGCCGTGATAGTTGCAGGAACCAAGTTGTTGGTCATACGTACTATTTTTGCTACCAATCGAAAAAAGTTGAGACTATGATTCCGATTTGGTTCAGTGACTAACACGCGGCACAGCATATGCTGGAATTGGTAGCCAGAACTACTTTTTTCTTTCCGTGTGTTCTAAAAAATAACATTTGGACTGGTAATAAATTATTGGTAACGTCCAGATGACCATCTGGTACCCATTTAGGCTTCTTTTAGATAACTTGTTCAAAATTGTTCCTTGTCAAAGGCGCCCTCCCTTGTTTGCGTTCAAAGGGCGCCTTCTCCTTCACCTGCACGGACTCGAGCAAACGGGCCAGGAGGTTGAGGCGTTTTATGCTTGGTCTCTTATTAGTTTCTCTTCTTTTTACTCATACGCTTATTTGCATCTCCGTTTTACTTTTAGTTCTATCCGATTATGTGCTACTCTCTGTATCTTTTCTGTGCGCTTTCTCCTTTTCTTCTTTGTATTACTTCTGTACTGCTAGGCCCTTAGGGGAGTTTTCCCAGGGCGAATAAATATCATACTATTCTATAAGGGAACGTCGAGAAGTAAATGATGGTAAGGCGTCGAGTACGAGACGTCGACGATGACGTGTCCAGTAGAAATGACGATGATGCTAGAAGGTACCAAAGGGTTTTCCTGGACGTGGTCTAATTTAGGGCGCTCCCAGATTTTAACCAATTGGTACTATGAGTTAACAAACGTCCGAAAAAATAACATTTGGATCAGAGCTGGGCAAAATACTCAATAATACTGAAAATACTTTTTGTATTTTGACATTGACAAGTACTTCGTTTAAGTACTTGTTAAAATACTTCGTAAAAATCAATGGCATGTCTATTCCCGATGAATAGAGTCTGGCAGAATCAATTTAATGGATATAAAGTGTACCATTTGTTTTTCTTTGGCTACTTAAACTGAATACATATTCAAACATCACCAAAGAATGTCGTTTCCGCATTTGTTTTGTCGATTAATCGTTTATCTCCGGTATACTCATTCAAAAGGTGTTCCTATCTTCAAGAAACTGTTGATCAGCACGATTTTCTCAAAATTAGTGTTTAGAAGAGCATGTCGCCTTATATTAGACTTCAAAAACATTGATTTGGCGATTGGACAATCGGCTAGCATGGGGAACGAAGTTCAAGCCCTTCGACTTCAACTAATCGTTCGATACTTGTAAAAAAATTTAAATGTTTCCGAATATGGAGTAGACGCAAAAGTATTTTGTATTTTGTACTTAATGGGCCCAAAGAGTATTTAAAATACCAGAAAAGTACTTGAGTACTTAAGATATACCGTGTACTTAAAATACTGCCCAGTTGTGATTTGAACCGGCCGTTGACACCCTCGTTATTTTCTTAACCGCAAAATGATGCCGCCACTACGCGGCGCTGTAGGTCACCTGCTCGATTGCCGATAGACTCGAATCTCAAACTACCGAATCTAAAACTATCCGAACAAATACAATTTTTGTATATAAAATAATGCACGAATCACGAAACAACCTCGAAGTTCTCTTTTTTTCATTCTTTGATTTCCGGCTAACTTTTATAGCGTCGTTGATAACTTTATTATAAGAACTATATCGCTATTATCGTTCAACTTAGGTTAGAAATTCGTGAGCGCCAAATCGAATGAGCCTAAGTGTCAGGGGGTTGATTTGGACACATGATAAATTATTGGTAAGTTCCAGCCATGGCCATTTGGTACCCATTTAGAGTACTTTTGGATAACTTGTTCAAAATTGTTACTTGTGTTAGTACCAACTGGTTAAAAAATGGGCACCTCTACTGTATGTCTGTATAAGGGAACGTCGAGAAGTAAACGATGGTAAAGCGTCGAGACACGAGACGTCGACGATGACGACGACGACAACAGGAACGACGATGATGCTAGAGGGTACGAGAGGGTTTTCCCCGGACGTGGCCTACTTTAGGGCGAGCCTTTAAATGCTCCCGGTGTTGTGCTGTTCCAGTTAGTTCTCTTCACTCTTGGCTTTCCAACCGCTCCCGCTCCTTTTCCTTCTCCTCCTCCTCATCCCCTACTCACCGGGGCCACCGTATCTCCTCTTCTCTTTCCTTTCCGTCACATTCATGCATGCCACGTTTAACACACTGTTTCGATGCGACATTCAGAGGCTTCTACCACGGAACAAAGAAACGACGCTTCTGTATACGAGATAAAGAGCGTAAGAGACGAAGGGGGAAGAAAAAAAATGTACGGTTTGAGGGTGGAGTCAGTGAGACAATGGGGCAAAATGAGAAGCGAAGGGAGGTACATTGTTTTGACTACTGAAGCGAGATGGAAAATGATTTGTCTGAGCGATAGCGATGAGACACACCGAGACCTGCGTTCAGGTAGGATACAATTTCACGAATAATTACGGTTGTCCTATTTCAATGAGATACATTACATTAAGAATACTGAAAAGATATTTTGAATCCCCGAATTATCTGTTACTTAAGCACAAAATGTGGAAATTACGGGGAAGTTGGCGTGATTTAACGTGGAAGTTTTAACCGAAAATTTTGAGTTGGACATTATGCGGCTCGCTGATGTTTTATGGTTGTCGCAAAAATTTTTTAAATATAAATTTTGCGTTATTATAGCGAGCATTTTTTTAGATCCAGAGGAAACAGTGCAAAATTATTTTCTACGGGATAATAAAAAGGTTGAGATACGAGAATGTTTTTAATTAAGGAAGTAACTTCAAATATTTGGTTTTTTGTTAATGAAATCTCGAATATGCGAGTATTTGGTGATGGAGGAAACAAGTATTCATCACTTAATTAATTTTATGGATAAAAGTTATTTCTTCTCTTGAATTGGATATCCTTTTTTTAAATTAATTTCGAATGTCGAGCATATTTTTCATTCAAAGTTGATTTCCCGAAAATAGCATATGAAGAAAGTATTAAATATGGGCAATCATCAATTTTTCTTCAACGCTTGAAAAAATTATAATTTTTGCAACATTTAATATTTAGATGTAGCGATTACTTTTGCTGTTCCTTTAAATATTCTCTTTTTAGTTATTGCAGTAATTTGCAATTTGTAACCCTGACAATATTTATTTATTTATTTATTATTCTACCGGAATGTTTTACACGGTGCCACCATTTATCGCCAAGTCATCCCACACTGCTCAAAATATTTGCAAATTTAAATTACCAGAAATTTTATTTATCAGCTGATGTATTAAATTTAATACACTAGTGTACTAAAGTTACAAATTTTTAAATTGAATCTCCTAATTTTCATAGGATTTAGTATAAAGTATTGTTATTTTACATCTCACCTGCATATCAAATTTAATACACCAGTTTTTTTACCCGTAATGGAAATTTACACGAGTTGGGTATAAAATTTTGAACGACTAAAATTTGGAATGATTAATATCCAGAAAGATAATTTGTTTGAATTTTTAATTTGCACAGACCACTAAGTCGAATAATTATTTGTTTAGTAATTTAATTATTCAAACACTCGTTTATTTAAATATAAATTCTCAAAGAATGTATACTTTGAATAATTAAAATATAGATTCGTACGACATAGAAAGTTTCTATTTTTTAAATCGATTATGGAGAACAGCTAATATTTTGAATTGTCAATATAGCAAAAGGGAATATGCCGAGAATACGAATTCCGTTTGAGTAAAACTCAGATACGTAGAATAGCGAATGTCTAACTGAAGAACTCTCTTGTAAGAAATGCCATAATGGGGAATGATATTATAATGGATAAAGAATAGTTAAAATAATAATAATAGTTATTTGTTTTTTCCTGACGTTTTTTAAGGATTGCAGAATTTTATAATTGTAGTTGTAATCAAGTTTCTCTCAATAATGTTTACTTGTTGTATTTTTAAAATTATTATCTTAGAGAAGATTATAGAAGCATATCTTTAAAAATTCATAAACTTTTTTCACGGTAAGAAATATTGATGATTTTTAAAATCTCAAATAAAATCCATCTCATTCGCCAGGAGTAAAGTCGAAATTGGTATGCACGAATCTTAAAAAAAAAAAAAAAGATCTACCGTTCAGTGGCAGCAAACCCTAAGCGGTACATCTCTCGATTAGCGATAGCTTCCGCCATCTATGAACTCCCTTCGGAAGTACACAGTTTGAGACACCGAATTTTCAACATTGCATAAGCCATCTTATTTTGACCGTTCCACTTTTTGGTCTTTCACTATTCTCACTGTTCCACTTTTCGCCCTTTCGTTATTTTGACCGTTCCACATTTTGCTCATTCGCTATAATGAATCCGGAATTAAGGTAGTTCTGTCGGTACGCCGGAGTCATAAATCTCAGAGTCTATATGACATTAAAAAATAATCATACGCATTACTTTGACTGCCTCAATAATAATATCAAAAATAATCGAGAATCCTTCGAAATTTTCGTAATCAAATAAAAACGATTATTTGTACACAGTTGATATGTTTAGTGCGGATTTGACTTCATTTTCACGATAATTAGGTTAGGAAACGTCATTTGGCCCGGTATCGTGCACTTTGACATTGGTTTAATTAAACATTATTCCGGAGACTTCACCTTTTTTCATGATGCATCAATTCCTGAATGATTTGCGAATTCGTAGTACTTTTTATTTTTTCTCTATCTTTGATCTAAGTATGTTAATTTTCGATTTAAAGATCAATTTTTCTAGCCCTCCCGTGAGCGTCGTGTAAAAAAATCGATTTTCAAGTTTTAATTGTTCATTCAAATACTCGGTAATAGCCTTCAAGATTTTGTGCAAGTAAAATTGAATAGCTAAATTACAACATGTGAAAAATTCATGCATATGAATTTGGATTGCCTTCACGACAGAACTACCTTAAAGATATTCATAATATCCACTAATGTGAAATTTCCATCATTGGGTTATAAACTGTTCGAACTTTCGTAAATTTGATGTTTCTCCCATTGTAGTTTCGTCCATTTCTAAATATGTTTTCCATATAAAATTAATTTTAATATAAGACTTTACAAACTCTCGTAAGATCAACCTTTCTCCATATGAACTTTCGTTAACTTTGAAATTCAAAACACATTCAAAATTGGTATCTTTCGCTATTTTGACACCCACCCATTTAAACCAATTATTTTCAACAGTGCAAAAATGTCCTCCCCTTACAAAAACGGCGTTGCATAACGATAAAACAAATTGGAATGGTATTTCAGACTATCACCGTCTGAAAATCGTTCAAAAACGTAGAACCTCCGGATGTTTGCTTCTAATGTGCGCCTTGAGATTGTCGCTACGTGTGAAAACGTTGTTGCAGTATGGACAGTGACAATTTTGTGAACGGTGGGATCGTATGTGATGCCATCGGTTACTGACCCATTTGCCACAATGGAGACAGCTGTAGAGCTGTGCACGACGACAACCGTCATCCGGCACCCGTACGAACATATCGTAGTGCTGTTGATGATGATGATGATGATGACTATGATGATCATGGGAGGAATGGAACGTGGGGTCCAATGAGCTTCCTCCTTGTTCATCCCGCTCATCTCCTCCACCGTCGCTGCTACTGCCGCCACCGACATTACCAGCCAACCCCCTTGAATCATCCCTTGGCTCATGGGGCGCCCCATGCATGGGCAGCAGGCGTGGAGCTGGCATCCAGCAGGACAGCTGGAGCTCCGTTCCTGCAGCCTGACCTTCTGGGACAAACCCCTCCTCTCTCTTCAGTGAGACACCAGTGGCCAACACTGTAACAGAGAGATAGAGAGAGACCGAAAGAGAGCGGCAGAAAGGGCTGATCAGAGAGAGAGAGAGAGAGAGAGGGATATGTTGAATGAGATTGAGAGGGTGCCTGCCGTTTGTGTACAGGGAGGATATACCAAAACGGGCATATGAAAAGGGAGGCGACCCTTTTCTTTTTTCTTTCTTTTTTTTTTTCTTCTTCCTCCCCTTGCAACGCGCGACGTCTATCCTCAACCGATGCAACGCAGTCGTGTTGCAGTCTATCCATCACTGGTCCAAAACACTTTGGGGATCATGAACGAATTGGCGGGTTGGTGAGAAAATGGCTTCCTGAAAATTGAGGCTGGGAAAAAATGGGCAACGATGCACTGTGTTTGACATAGGTTTGGGTTTGTTTGAAGAATTTGCTTTTTCAAATTGGAACTACGGGTTTTAGAGGATTTGTATTTGGCAAATATATAGAAGTGGCGGGTTGGAGAGAAAATTGAGGCAGACAAAAATTGGGCAACGATGCACTGTCTTTGAAATAGGTTTGGGTTTGGTTGAAGAATTTTTTTTTTCAAATTGGAACTGCATCTTTGAGAGGATTGTTATTTGGTTGAAGAATTTTTTTTTTCAAATTGGAACTGCATCTTTGAGGATTGTTATTTGGTTGAAGAATTTTTTTTTTTCAAATTGGAACTGCATCTTTGAGAGGATTGTTATTTGGTTGAAGAATTTTTTTTTTCAAATTGGAACTGTATCTTTGAGAGGATTGTTATTTGGTTGAAGAATTTTTTTTTTCAAATTGGAACTGCATCTTTGAGAGGATTGTTATTTGGTAAATGAATAGAAGTGGCGGGTTGGAGGGAAAATGGCTTCATGAAAATTGAGGCAGGTTTGATACCGGTTTGGGTTTTGGGGTTGAAGAATTTTTTTTCAAATTGTAACTGCAGTTTTTAGAGGTATTTGCCAAACAAATAAGTATAACGTCATGATCGGGAAAAGGTTTTCGCAGGATTTGTTGATAGATTTCAGAAAATCATCAAGTTTCTACCATTTTTGTACTGGTAGAAAGTAACAACGAATGCTGAATAATTTTCCATAGTTTTGTGACAAATGTTGCCTAAAGCTCGAGTTATTATCTTTTTTTATGTAATACCTGTTGACAAATGAACCTTGACGCAATGATTGCAAGGTGATCATTTGATAATATGGAAGTTTCCAGCGGAATGTTGTCAGGAAAAAATTCATGAGGGTCATTTTTCTGGCGCCAATTTTTCAGGGTCTAAATTGTCATAGAGCCAATTTTTCGAGAATTAATTTCCTTAGATTCGTTTTCAGATGAGAACATCACAATTCGAGAGGAGAGTTTGTATCGATATTAAGGTTTTCCTTTAGGTTTTTCATGGAGAGTTTGCGGTCAAAAGTCAGAGAAATAGGGATGCAGACGACGAAGTAAAGCGACTTGATCAATTTTAAGGGAGTTCGGTTTTATTTTCTTGAATGTTAATTTCGATTCACTTAGCATCGATTTTTGGCTCAGATAGATAGAAATAAAGTATATTGCATCAAAGATAAAAAATATTGTTTATATTTCGACGAATTGTTCTATATATTGGATATATTTTAAGAAGTGTGAAAATATATCTAATATTTATCCAAAATATACTTTGAATATTATATTTAAAAAATATAAGTATGTTTGATACATCTTTCGATATATTTAGTTCTCATGAAAGTGACTTAATTAGTTTGGACAACGCATCTATTTAATTATTAGTGATGATTTTGACCGCTGTGTTCTATTGGTTCCAAACGTTTCGGCAAAGATCGGTCCGTTTAAATAAAATTCTGGATTACGTTTCGACTCTCATCCGAGTCCTCTTCAGAAGTATATTTTTTTAAAAACATCCAATAAACATCAATCAATAGTGTCTGTCGACACCGACCCATGCGCTCATTTATTTTGCAGAATTAATCAGATGAGGGATTGTTGATGTTCCTTGTTGTTAAATTATTGTTTATTGATTTTAATAATGAAAACTCAAGCCCTTAAGGGGAAAATCAAAGGAATTGTTTTTTTTTTTTAAATAAATTCCAACCGGGTCCTCTGATTGAAACTTTTTTTTTCCCCCTTGGTGTTGTTGGAGACCTTGCGTGTTAGGTTAGGAGGAACTAATATCACAATCCAAGTTTTTTTAAAACCACCACAAAACTACATTTTTAATCAAAGTTTCAACCGGAGAAGCCGTTTGTATATCTTCAAGCATCTATTTAATGCTTAGAAAAAGTTCGTTTAACTATTTGTAATTCAATGACAACTATTTATTGTAATTCATGCGAATATTTCGAGATATTATAATACTATAAAAAAAGGTAACATGGATTGAAATTAATAGTAAACTATCATAATCAATACATTAGTATTGTTTATTTCCAAATATTCGCATACAATTAATAGTTTTTTAATTTTATAGTTACCGAGATTATTAATATTCCTCTAATTGTGGATTACTCTAGGGCTAATTTGCGAAAATGTCTCATCCTACTACAAAATTAAAAAATCTTTGAGTTCCTAACCTGAAATTGTTGCTGAAAGGCTGACTTGTAAGTTTCTATTACTTTACGAAAAAAAGTTTATACTCTAGTTCGTTTTGTAATTACGATTTCATAATAATAACCTGTAGTTATTATAAAATTGTATATAAATATTCAAATATCTGAAAAAAAAAGAAAGAAGAAATCTCATTTTTAATCAAATGTCGGAAGAAAATGTGAAAAACAAAATGGAAGCTAATGGTCCTCCATTATTTTCGCAATGACAGTATTTTTTAATTTATAATTTTTTAATTTTAATTTATTTTTATTTTCTATTTAAAAAGAAAAAAAAAAAAACAGGAAATTTCATTAGAAATTAACATTTTTTACTATTCAAAAGTTTACAAAATATATAATAATCGCGAGATAATAATATTATGAAATTACAGTGAAAAAAAAATGTCATTCAATTTTTTTAAGTGTATGAAAAAACGACATCGGATATTTGCACATATCAATCGATTTATTTTTTATATGACAGCTGTGAATATATTTGTATATTGAGAACTACTTTTGCTACTAAATTTAGCTCTGATTCAGTATTAAAATCAGGTATAAATTTTCTAAAATTTAAAATTCTGTATAATTTAACTTTGATTTTAAACTGCATTCTCCTTAAACAAAGCTTTTTTTAAAGTTTTTTTTAACGCATTCATTGTTCATGGCTACTGAAAAGATGTGAATGTCAAGTTTAAATGGACTATAGACCTAATTGCCTTTTTCGCAACGCGACATGTGTTCATTCACTGCAAAAGAGACCCTCATGTAGGCCTCAATTGGGTTAAGCATTAAAGTGGCGCCTATCAGCGGACACGCGTGTTTAACCCTTCAAAACTCAAGGCTTTCTAACCTCAACCTCTTTCCTCTAATATCTGCAACACTATTACTTGTTTTTTCTATCCAACAGAATTTTTTTTATTTTTTCTTTCTGTTTTATAATTTTCTGAAATTTATAAATAGGAGAAAAATTTTTATCAATGAAATTTAAAAAAATATTGATACGTTTAAAAAAAAAAGAAAATCCTTAACTAATTAATGGTGGATTAGAAAACCCAACCGAATTTTTTTTAACTAAATTTCAAAAGCTTTAATTGTTTTTAGACACGAAAAAATGGCTGAGGATTTTTTTTTTGGTGTATTAATTTGTGTCTCTTTTAAAAATATGATTAAAATATTTAGCCCGTTTTAAACCTCTTTGCCATCCGGGAAAAAAAATTAGCGTTGTCAAAATAACTCAAAAGAGACAAGAAAAGTTTATTATTGAAAAATAATAAATTGTTTGTATAATTTTTTGTAGAAATGATTATCAGCGTTACGATATTTATTTTTAAACAAAATAATCGTTCTTAAGAATTGTGGTTTGGGTAATTTGTTTTATAAAATTAATAAACTGGCTACAGAATTTTTTCTCGTAAATCATAAATTGCATTACGTTATTTTTTTCCGAGCGAAATAAATACAGAAACAGCAGAATAATTTATTTTACCTGAAGAAAAATTGTTTGTTCATCGTTGAGGCTATAGCGGTGCACCTGGCGGTATTTAAGGTGAAGTACTCAGACAAAGAGACTAATTGGGTAATTAAGACTCTTTAAAAATTGTTAAGGGCTAAAGAAGCGTCAATTAGAAGGTAAATATAGCAGTACGAGATTTAAAATACGTTTTAAAAAGAGCTTTGAATCTCCTCGTCGTTGAAGGAAGGCAACAAGTGCCAAAATAGTCAAATGAGAGTCTCATTTAATCCTCAATTGGTTTTTTTCTCATCATCACCTTCAAAAGACGTTTACTGAAGGACCTAATGACCATCTTCATGATACTAAAGTTTTAAGGACCGAAACTTGAAAGATATTTAAATCTGAGTGTATGTCAAAGATCCTCAAAATATTTCCTCAATTTTTTTTTTTCAAAAATCAACACCAAAAGCTTTGAAAATTCGTTTATTAAAAATCTATATCAGTATTTCCATCACAATCAAAATTCTATCTTCACTTCAGTACACAAATACTCTCGAAATATCAGGTCGAATATTGAATGTTATTTTACGCATATATATATATATATATATATATAATCTTAATCTTCTTAAATAAGATTAACAGAACTACACAAAATAAAATAAATTAGGTATACACATTCACACTCGTATTTTGCATACAGACTATGATTTTTGGAATTAAATTAATTCGTATTACTTGACATTAAGTAGTAAGGAGCTTTTCATAATTCATTGAAATGTTACCTTATAATATATATATATAAATATATATGTATATATATATTATATTTAGTGTATAATGCGTCCAGGCTAAGTTGCAAGGATTTTGGTCGATAAATAACGCAACTCATAGATATATATATATGGGGCATTCTAAGCCAAGTCGATAAATTTTTCTTCACATGTTTCAGTGGACTTGACTGGTTTTTATCACCCCAAAAACGACCAAAAATAATTAACATTTTTTTAAATACCTTACGTCGGGCTTTATCAATGTAAAAAAAAAAAAAAAAAAAATCTCATGAGAAACAAATATGAAATAAAATCACCACATTTTTTTTCTGGATCTCGAAAACCATTTCACGTTCCACTTTTTTTATTAAAAAAAAAGAGGCGTTTGTATAGTTTAATAGGAGATTTTATTTACGGTAAATTGTTGTATTTTTAATGCATACTGAAACTATATGTTCAATTTAAAGAACATGGTTTTTTTTCTTCTTTTTTTCTGGTAAATGAGTGTTTTAATTATTGTTTTATGGGGGCTTATAAGATTTTTTTTTTTTTTTACTAAATATGAATTTTTAATTTGAAAATTATTATTTTCATACATTTCATCACTTGTCAAAGTCACTAATTTCGACTAAAAATATACATACTTGATTTGAGATTAAAAAAAAATTATTTTCCCTCTCTGTTGAACGTTTGAACTATTTTACCAATTTTGTGAATAATTTGTGCGCGGTTATTTGTTAAAACTCTAAAAAAAATTCATGATTTTTGTACATAAAAAAAAAAATTGCTTCAGCAAAATCTAAAATAATCTTCAATTCGCAGACTTTTATTTTCGGAAAAAATGGCTTAAAAAATCGATGGAAACGTTTATCCGCACTGTGTCTTAGCTCAAAAATGTTGATATCTAATACAAGATTTTTTAATAATAATTATAAATTTTTTAATTGCGGCACAAAATTTTTATTAAAAAAATTCACGAAAAAAAAGTGTCGGTCAAAAAATTTTTTAAAATAAAAAGTGTTTTTTCGATCCTACAAAATAGTATAAAAAATTATACTATGGCCTATGAGTTGGCCGGGAATGCCCCATATATAGATATATACACTGTTAAAAATATTTTGTAAATTAATATATGTATTGGAAGTTCTTTTGCAGATACGGTATATTAAATTTAATTAATCATTATCTGTATATTATGAAATTCAATATCTGTATATAATTTAATATAATATTGTTATGAATATAGAGATTAGGCTTTTTAGTAACACATGGTATGACGATCGACAAACGAATACTTGATAAACGTGACAGAACAGAGTCTTGACAGGACTTTGATTGCGAGCAGACGTGCGAACGAAAACGATCAAGATAAATAGAAGCCTTTGTAATTAATAATATCCGCCCCACAAACAAATTTATTCATTCGCTCGGTCGTAATATTTCAATTAATATACAGATATGAATATGATATTATGAAGTCTACTGTATATTAATTTTACAACAATTTTTTTGTATATCAATTTAAAAAAATTAATATTATCTGCATATTATGAAATTTAATATCGGTATAATTTAATATAATATATTAAATTTCAATTAATATACACATATTAATATGATATTAAGAAGTATACTGTATATTAATTTCACAACAATTTCTTTGTATATTAAATTTAATATACGCGCATTTGCAAAAAAAAAACTCCAATACTTTATATTAATTTTCATAAAAAATTTCCAACGGTGTATAATATATATAGAATATTTATATAATATATATCTATAGATGCTACGTTCGATAGTTGTTACTACTTTGGTCACACGCGAGGAATTTAACGTCCAGAGCCCCATATATATAGGCAACTCTCATATATAGATATAAACACTGTTAAAAATATTTTGTAAATTAATATATGTATTGGAAATTCTTTTACAGATACTGTATATTAAATTAAATTAAATATTATCTGCATATTATGAAATTTAATATAATATATTAAATATTTAATTTAATAATATATAAATATTAAATTTAATATAATATATTAAATTTCAATAAATATACAGATATGAATATGATAATATGAAGTATACTGTATATTAATTTGACAAAAATTTCTTTGTATATTAATTAATATTTGTATATTAAATTTAATATACGCGCATCTGCAAAAAAAACTCCAATACTTTATATTAATTTTCATACAAAAATTTCCAATGGTGTATAATATATATAGAATATTTATATAATATATATCTATAGATGCTACGTTCGATAGTTGTTACTACTTTGGTCACACGCGAGGAATCTAACGTCCGGAGCCCCATATATATAGAGGCAACTCTCATATATAGATATAAACACTGTTAAAAATATTTTGTAAATTAATATATGTATTGGAAATTCTTTTACAGATACTGTATATTAAATTAAATTAAATATTATCTGCATATTATGAAATTTAATATAATATATTAAATATTAAATTTAATAATATATAAATATTAAATTTAATATAATATATTAAATTTCAATAAATATACAGATATGAATATGATATTGTGAAGTATACTGTATATTAATTTGACAACAATTTCTTTGTATATTAATTAATATTTGTATATTAAATTTAATATACGCGCATCTGCAAAAAAACTCCAATACTTTATATTAATTTTTATAGAAAAATTTTCAACGGTGTATAATATATATAGAATATTTATATAATATATACCTATAGATGCTACGTTCGATAGTTGTTACTACTTTGGTCACACGCGAGAAATCTAACGTCCAGAGCCCCATATATATAGAGGCAACTCTCATATATAGATATAAACACTGTTAAAAATATTTTGTAAATTAATATATGTATTGGAAATTCTTTTACAGATACGGTATATTAAATTCCATTTAATATTATCTGTATATTATGAAATTGAATTGAGATATATATTATGAAATTTAATATAATATATTAAATATTTAATTTAATAATATATAAAATTTAATAAATATATAAATATTAAATTTCAATAAATATATAGATATGAATATGATATTATGAAGTATACTGTACATTAATTTGACAACAATTTCTTTGTATATTAATTAATATTTGTATATTAAATTTAATATACGCGCATCTGCAAAAAAAACTCCAATACTTTATATTAATTTTCATAGAAAAATTTCAAACGGTGTATAATATATATAGAATATTTATACAATATATATCTATAGATGCTACGTTCGATAGTTGTTACTACTTTTGTTACACGCGAGGAATCTAACGTCCAGAGCCCCATATATATATAGAGGCAACTCTCATATATAGATATATAAACACTGTTAAAAATATGTTGTAAATTAATATATGTATTGGAAATACTTTTGCAGATACTGTATATTAAATTAAATTAAATATTATCTGCATATTATGAAATTTAATATAATATATTAAATATTTAATTTAATAATATATAAAATTTCAATAAATATACAGATATGAATATGATATTATGAAGTATACTGTATATTAATTTGACAAAAATTTCTTTGTATATTAATTAATATTTGTATATTAAATTTAATATACGCGCATCTGCAAAAAAAAACTCCAATACTTTATATTAATTTTCATAGAAAAATTTCAAACGGTGTATAATATATATAGAATATTTATATAATATATATCTATAGATGCTACGTTCGATAGTTGTTACTACTTTTGTCACACGTGAGGAATCTAACATCCAGAGCCCCATATATATAGAGGCAACTCTCATATATAGATATATAAACACTGTTAAAAATATGTTGTAAATTAATATATGTATTGGGAATACTTTTGCAGATACTGTATATTAAATTAAATTAAATATTATCTCTATATTATGAAGTTGAAATGAAATATATATTATGAAATTTAACATAATATATTAAATATTTAATTTAATAATATATAAAATTTAATAAATATATAAATATTTAATTTAATATAATATATTAAATTTCAATAAATATACAGATATTAATATGATATTATGAAGTATACTGTATATTAATTAATATTTGTATATTAAATTTAATATACGCGCATCTGAAAAAAAAAAAAAAAAAAAAAAAACTCCAATACTTTATATTAATTTTTATACAAAAATTTTCAACGGTGTATAATATATATAGAATATTTATATAATATATATCTATAGATGCTACGTTCGATAGTTGTTACTACTTTGGTCACACGCGAGGAATCTCACGTCCGGAGGGTTGCAGTAGGTAAGGAGTTGGCGGAAGCTACTTATTCCCGTTCAGCGAGCAAACTGACGGTCCCCGGGCAATTGGTACAGTTGCGATGTTGAGTCTTTGCTACAAACTATCCAGCCACGATGATAGAAAGAGAGGCAAGAGAACTTGAGAAGTAAACCGCGAGTGAAGAAGGTGCAAAACATCACGTAACCGATACTCCAGTTGCTATCTTTCTCTTTCTCTTTCTCTCTCTCTTTACTAAGTCCATGGAAAGATACACACAAAGAGGAGGAAGAGATGTGAAGGAGTTGTGGAAGAAACACGAATCTTAGAATTACCGCTAGTCGATGGAGAACGAGACGCGGAAACGAAGCAAAAGCAAAGCGTTCAAGATGCCACAGAGAGCACAGAATTCTCTCTCTTCTTTGCACATTTTGTCATGAACCTCTCCATGATCCTCTTATCGGGAAGACCAAGAAGAAGAGGCAACTGTAATAAGGGGTGAGATTAGATTAAGTTAAGCAGCTTATTTTTCGGATAAAAGAGAGATTAAATATATGGGTCATTCCATACCAAGTGGGCCATTAATTTACAAATTTTTCTGTAAGCACAATAATATAAATTTTGTGAAATTTTGAGAAAAATCTGAACGAAAAGAAATATTATTACTTTATTTTGTCAAAAAATGGCGGAATTTTTTTTTGGCCGGCTATTAAATTTTTTTTAAAAAGTACATTCAAAAACGTAAATTTCATACAGGAACATATTTTTTATACAGCGAATATACAGCGAATTGAAAAAAAATTAATTACAAAAAATCGGTATTAAATTTTGGGCAAATCATAGGTGCTAAAATTCTGAAATAATTTATGGATGTTCGTGATACTCTTAAGAACTTTTGAAAAAATTATTAACACTTTTTGCGACTATGCTTTATTTGGGTGGCCTACTTGGTATGGAATGAACCATATGTGTCTAGGTCTTTTTTTAATTTTTTTAAGGATACTGCGAATAAGGGCGATGAGTCCAAAGAATATTAAAAGTTAATTAATTATCACTAAATATTCGATGACATCAGCATTTGGATTTTATGTAAGAAATATTGATATTAAATTATCGTAATAATAACAGAAAAATTATTGAGGGACTTTTTTTCAAGGTACTTGATTTTTTTGTTTTGTGAAATTTGCTAATTTTTATAGGGTTTTTTAAAAATGATTTTGGCAGTAGCTTTTTTTAGGAATATACAAACATATGGGGCATTCCATACCGATTCGACCTAGCTCGGACCCTCGACCTCTGGGATTTGGTCGAAATTTTTTTATATGATTGTACCAACTCCAAAAAGTACTGGAAATTTTTTTCAGATTTTTTTCATTTATTTATTTTTTTTTACGATTTTTTAAAGGTAACATATCGTTAGCCCAAATATAAAAATCTGAAAAAATTCTCAAAAATTCTGCATGAAATAATAAAATTTTTGAGCCTAAAGCCAAAGTGGGCCGGGTTTTGCTTCTATGTTTTTTTCTATAAAAAACTATTAAAAAATTTAGAAACGAAAGAGAAAAAGTTATCAAATTTTTCTAAAATATTGCTTTCTTCTGCAAGTGCTTTCTTTTCGTAAAAAAAAAATGCGATTCATAGAAAATATGTTCACTGTTAAATCAGGCCGGAATCGCAAAACAGAGTTTCTCTCTGAGGAAGCCAAATAATAACGATATAATTTCTTGCGGAAGAATGTTTATGGAAAAAAAAGAGAAAGTGCTGTGAAAATTTCAATTTTCATGTTTTTTTATTATTTGTAATACAGCAATTTCTAGAATTATATAACAGTCTTATCGAATAGTTTTTCCTATTTCCAAAAAAATACTCATGAATCAGAATTGACAAGCCGCGCTAATCAAAGGATTCCATTGATAATATCAGATGTCAATGATGATAATTTAAAAAACGATCGTACCTTCGAATACAAAAAAAATTCAAGACCACCGAGTGCAGCTGAGATGAACAAACAATAAAATCAAATTAGATTCTACCGCACAACAAATCTAATTTTGTTATCTGACTCAACCCTGTACTCCACGAGGAATGTTTTTTTTCGTAATTTTGTGCAACTCGCAGTTTAAAAAAATTTGATAACTTTTCCTCTTTCGTTTCTAAATTTTTTAACAGTTTTTTATAGAAAAAAAATAGAAGCAAAACTCGGCCCACTTTGGCTTTAGGCTCAAAAATGTTGTTATTTCGTGCAGAATTTTTGAAAATTTTTTCAGAATTTTAAATTTGGGCTAACGATATGTTACCTTTAAAAAATCGTAAAAGAAAATAAAAAAAATCTGAAAAAATTTTCCAGTACTTTTTGGAGTTGGTCCAATCATATAAAAAATTTTCAACCAAATCCCAGAGGTCGAGGGTCCGACCCAGGTCGAATCGGTATGGAATGCCCCATATGCAAAATATATTTTGGACAATAAAATTTTCTATATATCGCATATAAAAATAATATATCTTATTGATAAATTATTTTTTTAATGTAAAATATACAAAATAAATTTGACACCCAAAAATATTCGATATTTCACATAGAAAATAATTTATATGTGTGATAAATTATATTTCATATGTAAAATGTACAAAAAACATATGCAGAAATATGTTTAACCAGTAGAAATCTTGTTTATTTTCCACCCTTTTTTGCTTCTATCTCACCACACTATTTTCCATGTGTCTCCTGAATAAATCACAAATCTTGCGTCTGTGAGACCCGGGAATATAAGATAAAGTTTTCCAACGTCGTACTTTTAAGGTTTTCTACATTTTCAAAGCTTTCCCTTGCCACAAATGTTCTTTCTGTCTCTCTTTATCCTCGCCAGGTCTTTTCATACCCTCAGCTATGTTTCCTCCATATCTTTTTCTATCTTTAGTGAAAATCATCCTCTCTATGTAGAGTTGGTTGGGACTTGGACATATGTTCTCAAAGATGACAAGGAGCCCCAAACCAAGCAGGTGTTTCTTCTACTTTTCTGCTATTCTGCTATTTTCTGTAAGACCCGAAAGGAGGGAGGAAAATTTTCCCTTAGAGAATTCGTACCATTTAACAAAAACGTAAAACTACTGAAGCGAATTTTGAAAAGAAAATTCACTGACATATGTAAATGCATGAGACGTTTTTGTAAATTATTTTTGTTGTTGATAATTTTCATCCGATTATGACGAGCAATAGCTTATTTTGTTTATTAAAATATGCTTTATTTATTTGCCGATTAGATTTAAAAATCGTATTATGTGTTCAAAAGTTACATCCATATATATTAGGGTAGTCCATTTTTTCACGATATTTTTTTTTTGCGCGGCACCTCTCAAAACTGTTCTCTATTACGTAAAATAATTCCTCGTAAATCATCGATGTGATAAAAAATATGTAGAGATCGCGACGGAATTTTCAAATTTTCTTGTTTTAAACATTTTTTTCAGTGGAAATTCAATTCACATTTTTGCATTACATGAGTGTAGAGATACTGGATATCACTCCGACAGTTCGTTATTGTTTTATGGTAGCTTTAGAGTACGAAATAATTTCAACTGCGAAAAATGTGTGCTGTGAAAGAGAAAATTAGAGGATGAGCAGATATTTTCAAAAAATTCAAAATGTGATAAAAATTTTATCGCTAAGCCAATTAACGCCGAATTAAATCCCAAATTCTGTCTGATAATAGTATACTTGTGTACCAAATTTCAGCTAGATATCTGCAAAATTGTGGAAGTCGGAACGAAAACAAACTTAAAAAAAATTACAAAATTCGCTACCGGCGTGATGTGACATATTTATCACAGAATAACTGTGCTATATAAATACTATAAAATTCTCGTAAAAACAGTGAATGATAATGATAAACATTTGGCCACAGGATTAACAAATTACATTCTGGAGATGCCGGAAACATTTAAGGGGAGAAAACTCTTTGGACGCCCGAAAATTAGTCATTTTGTACGAATTTTTTTAAATGTGTTAAAATAATTTTATGCTTCTGAAACTTTAACCTTATTTTATTAGATCTTTTAACATTTGAAAAACATTTTTCTTTTTTTTTACAACACAAAATGGTGGCGTTATTCCGCGATTATCCCGAAACTACATTTTCAAAAACTGCTCGTGCTGCGGCTTACAAAGTTATCGACCGATCTAGCTGAAATTTTGGGAGGTTTCTGTCTATATCATTAACGGAAGAATATACCTACAGCTTTAAGGATATCGCTTCAATAAATTATTATTTGAGGTGACAATTGTCGAAAAAAATAGCCGAAAATTGGAGCTTTTCATTCAAAAGTCTATTTGATATTTAATTTTATACTTTTTAAATAATTTTATAGGTTTATTTTCCCCCTACAATTGTTAGTAAACGAAAAAAAAAATATTTTTCTGATTCAGATCACTCGAAAAAATACTGTAAATGCAGCAGTTTTCGATGCCGCCGAAAAGCAGGCAGAAAGAAGAATTCATAACGTCGCCATTTTGTGTTGTAAAAAAAAAATAAAAATGTTTTTCAAATGTTGAAAGATCTAATAAAATAAGGTTAAAGTTTCGGAATGATAAGATTATTTCATTACCTTTAAAAAAATTCGTACAAAATGACCAATTTTCGCGCGTCTAAAGGTGTTTCTCCCCTTAAGTATATTATGAGACACTATAACAACAATAATTGTCCGAAACCTTCAAATGTTTATAGGTTTATCCTTTCCCTACAATTGTTAGTAAACGAAAAAAAAAAATATTTTTCTGATTCAGATCACTCGAAAAAATACTGTAAATGCAGCAGTTTTCGATGCCGCCGAAAAGCAGGCAGAAAGAAGAATTCATAACGTCGCCATTTTGTGTTGTAAAAAAAAAATAAAAATGTTTTTCAAATGTTGAAAGATCTAATAAAATAAGGTTAAAGTTTCGGAATGATAAGATTATTTCATTACCTTTAAAAAAATTCGTACAAAATGACCAATTTTCGCGCGTCTAAAGGTGTTTCTCCCCTTAAGTATATTATGAGACACTATAACAACAATAATTGTCCGAAACCTTCAAATGTTTACGACTATCATTCGCTCTTTTTACGAGAATTTTGTAGTTTTTATATAATTGGTTTCTTGGGATAAATACATCATATTATACAGATAGAGATTGACTGAGATAATTTTATAATTTTACAATTACAATTTTATAATATTTTTTTAAGTTTGTTTTTGTTCAAAGGTCCATAATTATTTAGATATCTAACTTCAATTTGGTTTACAGGTAGAATATTATCAGACAAAGGTTGGGATTTAATTTGGCATTAATTCCCTTAGGGATTGAAATTTTATGGCATTTTGAATTTTTTAAAAATATTTGCTCACCCTCTATTTTTCACTTTCACAGCACATATTTTTCGCAGTTGCAATTATTTCGTACTCCAAAACTACCATAAAACAATAACGGACTGTCGCAGTGATATCCAGAATCTCTACACTCATGTAATGCAAAAAATGTGAACATATACATGAGAATTTTCACTGAAAAAAATTATTAAAACAAGAAAATTTAAAAATTCCGTCGCGACCTCTACATATTTTATTATCGCATCTATGATTTATAAGGATTTTTTTTTCATAATAGAGAACAGTTTTGAGGGGTGCCCCGCAAGAAAAAAAAATATTGTGCCAAAATGGACCACCCTAATGCTAAGTTAGGTTAAACAGTTACAATTTTTTAACGGATATAATACTATAAAAATATATTTTCGGACAATCAATAATGCATCTTTAAAGTAACAAAATAAGCTATTGCTCGTCATAATCGTAAAGATATTATGGTTTTTCTAATTAAAAAACTAAATTACAGAAACTGATTTTTATTTTTTTTTAATTTGTGAAAGGCTGAGCTTTTCACAGGACTTTATTTTTTATTGTGTATGATTTACTAATTTTGTAGAGTATTTATGATTTATCGCAGCTATTTTTTATTTTTATTGAAATCAGGATCTTGAAACCGGCAGGTGTTTTTTTTTATTTCGGCGGGCCGAAAAATCGTAACAAAGGCAGGAAAATTTTCCGTTAGAAAATTCGTCCCGGTTGACAAAAGACCGGACACGAAGACCCTCCTGACGTATACGAAACGTGTAACCACTGAGCTTTTACAATTCTCGTTGCTCCTCCTATTTCAGCACATTAACCACGTCGGTATCTCGCACCAGGAGCGCAGTGCTCGTAAAGGACGTGTTCACCAGTGTATTTTCTTCAGCAAGAAAAAAAAAGAAGGAAGAAACGTGTATTTTTCATTTTATGAACTTTCTGCGCTCCTGTTTGCTGGGCCATTCGAGTACCGAGCTCCCCTTTTGTCCCTCTGCCCTGAAAGCAGCAAATCCTGCGACGCAACGACGACAATAACAACTCGTTGCTACGCAGCATTGTGTTACTTTCTCTACGTGAGCCAACGACGAGAAATCCAAATGTAGAGCTCAGCCTCGAGGTTTTCGTTGTTAATCATAATTAAAGTACTGAAATCGAGTTGTAGTACGCACCTTTCATTGATTAAATGTTTTTTTTATGTTGTTACATTTTTAAAAAAAAGGAAGTAAAACGAAACCTAACTCAGTAATGATGAAATCCAAGTCGAATTTTTCCACCATATTTAAAAAGCTTCATCTCATTTTCGACACGTGAAATTCGATGAGGATTATTTTTTTATTCAGTTTATTAATGCATGGCTTTTTTTTATGATATCTATTAAGTTAAAAATATATTTAAAACAGAATGATTGCTTTAAACATATTTTTTGTTTTGATTCAAATTCAAAGCTTAGCCTCGAGGTTTTCGTTGTTAATCATAATTGAAGTACTGGAATCGAGTTGTAGGACGCACTTTTTATTCATGAATTTTTTTATATATGTTCATCCGTTCAAAAAATAAAAAAATGAATTTTTTTTTATATATTCATCCGTTCAAAAAATAAAAAATAAAGAAATCTAATTAAGTAATGATGCGTTAAGAAATCCAAGTCGAATTTTTCCACCATATATAAAAAGCTTCAACTCATTTCCTAACGTGAAATTGATTGAGGACTCTTTTTTTTTTATTTCAGTGTATTAATGTATGTCTCCTTTTTGCGATACCTATTAAGTTAAAAATATGTTTAAAACTGAATGATTGTTTTAAACATATTTTTTGTTTTGATCCAAATGCAGACCTCGAGGTTTTCGTTGTTAATCATAATTGAAGTACTGGGATCGAGTTGTAGGACGCCCTTTTTATTCGTGAATTTTTTTTTTATGTTCATCCGTTCAAAAATTAAAAAATAAAGAAATCTAATTAAGTAATGATGCGTTAAGAAATCCAAGTCGAATTTTTCCACCATATATAAAAAGCTTCAACTCATTTCCTAACGTGAAATTGGTTGAGGACTCTTTTTTTTATTTCAGTGTATTAATGTATGTCTCCTTTTTGTGATACCTATTAAGTTAAAAATATGTTTAAAACAGAATGATCGTTTTAAACATATTTTTGATTTGATCCAAATGCAGTCCTCGAGATTTTCGTTGTTAATCATAATTAAAGTACTGGGATCGAGTTGTAGGACGCACTTTTTATTCATCAATTGTTTTTTATATGTTCATCCGTTCAAAAAATAAAAAATATAGAAATCTAATTAAGTAATGATGCGTTAAGAAATCCAAGTCGAATTTTTCCACCATATATAAAAAGTTTCAACTCATTTTCTAACGTGAAATTCATTGAGGACTCTTTTTTTATTTCAGTGTATTAATGTATGTCTCCTTTTTATGATACCTATTAAGTTAAAAATATGTTTAAAACTGAATGATTGTTTTAAACATATTTTTGATTTGATCCAAATGCAGTTCTCGAGATTTTCGTTGTTAATCATAATTAAAGTACTGGAATCGAGTTGTAGGACGCACTTTTTATTCATGAATTATTTTTTTATATGTTCATCCGTTCAAAAAATAAAAAATAAAGAAATCTGATTAAGTAATGATGCGTTAAGAAATCCAAGTCGAATTTTTCCACCATATATAAAAAGTTTCAACTCATTTTCTAACGTGAAATTCATTGAGGACTCTTTTTTTATTTCAGTGTATTAATGTATGTCTCCTTTTTATGATACCTATTAAGTTAAAAATATGTTTAAAACTGAATGATTGTTTTAAACATATTTTGGATTTGATCCAAATGCAGTCCTCGAGATTTTCGTTGTTAATCATAATTAAAGTACTGGGATCGAGTTGTAGGACGCACTTTTTATTAATGAATTATTTTTTTATATGTTCATACGTTCAAAAAATAAAAAATAAAGAAATCTAATTAAGTAATGATGCGTTAAGAAATCCAAGTCGAATTTTTCCACCATATATAAAAAGTTTCAACTCATTTTCTAACGTGAAATTGATTGAGGACTCTTTTTTTATTTCAGTGTATTAATGTATGTCTCCTTTTTATGATACCTATTAAGTTAAAAATATGTTTAAAACTGAATGATTGTTTTAAACATATTTTTGATTTGATCCAAATGCAGTTCTCGAGATTTTCGTTGTTAATCATAATTAAAGTACTGGAATCGAGTTGTAGGACGCACTTTTTATTCATGAATTATTTTTTTATATGTTCATCCGTTCAAAAAATAAAAAATAAAGAAATCTGATTAAGTAATGATGCGTTAAGAAATCCAAGTCGAATTTTTCCACCATATATAAAAAGTTTCAACTCATTTTCTAACGTGAAATTGATTGAGGACTCTTTTTTTATTTCAGTGTATTAATGTATGTCTCCTTTTTATGATACCTATTAAGTTAAAAATATGTTTAAAACAGAATGATTGTTTTAAACATATTTTTTGTTTTTATCCAAATGCAGACCTCGAGATTTTCGTTGTTAATCATAATTGAAGTACTAGGATCGAGTTGTAGGACGCACTTTTAATCATGAATTTTTTTTATATGTTCATCCGTTAAAAAAATAAAAAATAAAGAAATCTAATTAAGTAATGATGCGTTAAGAAATCCAAGTCGAATTTTTCCACCATATATAAAAAGCTTCAACTCATTTCCTAACGTGAAATTGATTGAGGACTCTTTTTTTTATTTCAGTGTATTAATGTATGTCTCCTTTTTATGATACATATTAAGTTAAAAATATGTTTAAAACAGAATGATTGTTTTAAACATATTTGTTGTTTTGATCCAAATGCAGACCTCGAGGTTTTCGTTGTTAATCATAATTGAAGTACTGGAATCGAGTTGTAGGACGCACTTTTAATCATGAATGTTTTCTTAATGTTCATCCGTTCAAAAAATAAAAAATAAAGAAATCTAATTAAGTAATGATGCGTTAAGAAATCCAAGTCGAATTTTTCCACCATATATAAAAAGCTTCAACTCATTTCCTAACGTGACATTGATTGAGGACTCTTTTTTTATTTCAGTGTATTAATGTATGTCTCCTTTTTATGATACCTATTAAGTTAAAAATATGTTTAAAACTGAATGATTGTTTTAAACATATTTTTGTTTTGATCCAAATGCAGACCTCGAGGTTTTCGTTGTTAATCATAATTGAAATACTGGAATCGAGTTGTAGGATGCACTTTTTATTAATGAATTTTTTTTTAATGTTCATCCGTTCAAAAAATAAAAAATAAAGAAATCTAATTAAGTAATGATGCGTTAGGAAATCCAAGTCGAATTTTTCCACCATATATAAAAAGCTTCAACTCATTTCCTAACGTGCAATTGGTTGAGGACTCTTTTTTTATTTCAGTGTATTAATGTATGTCTCCTTTTTGCGATACCTATTAAGTTAAAAATCTGTTTAAAACAGAATGATTGTTTTAAACATATTTGTTGTTTTGATCCAAATGCAGACCTCGAGATTTTCGTTGTTAATCATAATTGAAGTACTGGAATCGAGTTGTAGAATGCACTTTTTATTCATGTAATTTTTTAAAAATGTTCATATGTTTAAAAAAGAAAATAATAAAGAATTGTAACTAAGTAATGATGCATTAAGAAATCCAAGTCGAATTTTTCCACCATATATAAAAAGCTTCAACTCATTTCCTAACGTGAAATTGATTGAGGACTCTTTTTTTATTTCAGTGTATTAATGTATGTCTCCTTTTTATGATACCTATTAAGTTAGAAATATGTTTAAAACAGAATGATCGTTTTAAACATATTTTTTGTTTTGATCCAAATGCAGACCTCGAGGTTTTCGTTGTTAATCATAATTGAAGTACTGGAATCGAGTTGTAGCACGCACTTTTTATTAATGAATTTTTTTTTAATGTTCATCCGTTAAAAAAATAAAAAATAAAGAAATCTAATTAAGTAATGATGCGTTAAGAAATCCAAGTCGAATTTTTCCACCATATATAAAAAGTTTCAACTCATTTCCTAACGTGAAATTGATTGAGGACTCTTTTTTTTTATTTCAGTGTATTAATGTATATCTCCTTTTTATGATACCTATTAAGTTAAAAATATGTTTAAAACAGAATGATCGTTTTAAACATATTTGTTGTTTTGATCCAAATGCAGACCTCGAGATTTTCGTTGTTAATCATAATTGAAGTACTGGAATCGAGTTGTAGGACGCACTTTTATTCATGAATGTTTTTTTAATGTTCATCCGTTCAAAAAATAAAAAATAAAGATATGTAATTAAGTAATGATGCGTTCAGAAATCCAAGTCGAATTTTTCCACCATATATAAAAAGTTTCAACTCATTTCCTAACGTGAAATTGATTGAGGACTCTTTTTTTATTTCAGTGTATTAATGTATGTCTCCTTTTTATGATACATATTAAGTTAAAAATATGTTTAAAATTGAATGATTGTTTTATACATATTTTTGTTTTGATCCGAATGCAGACATCGAGGTTTTCGTTGTTAATCATAATTGAAGTACTAGGATCGAGTTGTAGGACGCACTTTTTATTCATGAATTTTTTTTTATATGTTCATCCGTTCAAAAAATAAAAAATAAAGAAATTTAATTAAGTAATGATGCGTTAAGAAATCCAAGTCGAATTTTTCCACCATATATAAAAAGCTTCAACTCATTTCCTAACGTGAAATTGATTGAGGACTCTTTTTTTATTTCAGTGTATTAATGTATGTCTCCTTTTTATGATACCTATTAAGTTAAAAATATGTTTAAAAAAGAATGATTGTTTTAAACATATTTTTGTTTTGATCCAAATGCAGACCTCGAGGTTTTCGTTGTTAATCATAATTGAAGTACTGGGATTGAGTTGTAGGACGCACTTTTATTCATGAATTTTTTTTTAATGTTCATCCGTTCAAAAAATAAAAAATAAAGAAATCTAATTAAGTAATGATGCGTTAAGAAATCCAAGTCGAATTTTTCCACCATATATAAAAAGCTTCAACTCATTTCCTAACGTGCAATTGGTTGAGGACTCTTTTTTTATTTCAGTGTATTAATGTATGTCTCCTTTTTGCGATACCTATTAAGTTAAAAATCTGTTTAAAACAGAATGATTGTTTTAAACATATTTGTTGTTTTGATCCAAATGCAGACCTCGAGATTTTCGTTGTTAATCATAATTGAAGTACTGGAATCGAGTTGTAGAATGCACTTTTTATTCATGTAATTTTTTAAAAATGTTCATATGTTCAAAAAAGAAAATAATAAAGAATTGTAACTAAGTAATGATGCATTAAGAAATCCAAGTCGAATTTTTCCACCATATATAAAAAGCTTCAACTCATTTCCTAACGTGAAATTGATTGAGGACTCTTTTTTTTATTTCAGTGTATTAATGTATGTCTCCTTTTTATGATACCTATTAAGTTAAAAATATGTTTAAAACTGAATGATTGTTTTAAACATATTTTTGTTTTGATCCAAATGCAGACCTCGAGATTTTCGTTGTTAATCATAATTGAAGTACTGGAATCGAGTTGTAGAATGCACTTTTTATTCATGTAATTTTTTAAAAATGTTCATACGTTCAAAAAAGAAAAAAAATAAGGAATTGTAACTAAGTAATGATGCATTAAGAAATCCAAGTCGAATTTTTCCACCATATATAAAAAGCTTCAACTCATTTCCTAACGTGAAATTGGTTGAGGACTCTTTTTTTTATTTCAGTGTATTAATGTATGTCTCCTTTTTATGATACCTATTAAGTTAAAAATATGTTTAAAACTGAATGATTGTTTTAAACATATTTTTGTTTAGATCCAAATGCAGAGTTCAGCCTCGAGATTTTCGTCGTTAATCATAATTAAAATACTGGAATTAAGTTGTAGGGCGCACTATCTGTCTAACTAGTGTTAATAGTGAAAACATATACAAATTAATGATAGACATGTACATTTCGTGATTTACCTACAATTTCGCACGATCTTTTTCTAATGACAATTTTTTTTTTCGCGTCAGAGGAAATCGTACAAATATGGTATTTTTATTTTTATGCAGTCATTATGACATTTTTTTACAGAGATTGTTGCTGGACGTTTGTGCAACAAAATTGATTAAGGGGAGATAAAGTTGTTTTTTTTTTTACCAAAATATACATTTGATTTCGCAAAATGATTTTGTTAATGGGTTTTACCTTTTTCGTAGAGTGCTAAGATTTCTTTACAATTGGCAACATTATTTTTTGATTGTGGTAATCAATTTCTTCCAACTTTTTGTCTTTTCATCACGAAAATTTATGAACGCGAAATGTATGGAAAGAATATATTTTAAAAATATATTCTATAATTTAAAACATATAATATGTTTTTTTAAATATATTATATGTGGTATATTTCATATTGAAAAAAAATATATTTCGAATCTGATGTATTTCAGCGCATAAAATATATTTTTCGTATATTTGGTATGCAGGAATGATATATTTTTAATATATATGATATGGGAAATATTATGGAAGTCTATGGCTTACAAAATATGTTATATGGAAGATATATATGAAAATATATATTTTACGCAACAAAATCTTCTGTATCCCAAATACATTTTTTGAATATATTTGATCTTTCCAAATTTTCCTGCAGAAGGATATTATGTTTAAAATCACATTATTTTCCAATTTTTTTCGATAGAAAAATTATGATTTCTAAAAACCTTGAATTTGAATATAAAACTATTCTTTCCGTCCTCTTTTTATGAATTGGGTTGAAATCTCCACAATTGGTAAATCCAATTTTCATCTATTCATCGAAATCCAAATATTCCAAAATTCGTAACTTTTGAATTTCGAAAAAAAAAAAAAAAAAAAAAAAAAAAAAAAAAAAAAAAAAAAAAAAATCCCCCACATTGAAAATTCATTAAAACAAATTGCAGTTTAGAATTCAACCCTCGAAAGTCTCAATTAATTTCACCAAAAAATCGCAAGATTTTTTGTTTCTAAATCTGCCCAAATTTTTGCTTCCAATCTAAAAATCTCAGCAATCCATAAAAAGTTTCAAAATATTCAGGATCATTAAGTAAAACCCAAAAAAAAGGATCAAAAATGCTTATCGATAATCAAAATTATTAGAATACTTCTGTAATCTCCCCTAAAAATGTCCATATTTGTCAGACTTACTCTACAATAATAATGACAATAATAATAATAATAATAGTAGTACATTATACAATAATGAAACAGAAAAGTTGAGAGGTAGTTCGTCCCGTTTAGGTTTCGTAGTGGAAAAAAAGGGTATAGAATCATACATATAGAATCAGCAAAGATGTGTATTTTCCATTGGAAACTCGAGCTTACACATGAAAAATAGAGAATAACAAGTGTACGACCGCTTGGCTGAAGTTGGACAGTGAATTTTGTTTTTTTTTTTCTTTTTCTTCTTTTCTTTCACCACTTGTTTTTAGCGAGAGTCAGAGTCACGAAGCGGAAGGGACTGGCAGTAGGAAAGAGGGAAATAGAAGAGAAAATCCTGCGTCGGAGACGACGAGATTATGAGCAAAAAAGAGTTGGGAATTAGGTGACGGTGGTTTCGTGAGCAGGAAGTGATAACGGTGAGAAGTGTTATAAAGTTTTTTTTTTTGGTGTCGCATTCCAAACACATTTTCTCTCCCTCTTTTTTTTTAAATTTATATCTGGGTATCGCATTGCCTCGCAGATTTTATAGCGTCATGTACCGAATTTTTCGTGTCTAATGTGAAGGTTTTTTTCTCGCCGGAATTTCGAAAATTTGTTATATTCGAATTTGAACATTTTTTAAATATAATCAAAACACTTTTACAAATGATGCACGAAATTATTTGTACGATTTTTTATTACCCACAGAGAATTGATAAAATAATTTTTCGTTGGTTTTTCAACTGAGTAACGTGTTGCCTCGTGTTTTATGCTTTTTTTTTTTTTTTGGAGAAATTAAAAAAATTTGTTATATTCGAAATTGGGAAGTTTTGTTTTTGATAATTTTTTTTTCAGCTGTTTAAATAAAAAATTAGAAGTTGAAAAAAATTCTGTATCGATATTTATCAATTATCGATGTTGTCTAGAAAATGATGTTAAATTTAGCAGGTCGAATTCCTTAATGAAAAAAAAAAAAAAAAAAAAAAAAAAAAAATCTGGCATATTTTTTATTTTTACTGTCCAAAATTCAATATATATTCGGATCCGAGAATATATTAATATAATCAAAACACTTTTAATGCGATTTTGGTTACCGATAGAAAAAATATCGGTAGAATAAATTATTCGTTTAATTTAGTTCTTCAGCTGTTTAAATTAAAAATTAGAAGTTAAAAAAAAATTCTTTATCGATATTGATCAATTATCGATGTTGTCTAGAAAATGATGTTAAATTTAGCAGGTCGAATTCCTTAATGAAAAAAAAAAAAAAAAAAAAAAAAAAAAAAAAAAAAAACTGGCATATTTTTTATTTTTACTGTCCAGAATTCAATATATATTCGGATCCGAGAATATATTAATATAATCAAAACACTTTTAATGCGATTTTGGTTACCGATAGAAAAAATATCGGTAGAATAAATTACTCGTTTAATTTAGTTTTTCAGCTGTTTAAATTAAAAATTAGAAGTTAAAAAAAATTCTTTAACGATATTGATCAATTATCGATGTTGTCTAGAAAATGATGTTAAATTTAGCAGGTCGAATTCCGTAATGAAAGGAAAAAAAAAAAAAAAAAAAAAAAATCTGGCATATTTTTTATTTTTACTGTCCAAAATTCAATATATATTCGGATCCGAGAATATATTAATATAATCAAAACACTTTTAATGCGATTTTGGTTACCGATAGAAAAAAATCGGTAGAATAAATGACTCGTTTAATTTAGTTTTTGAGCTGTTTAAATTAAAAATTAGAAGTTAAAAAAAATTCTTTATCGATATTGATCAATTATCGATGTTGTCTAGAAAAAGATGTTAAATTTAGCAGGTCGAATTCCTTAATGAAAGGAAAAAAAAAAAAAAAAAATCTGGCATATTTTTTGTTTTTACTGTCCAAAATTCAATATATATTCGGATCCGAGAATATATTAATATAATCAAAACACTTTTAATGCGATTTTGGTTACCGATAGAAAAAATATCGGTAGAATAAATTATTCGTTTAATTTAGTTCTTCAGCTGTTTAAATTAAAAATTAGAAGTTCAAAAAAAATTCTTTATCGATATTGATCAATTATCGATGTTGTCTAGAAAATGATGTTCAATTTAGCAGATCGAATTCCTTAATGAAAAGAAAAAAAAAAAAAAAAAAAAAAAAAAAAAAAAAAAAAAAAAATCTGGCATATTTTTTATTTTTACTGTCCAAAATTCAATATATATTCGGATCCGAGAATATATTAATATAATCAAAACACTTTTAATGCGATTTTGGTTACCGATAGAAAAAAATCGGTAGAATAAATGACTCGTTTAATTTAGTTTTTCAGCTGAATATCGTGTTGCCTCGTATATTTTCTAGCGTTATATTTATCTCCGGATGTTTTTGTTTAATGTGAACCTTCAGATTGTCCAATCTGGTCCTTCTACAGCCGCACATTGGACAGACAAAATTACCTGGATTGTGAGTGAGGTAATGATTCTTAAGATTCGACACAACACGACCGCACATTTTACATTTGCTGGTATAGGAGTTGGGCAGCTTTACGAAATAGTCTGAGACGTGTACACGGTCTAGCTCGGTTATCGGGGCGTATTCAACGCTCGGATTTAAAAATGACGAATCTGCAAATAGAGAAACAAGCGAGAGGTAAAAACAAAAAAAAAAGATTACGGGATTTTTCGATGGGAACCGTGTAACGAAGGTAAAAATAATAAAAATAAACGGTATATCGATTGGAGAAGTTATTGGTGATGCTCGGAAGTTGATTTTTACCAGAGGATTTTACATATTTGTTCAGGAGAAAATATTTGCGAATGGCTTTTGGGAAATCCGGGGGATAAGAATATCGGACAATCGAGCGAGCTACGAACATCAGTTACGTACATTTTTACGTCCGAACAGAGTATTTGCGTTTTTCCATTTCTTTCTTTTTTTTTTTCATGCACGTACCTTAAAAAAATATATATAATAAATATCATAAATATTACGTTTACATTATTACTATTATTTTATAAATTATTCATCGGGAGTCATCGTCATTCGATTTTTCTACGCTATTCAGCTATTCTTTTATTATTATTATTATTTATTTTTTTTATATTTAATTTACGCTGGTTTCTTGTACTTAAACGAGGGGAGAGAAGGCACCATTAAAAAGCCTCAACGCAAAAAAAGAAAAAAGAAAAAAAAACGTGATTTTCTTCTTTGTTTAGCCTGTACAATTAAGCGCGGCCTTCGGACTAGTTTTACTTGACTATTTCGAGCCTCGAGCTCTTATCGCTTCTTTTTTTTCGTTTTTTTTTTTTTTTTTTTTTTTTTTTTTTATGCTGCTTCTCTCAGTCTTCCACGGTTTCTCTCTTAATAGGATTTCGGGTTTTTTTGTTTGCTTAAGGTACTGCGATTTGCACGAGGAAAATTAGTCAGTGATTTTCATCATTGTTTATCGATACTTTTATTTATTGCTTGGCAATTTTGGTGAGCGATTTTTATTCCAGTATTTGTTTTAAGGAGGCACCAAAGATTTTAAGCAGAACATTTTTATTTAATTTTTTATCGGTTAAAAAATTGTATCTGTTCAAAATTTTAAAAGAGTTTTTTTTTAAATTATTTTCTTTTCTCATAATTCTACGCAATTTGTTATATTTTGACCTGAGATTTTTTAAATATTATTATAACATTATTACTAACGATCTGTTAGACGGAATTTTTAATGCGTTTTTCTGTTATCAAGAAAATAAATAAAGCGAAATTGTCATGGATATTTTTATTAAGTTTCGCTGAAGTAAAAATCTGTATTTTTTATTTCTTTATTTGTTTCTTGAAATTTGCTTCGCATATTTACCATGGAAATTTTATGTAGTGTTAACCGTTTGAAAATTGTCATTTTGTTTAGTAAATGGTTTAAAATTTTTTAAAAATAAGATTCGATAAAAACCTTCAAGAACCCATTTTTTTTTTCCCGTAATTGAAATAATCGTCTAAATCTTCTCCAAATAATGTCAAAATTATTTTTTTTATTACTTAATGATCGACATTATCTAGAAATTTAGGTTTAATCTTAAAGTTTAAAATGCGTACGTCCTGTTAATGAATCAAATATTTAAGTCTACTGTAAAAAAAAAAATTCCTAGAAGTTTTTAGAAAAGTGTATATTAAAATCTTTTAAAAATTGCTGAATTTAAAAAAGAAAGTACTAAAGCGGACCATTCAAATTTTATCCACTAATTGATTCATAAAAAAATCTAGATTTGCAAATTCTTATTTTCTTATAAAATTCACAATAATTATTATTTCTCAATAATAACGGATAGTGCTTATAAAACGATGTCTCAATTTTGAAACAACTACAAAATTTTATTATTTCACTGCACTTAAAAAAAAAAAAAAAAAAATATGTACATTATTTCACTACATATTCCGTGAAATTTTAAATGACTTTCCAATATATTTAAAAATTCCGTAAACGGTTAAGCTACAGATAATTGCCGTAAAATAATTATCAAATAAATTTTTATTCAAGAAAAAAAAAAAAAAAAATGCACATTATTTCATTACATATTCCGTGAAATTTTAAATGACTTTTCAATATATTTAAAAATTCCGTAAACGGTTAAGCTACAGATAATTGCCGTAAAATAATTATCAAATAAATTTTTATTCAAGAAAAAAAAAAAAAAAATGCACATTATTTCATTACATATTCCGTGAAATTTTAAATGACTTTTCAATATATTTAAAAATTCCGTAAACGGTTAAGCTACAGATAATTGCCGTAAAATAATTATCAAATAAATTTTTATTAAAAAAAAAAATAATAAAAAAAATAAATAAAAAAAAAAAAAATGTTCTCCACATAAAATTTTCAAAAATTGAGGACTTATTCAACTGGTGCAAATCGCAGTATCTCAAATTTCGTGCATAACCTGCGCCGGACTAGCGATGTCCGTCTTTTTTTTAAATTTAAATAATACTGTTTGAAAACGATAGAAAATAGCAATGAGAAAAATAGGCGAACGATGATAATATAATATAATGTTGCCGGGTGGCTGAGTCAACGGTGGAATTTTTATAATATATTTTAAGGGGTTTGGAAGTGTCGGGATACGGGCAGAACTCTCGATAACGATGCACGGTCACGGGCGCTCGAAGCTTCTCCCTCGAAGGCACTCAAACAACGAGCAGCAGGTTGTTTCTCTCGCGCTTCTCTCTACTCCGGAAATATTTAGTCCGACCGCGCAGAATAATAAACGAGTGGCGTTAATTGCGAACGTGTATAAGCACAGCGAACGTGAACGAGTAGAGAGATAGAGAGTATATAGTTGTTTGTTTCACGCCTCGTCACGATTCTCCTGCATGAAAATTCGACTTGGTTACTACATCGTGTTATACGACCAGCTGCTTAAATATACATATATATATAGTAAAAAACGCGAGGGATTTCGTAGAGTTATTCGACTTTAGAAAACGCGTAGAATCGGGGGAACGTTACGGCGGATTTTATGAGATATTACGAGTAGTATACACCGTTGAGAAAAAAAAAAAAAATAAATAAAAGAGTATGTAAAAGAGGCGAGACGAGAATGGAAAGCAAAGAGTCGAAGGCGCAAAGAGACGAGACGTCGACGGATTTTCCAACGTGGATATCTTTCTTCCTCGACGTACCCACCTTTTCTTCTCTTTGCCCTTCGCGCTCTTTTCCTATGCATTTGCCAACGCCTCTCGAACGTAAAACGCGGGATTTCGTTTGCCACGATTTCCCGGTCGAGATACCTTTCCCACGGGGGAAAAGCGGAGAGACTCAGAGTGAACGAGATTCGCTTCGAGAGTTTCACTGCCGACTATTTCCTCCTTTACTGACTCATGCAAGCATCAGGAAAACGCGACGTTAGAAAAATGACCGTCATTTTGGTATCAGTGTCAAAAAAACCCAAAGTAGTTATTTTGGGGTTTTTTTTGTGTGTAAAAAAAAGATTTTTTGAAAAATGATCTACCGGTCATTTGACCATATGTGGTCATATGACCTATAAATGGTCATATGACCGATGGCGTGATGTTTGACTGAAATTGACCCTTATTTTCTGGTAACTTTGTCCTGCCATTATTTTTCGAGTGACGGTCAAATGACACTCAATGGATATATTTCATAAATTGCGGTCACTTATGTTTGGTCATATGATCCTATTTCTGTTGGTAACTTCTTTTTGACAGTTCAATGAGACTTAACGGCTACTTTGAAAAATGCCGGTCATTTGACCGGTGGATGATGTTTGCCTGAAAAATGACCCTTATTTTCTGGTAACTTTTGTGTTTGTCAATATTTTTCTAGTGACGGTCAAATGACACTATGGATATATTTCATAAATTGCGGTCATTTACGTTTGGTCATATGACCCTAGTTTTGTTGTAAACTTTTTTTTCGAGATCGTTTTGACAGTTCAATGAAACCTAACGTCTAATTTGAAAAAATGACCGTAATTTATGTCCGGTCATTTGACCGTCACTCTAATTCTGGACAGGTTTTTGAAAGTAGGGCTCATTTTTCAGTACTTTTGTTTGCTCTCTGGCGGTCAAATGACTGGCGTAGTGTGAAAATGACGGTCATTTTACAGTCCCTAGTAGTACGATGTTATTTTCGTCATTTTTGAAACCACCGAATGTTATTTTGCGACCACGTCGGTAATTTAACTTCGCAACCGTTGGAAAATCGAGGTTCCATTACTGAAAGCCTCGTAAATTTCAGCCTACCTCGAGCGAGAAAAATCTAATACACATTAAAAATATAAATATATATATTAATAGAAAGATAATATTACAAATAAGTTATTATAAATTAAGAGTATCGGTTTCTCATTCTTTTTTTCATTTTCTTTTTTTTGGCTTTATCTAAGAATAGTATTTTTTTTAAATCAAACACACACGTGTTTGTCCCATCGACAAACCTAAATGAAAATGATATATATTAGACAGATAATCGTATTATTATAGGAGGTAATGTCGAGCCCTTTGTTCCAGAGAGCTTCAGCACAACGCTTCGTTTTTTTTTCTTCTTCTTTAATCCTAAGTTATCCATTATTATTATTTATTATTAAAAAAATACTCTCGTTAGTTTTTAGAATAAATAAGAAGGCGCGTGTTATTCGTGATGCGATGAGAGGAATTTTTCGGTGCCTCGACGCGCCACGAACGGAACGTTTATGAACGTCTCTATCGATATATTTCTTTCTTTCTGTTTGTCGTTTAGAATGCTGTGACGTTAATTAGCATTTTTTTCGTGTGGACTTGTGGGTGATTTTTGTTGTTGTTGTTGTTGTTGTTTTTTTGTTGCTGTATGCGTGGTTGTAATTTTGTCTCACACACCAGCTCGCTTTAGCGGCTAGGTGAGGTATTCCTCGGATTTAGCTAGGAAATGTTTCGTATCCAGGCGCGTAAACGGTGACAATATTGATCCTTCGCTTCGTATACCGTGCTTGAGCTTGATATGCCTCTTAAGATTGTCCGATCTCGTGAGCGATATCATGCATATATGACACTGATACTTGTCCGGAAAATGTGATTTCATGTGTTTCTTTATATTGGCAACGGTCTTACCGCACAGCCTACAACTTTCCGTACCGAGCTGCTGGTCTAACTTATTGTGAAAGTCATACTTTTCGTTAATATCCTTTTCGTTTCCTGTTGTTCCTGGAATACAAGGATTCCGTTTCAATTTTGATGCTTTTTGTTTTTTTATTTTTTGTTTTTCAAAATGATTTATTGTCATTCCAATTCTTGTTTCCGTTGCATTTTGTGCACTCAACAGATTCTACGAAAATTTTTTCTCACGCTCTACTTTCAAGGAAAAATAAAACCATAAATCAACAATATCTCAGAGAAACAAAAAAATAATAGTACAAAGAGAGCAAATTTTGAGTAGCAGCAAATTCAGTGTAAATCATGATGTCACGCTTCGTCAAACAGGCGAGAAATATATACGTGCAAGTACATATTTCTCTAAATAATTACCACACTCTTAATTAATCTACTTCGCAGCAAATTTCGCAACAGCACACACCTACATTTTTTTTTTTTTTTCATATGTTGTTCACAGTTCCAAGTCAAGAGTAATTGTGTAAAACAAAATAAAACAAAGTAATTCCAAACAATCGGCAGACAAACGAAACGGCAGAACTACGGAAAGAAAGTAGGTTGAAGGAAAGAAAAAAAAAATGAAGAAACATTTTTTGGGGAAGAAAATGGGGTTTCGACGTTTGATTATATTTACTTCAAATTGGCGGTTTTCTAATTTTTCTTTTTCACAAAATAAGAAGCAAAAACGCTTCAGTTTTTTTTATGAACTTCACGACGTCTCGATTATGCGTTTTTCAATCAGAAATGAGCGATTTTCGAACAAAAGTGAAGGCTCAAAATACTTTTTGGTGCGAATAAAAATTTACTACCAAATCATTTTTGCTTCGAATAAATATTAATTTGAATCTTTTTTTTATTACAAGGAAAGTGTCTATTCATAATATTTTTTCACATTGAACGAAAGTGTATTTAAAATAATTTTCGTTTTGTTCAAAATTTTATTCGAAATACTTTCAGTTTTGAATACAATTTATTAACTAAATTTTTCACTAGGAATTCTAATATTTTGAGATGAATTAAATGTTTTTTTTCGCAAAATGCAGAAAATAAATGATAAAAAAAATCGTATTATTAATTATTCAGATATTCGAACGCAAAAGTATTTTTCGTACATCCTTGCATGAATATTGCTCATTTCTGCTTGCGTAACGTTCAGCAATCATTAAAAAAAAAAATCTCGTCTCAAGGACGTGGAGCAGAAGACAGAAATGTGAGCGAAACGAGATAATCGCGAGATTGGGATGCGGTTTTGTGGAAAAATGGCGCTTCAGTCACTTTTTCCAGGCGCCCCTGCAATTTAAATGCCGAGACGATGGAAGAGATTTCGTCTCGACGAGAGGATAACGATAAGACGAAGACTCGATTGACTCACGTCCAGCTATTTTTTTTCTTTTTTTAACACCATGCAGCGACAAACTGAGAGCGCAGAATGTGTTTATTATGTTCCTTTTTAAATGTTTATGCAATATGACTGTCGATTATAAATGTAGACAACCGGTAGGCGACGATGAACGCGTCAGGGAGATTTTTTTTTCAGTTTTAGAAGGTAGAGAAAAAACAGTTTAAAGACATGCACAGAGAAAACCCGTTGTTATTCCGCTTTCTATATATATATTATTTATATATAAATAAACGGACTTAAGGATACACATGTAAATGTACTTATATACACGTACAGTATCGTACTAATCCGACCAATCCGGTGGCATAGATAATATACAGAAGACAACAGAATTAAACCATTTTTTTTCGCATAATTACAATAAAATTTTACTGTATTTTTTTTCAATTTTTTTTTTCAAGTCCTTAAAGGGCATAATAAATTATAATTTTTTTTATTTTCAACGTTTTAAGTACTGCCAAATCAGCGATAAATTTTTAAAAGTCTTTCTATCATTTTTGGTGGCTTAATTGGCTGTTTTGTAAAGAGGCTTAAGGAGCAGCGAGTGCTGATGTATAATACATTAAGAGCCATGTGTTGAAAAACAAATTGACAAATATATGTTAATATCCAATGAAATGTGGTTTAGTCCAGTATTTTTAGAAAATAAATCACAATATTGGATTATGAAGATCAATAAATTATTTTGTTTATTGGAAGATGCTCTATGAATGCAGCACCAAGATTTGTTATTTTATTACTCGTTGGAAAATTATAATCGTTTGTTATACATACGAACGCTTGTAAAAAAACGAACAATAAATAATATAAGAAATTGAGCTGGTTAATCAATAAAGTATCTTCCAATAAACAAAATCATCATAATCGTACGAATAATATGGTTTATTGGCTAAAAAAAACTTTCACGAATAAACATTTTTTTGGCAATTAGCGTTATTCAATTTTATTTCAATTACGTGACTATAAACGTTACTCAATATTAAGAACATGCGTTGCTCTCTAAGTTATTCACCAAAACATTAAAAGTCGAAATGATTTTACAAAAATGACAACTCTACTTCATCCCCTTTAAGCTGTAATTTTACTGCTCTACAGTCGACAACAACAAATAATATAAGTAGATAAAAATTTAGTTTATTCAATTGAAATTTGAAAAATGAATTTATGAAAATTCATTTTTAATATTGTATTTATGCTCGAAATTGGTGTAATTCTGTGACTGCAACGTTGCACACAACGTGTAAATAATTACAACGAGAACTCGAAAGAGCCAATCCAGCCGTACGCATCTCAACCCACGCACCAACCTCAGACACAACCGAGTACTGTCCATTTGCTTGTACACCACTTTCCCAAAACCAAATTGTTGTTAAGTGCGTTTTCATGTAATTAATATAATAATAATAATAATCATCCTCATAATTATCATCATTCTCGTGATCTTCGTCGTCATCATTATCGTTTGTTTTTTTTTAATGCTTCGTTGATGGTCTTTTTTTTTTTTTTTTTTTTTTTTTTAATGTGACAGAAGAGAGTGAGCGAAAGGGCGAGACCATTATTTGTTACTACGACAATGACATAGCAAATGCACGATACCATCACCACAACACTAAAAGGGCCTATGTAGTAGTGGATAATTTGTATATATATGTATATATATTTTTGTTTATTTTTTTTTTATTTTTTTTTTTTAAATATAAATATATATACCATACATTAAGGGGTTTGAGGTAGGTATTCTCCGTTCGTCTAGAATCTGTACACTCGGCTACGCTTCGCAAAAAATTTGGAAATAGAGGGGATGCTCGTCTCGTACGACTAATTACGCCAGTTCGCGGAGTCATTCCAAAACGTCCATGCACATCGTCCGCTATTTCGAGGATCTTACATTTTTCCCAAGTCACTGAAGGTTTGTACCCTTTTTTTTGTCTTTTTAAACCTCGGTTGTCATGACCAAATTTTTATAATTTACATCTTAAAGGCGTTTCAATTTGATTGCAAAAAAAAAAGGCATAAATGAAAAAGTTGTGATTCGTTCACCAGATTTTTTGGCAATGATAATATATAAATTTGTGTGGGATCTTTGTTGTAGTTTTAAGTAACATCTGAATTGTCAAATAATTTAAATGCTTTCGAATAATTTAGATTATACGAATTATAAGAGTTTACCGAATTATGAGAGTTGTTTGAGTTATTCGAATTATTCAAATAATTTGTGTTATTTGAATAATTCAAAATATTCAAATTATTTGAGTTATTTGAATAATTCAAAATATTCAAATTATTTGAGTTATTTGATAATTCAAAATATTCAAATTATTTGAGTTATTTGAATGATTCAAAATATTCAAATTATTTGAGTTATTTGAATAATTCAAAACATTCAAATTATTTGAGTTTTTTGAATAATTCAAAATATTCAAATTATTTGAGTTATTTGATAATTCAAAATATTCAAATTATTTGAGTTATTTAAATATTTAAAAATATTCAAATTATTTGAGTTTTTAGAATAATTCAAAATATTCAAATTATTTGAGTTGTTTGATAATTCAAAATATTCAAATTATTTGAGTTATTTGAATGATTCAAAATATTCAAATTATTTGGGTTATTTGAATAATTCAAAATATTCAAATAATTTGAGTTATTTGAATAATTCAAAATATTAAAATAATTTGAGTTATTTGAATAATTCAAAATATTAAAATAATTTGAGTTATTTACATAATTCAAAATATTCAAATTATTTGAGTTATTTGAATAATTCTAAATATTCAAATTATTTGAGTTATTTGAATGATTCAAAATATTCAAATAATTTGAGTTATTTGAATGATTCAAAATATTCAAATTATTTGAGTTATTTGATAATTCAAAATATTCAAATTATTTGAGTTATTTGAATGATTCAAAATATTCAAATTATTTGGGTTCTTTGAATAACTCTAAATATTTAAATTATTTGAGTTATTTGAATGATTCAAAATATTCAAATTATTTGAGTTATTTGAATAATTCAAAATATTCAAATTATTTGAGTTATTTGAATAATTCAAAATATTCAAATAATTTGAGTTATTTGATAATGCAAAATATTCAAATTATTTGAGTTATTTGATAATTCAAAATATTCAAGTTATTTGAGTTTTTTGAATAATTCTAAATATTCAAATTATTTCAGTTACTTGAATAATTCAAAATATTCAAATTATTTGAAGTTAAAAATTTGAAAAATAAAGTATAAAAAATCCATAACATATCGTCACTGGATTTGTCGCGTTATTATTATTATTATTTTTTTAAACATACTCTGCAATATTTACACCATAATTCCTTCGTTCAAATCAGACTTTAAATAATGGCAGCCGTTTGAAAATTCAGCGAATGTGAACCAATGGACCACGAGGACTGACAACTAAGGGTTAAAGATGTTTATGCATTAATTTCGTCAAAAAGAAATGTGAGATTATTAAAATTGACCGAACGAGAAATATGTGAGATCCTTTGGAAATGTCGGTTTTAAAAAGTTTGTAAAGTCTTACCATCAAGTCCATCGAGCATTTCGGGAGGGTTGTGGTGCTCGGAGGTTTCGATTCCTGGCACACCGTCGCTAAGCGCCCCCGCGGTAGGTCCTCCGTCTTCCCCTAACATTCCGACCGGATGTCCCTGAACATAACAAATCTTGTATTAGGAATGCTAAGCACGTACAACTCGAACTCTGACCTGCGCCATATTGCGAAAACGGCACTGGTGCAACTACAACCTGAAAATTCACGTTTTAGTCACTCGATCCTTGTGAGACTGAAATACTTTTGCGTCGACCATCACATGTCATCCAATTGTGAGCTCATTCTCTACAAAAATATTGTCGATTGCTTGAAAAATGGCATTGAAGTGCTGAAGTTGAGGGTGAGAATTAAAAAACAAAAAATGTTGATATATACGAAGAAATGACATTTTTTTTTCTATTTTTGAAATAAATTCTATTTTGATATATGATATATTTCCAATATGATCCTTGAATATATATTGAATATATTTTAAATATAGCGCAAATATCTTAATATATTTAAGATGTGTTTTAAAAATCAAAATATATCTGTGATAGCTCAAATATCAGAATATATCTGAAATATAGTATATATCACAATATATCTCAATTGTGGTTTAAAGAATTTTTATATATTTGGGAAAAATCCAAATATATCATGAATATAGTCCAAATATCTTAATATATTTAAGATGTATTTTAAAAATCAAAATATATCTGTGATATAGTTGAAATTTCAGAATATGTCTGAAATATAGCATATATCACAATATATCTCAATTGTAGTTTACACAATTTTTGTATATTTGGGAAAAATCAAAATATATCATGAATACAGTACAAAATTCGAATGGATTTGCGATATGATCCTCAAATATATGTATATTTTAAATATAGTCCAAATATCGTAATATATATGTACGATGTATTTTAAAAATCAAAATATATCTGTGATATAGTTGATATTTCAGAATATATCTGAAATAAAGTATATATCACAATATATCTCAATTGTAGTTTTCAAGAATTTTGATATATCTGGGAAAAATCGAAATATATCATGATTATAGTACAAAATTTGAATGGATTTGCGATATGATCCTCAAATATATGTATATTTTAAATATAGTCCAAATATCTTAATATAATTAAGATGTATTTAAAAAAACGAAATATATCTATGATATAGTTGAAATTTCAGAATATATCTGAAATATAGTATATATCACAATATATCTCAAATGTAATTTAAAGAATTGTTGTATATTTGGGAAAAATTGGAATATATCAGGAGTACAGTAAAAAATTTAAATGTATTTGCGATATGATCCTCAAATATATGTATATTTTAAATAGAATTCAAATATCTTAATGTATTTAAGATGTATTTTAAAAATCAAAATATATCTGTGGTATACTTCAAATATCAGAATATATCTGAAATATAGTATATATCACAATATATCTGAATTGTAGTTTAAAGAATTTTTATATATTTGGAAAAAATTGGAATATATCAGGAGTACAGTAAAAAATTTAAATATATTTCCGATTCTAATTAGAAAAAAAAAAAGCAAACGAAACTAACGTACGGTATTTTAGTTGTGAATTTTGTCATCACATATATTTTGGGGTACATTTGGAATATATCTGTGCATAAATATATGGAAAACATGAAAAAATTCTAATAATCAAATCAATTTGATGATTTTTTTTATTCGTCAGGAATGTAATGAAAAGTTTCAGATATATCTAAAATATAATTAAGTTATTAAGTAAATGATAAAGCATGTCAATAAGAACGATATATGGCATTCAAAAAAAATTATAGTAGATAAACTATGAGTAACTACAGCATTGGCAAAACAATTCAGGCAAATCGTTACACTTTTACGGTTTACATGCAAACATCAAAGTTGGCTGCACTTTTACAGTTGCATGTGAGTTTTTGCACAAAAGATGTTTAATTTGCTATCGGAATTACCTTTGAATAATATTTTTCTGAATCAAAATAGCTTTCAATAATTGCATCTTTGAAAAATTACTTCATTTAATCATTACTAAATAATTTTTCAAAAATTATATACCGCTCCGGGTAATTTTGGGCATTCGAAGATTAATTTTTGTCTCTTAATCGTATTTTAATCTAGTTTTTTTTTCTCCTCAACGAATTTCTTTTTTTTCCATTTTATTTAGTATGAACATTTTTTTTCAATTATTGAATGATTAAATAAACTTTTTTGTATTTTTGTTATTTTTTGTATTTTATTTATAAGAAAATTTTTATAAATTATAATAAAATTTGAAATTGATCAATAGAAAATTTCAGGTATACGATATTTTACATTTGCTTCACTAAATTTAGTATCGACTTGATCGATATTCAACGTTATTAATGATGATCAGATTGCAAAGGTAATTATTTACTATGTATAATTCTTAAAATACTAATTTTTTTTTCTACTCGTTGCCGAATTTCGGAATGTTAAGAGATGCGCGCATTATTTTGGATTAGGAATGTGACGTGATTTGGTTTTTTTTTTTTTTTTTTTTACGAAACAATAAATTGACGTTAAACGATGTAAAAATAACAACATTTATTTCATTGATGTCGTAATAAACGATTACAACTTACAACTGCATAACCATTGGACTTATGTTAGTCGTAACACGACAACAAATAAAATCTTTTATATGTTAATTGCTGTTTTGTTTTAATAGTCATTCCATGACTTGTTAAAAAATCACATAGAGTATAACGAGAATTAAAAGGAAATTATAAACAAGGATTTATCTGGCGCGATGTAAAATTCGATTAATTTCATCAGGAACATTTACAGTAAATGTGAGAATTAAACGATTTTAAGTTTAAAAAAGGCACAAAAAAATGTTTTTTTTTTTTTTTTTTTTTTTTTCAAAAGAATTTTGCATTTTTTAATCAACTTGTAGATGAACGTTCAAAATATATTGCTATCGACTCATTTTATCAAAGAATAAAAATACGTTTTTTATGTGTAAAATTAGTGAAATTTCACTTCAGTAGTAAAAAAAAAAAAAAAAAAAAAAATATTCTGAAAAATACAATAAATTCTGACATCCGGTTCAGTTATACTTTATAACTAAATTTACCCATTAGGAAATACGTTTAAAAAAATTGTGTTACAAATTTTAAGAGGGTAATAAATGAATCTGCAATTTTTGGTTTCTTTTTTTTTTTTGCGAGAATAAATATAATCAATTATGAAAAATTCCTCGTGTGAACTTTTAAATATTGGGCACCAAAAACATTTTTTGTGCAATTTTTCCTTGTTTTAATTCATCATTTATAATATTCGAGACAGCACGAATAAACGTAGTTTATAATCATGCATTTGTTTATTTTGTTCCTCACTCGATCGGTGTTCGAAAAACCTTAAGATTAAGATTTCATAATTCAACTTCATCACAGAAATAAAGGAAAAGCTATGGTAGAAAGGCACTTTTGTAATAATAGTACGTTAAAGCAGCGACGCTGTCTCTGAACGTTAATTACCTGAGAGTATATAAACGATATTTTTCGCATCAACGAAAATATGTAATAAATACAAAAAAATTACAAAACTTTAATGCACCGTATTGTAACGGTTGTCGTTACGGTTGAAGATTTATCAAGATAGGAACTTGTTGTTAAGAGTAGTACGAAAGGATCGCGACGAGTATCACATTCGCTTAAGGGGAGAAAGTCAAACCCAAATTGCTGATATTCATCGACTGTATCTGATGATGTCATTAAAAAAAATATATATTCTTTTTAAGGAGGTTGGAGCGCTCCACACTAGTCAAATCAGTGCTAAATTTTTAAAAGCGTTTCTATAATTTCAGATGGTTTAATAATCTGTTCCAAGCTGTTAATCACATAGCAGCATTAGTTCTTGATATTGAAATACATTCACAGCTGTCATATGAACAGTAAATCGATCAATATCACCAAATTTCCGATGTCATGTTTTTTTATCCAGTTTTGTAAAAGAGTAAACCGTAATATCAGTCCGATTATGACGAAACATAGCTCATTTTGATCAGTGGAAGATCCTTAATCGATTGACCGTCCGGATTCGCTATAGTATCAGGCGTTCAAAAGTTACAGTTATTTGTATACTTGATGTTAGGTTATGATAGGATAAACAAACGGTTGTAACTTTTGAACTACAAATACGATTTTAAAAAATAGACGGCCAATCTATAGAATATCTTTTAGTAAACAAAATGAGCTATTGGTCGTCATAATCGGACTGATATTACGGTTTACCCTTTTAAAAAACTGAATGAAAAAACATAACATCGGAAATTTGCAGATATTAATCGATTTACTGTTAATATCACAGCTGTGAATGTATTTGAATATCAAGAACTAATGCTGCTACATGATTAACACCTTGGAACAGATTATTAAAACATCTGAAATTGTAGAAACGCTTTTAAAAATTTAGCACTGATTTGACTAGTGTGGAGCGTTCCAACCTCCTTAAGGTGATACTGGAGTAGATTTTGATACCGACTTTGGTCGGTAAGTTTCCCGATTAGGACACAGGTGGTGGTAGTCTGCTTACTTTTGGCAAAAGATACCGAAAGCAAAATGGCCGCACACCATATATCAACAGATCTTTGCTGTAAGATATAATTGTTTCTGGAAATTAGATATGTAAAATCAGACCGGACGTCAATTCTGTGATGATTTCTAAATATTCCAAAACCATCAGAATGTTAACTACACAAGCCAAATCCATATATAGTGTATACTACGATCGCATTGCAGAGGCTCGGAGCTTTTGCCAAAAGTAAACAGCGCCACCTGTCTCCCAATGACGGAACTATATTCATGCTCTTTACCAGCTCTGAGCCTGGGCGAAAAGCAAACAGTCTTTGCAATCGTAGTATACACTATTCGTGGATTTGGTTTTTGTAATCGACATTCCGACGGTTTTGAAAGGTTCAGGAATAATCAAAGAATGGGTGTCCGGTCTGATTTAACACATCTGAGTTCCAGAAACGTTTATATCTTACCTCAAAGGACCTGTTGACATTTCGAGCGGCCATATTGGTTTTTGAGAGGTTCAGTAATATACAATTTCTTACATTTCTTGTATGTTTTGAACAGTAATTCGACCGAACACCCAAGCATGAATGTTTTTATTACATCCCTGCAAAATTTGACGTATATTTGTAGCATATTTTCGATGAATAGTGTATACTACGAAATCGCCTATTTTTACCGACCAAAGTCGGTAAAAAAATCTACTCCACATCCACTTAAGGGGATGCTGGAGTAGATTTTGATACCGACTTTGGTCGGTAAGTTTCCCGATTAGGACACAGGTGGCGCCGAGTAGTCTGCTTACTTTTGGCAAAAGATACCGAAAACAAAATGGCCGCACACCATATATCAACAGATCTTTGCTGTAAGATATAATTGTTTCTGGAAATTAGATATGTAAAATCAGACCGGACGTCAATTCTGTGATGATTTCTAAATATTCCAAAACCATCAGAATGTTAACTACACAAGTCAAATCCATATATAGTGTATACTACGATCGCATTGCAGAGGCTCGGAGTTTTTGCCAAAAGTAAACAGCGCCACCTGTCTCCCAATGACGTAACTATATTCATGCTCTTTACCAGCTCTGAGCCTGTGCGAAAAGCAAACAGTCTTTGTAATCGTAGTATACACTATTCGTGGATTTGGTTTTTGTAATCGACATTCCGACGGTTTTGAAAGGTTCAGGAATAATCAAAGAATGGGTGTCCTGTCTGATTTAACACATCTGAGTTCCAGAAACGTTTATATCTTACCTCAAAGGACCTGTTGACATTTCGAACGGCCATATTGGTTTTTGAGAGGTTCAGTAATATACGATTTCTTACATTTCTTGTATGTTTTGAACAGTAAGTCGACCGGACACCCAAGCATGAATGTTTTTATTACAGCCCTGCAAAATTTGACGTATATTTGTAGCATATTTTCGATTAATATTGTATACTACGAAATCGCCTATTTTTACCGACCAAAGTCGATAAAAAAAATCTTCTCCAGCATCCCCTTAACCCAAAAACAAAGGTTTTTCACTCTATGGCAAATGTATCTAACTATTGTAAATTAGCTATAGAAAATTAATGGGTTTTTTAAATTTCTCACTTTTTTTCTGAAAGAACCGATAAGCCAAAAATGTCTAAAAAATGCTGTATTGTATATAAGAAGAATTCTTCTGCAATTAATGATTTTTTGTTCTTACTAAAGTTATACTTTTTAAAATTAACTTCATTCATAACGGGAGAATTCTTCTTATGTACAATTGAGCATTATTATGTAAAAAAAAAATTCACTCTTTTTCCTGAAACAACCGATAAGCCAAAAATGTCTAAAAATTGATGGATTGTACATAAGAAGAATTCTTCTGCAATTATTTATTTTTTTAATTTTTTTTTTATTAGTAAAGTTATACTTTTTAAAATTAATTTCATTCACGACGAGAGAATTCTTCTTATGTACAATTGAGCATAATTATGTAAAAAAAATTAACTTTTTTTCCTGAAACAACCGATAAGCCAAAAATTTCTAAAAAATGCTGAATTGTACACAAGAAGAATTCTTCTGTAATTAATGTTTTTTTTTTAATTTTATTTTTTTATTAGTAAAATTATACTTTTTTAAATTGACTTCAGTCATGACGGCAGAATTCTTCTTATGTACAATTGAGCAATTTGTAGAAACTTTTCGGCTTACCGATTATCACAAATAGTGTAAAGTTTTTTAAAAAAGTTCTATAAATTTTCTATAGCTTATTTGCAATAGTTAGATGATTCTGCGATAGAACAAAAAATCTTTGTTTTAGGGTTTAAAAGAATATATATTTTTAAAATAATGTCAGCAGATAAACAAGTAAGATATCTATCAATGAATATCAGCAATTTGGGTTTGACTCAAATGCCACTTAAATCAATCGTCTTTGAAATTAATAGCAAGTACCGGGAAATAGTTGCCACCTTTATTATGTAACTAACATTATTTATTTCTATTTTTCATAACGTAAACAATTTTTTTTAAACTCACTTTTTTTCGATAAAAAAAAGATTGTTTTTCATCGATTCGAATTTTAAAAAATCCGTTATTTCAACATTTATAGTATTTTCGCTATTCTTGTGATTAAATAAGTGGAGGTTTTTGTGTCCAAAAGTATTTTAAAAAATGGAGTATTATTAAACAATTTAATTTTGCACTGATAGTTAATATTAAATATTTGATCAAACAAATAAATAATCATTTTTCAATCGCTTGTAAATATGAGATTGATTTTACTAATGATGAAAAAAAATTCGACACTCATTTCTTGGACAGAATTGAAATATTAGTCAGACATTAAAGAAAGAATGATTAAGAGTTACCAAAATTTGTTTTACTAAAAATCCCATCAATATTTATGTATATTAATTTATTTATTTATATTGATATTTTTGACAATTCACAAAATGTGACTTTGCATTTGGTACGATAATATAACTCTGTGAAACATAGTTTTATTTTTATTTCAAATTTGTAATATTTTCATATTTACAAATTCTTGTCATCAGATTAAAATATGGAAGTAGCAACAAAACTGTTAGTAATAAATCGAAAAATCTCATTTATGCAGCATTTTGTTGCTTTTCGAGCGCTAAACTTTAATTTTTTTAAATTTGCAGCAAATCTAGTTAGAGATCCAACAGTATTAATGTATATTGTATGTTCAGTTGCAGAATTAGTCAACAGTAAGTAAAATATAATCATAAAATAACTGTAAAGGTGGCAACTTTGGTCCGGTAAACTAGACCGTAATTCTTGTACAAAAATAAGCCCCAGGAAAGAAAAATATATTCGAAAATATATGATTACTTATATATTTCTCTGAATATACTTGATTAAAAATATATTCTTGCGTATATCAGATATTTTCGTCACGAAAAATTCTGTACATTTTTATTTGTAATTATTAAATATATACATATTTAAAAATATATATATTCTATATATAAAATATATAAATAATATATATTTATAAATATATATTTAAAAATATATATATTCCGTGTATATTTAATGTACAAAAATGTATCAAGAATATTCCACAAATAATTTATATATTTGCCATATATTTTAAATATACTAAATTAAAAATATATTTGTATGTATATCAGATATATTTTTCCGAAAATGCTTTATACGATTTCGTATAAATCCGATAACTGTTATGTTGAAAAATATACAACATACATATTTTTGTGTATGGAAAAGAAAAAAAAAATCAAAAATATTCCACAAAAATCTGGATTTTTTTTTTTTCGAATATACTTAAATTTCGTGGGGTAAGTAAAAGCATCGTCGTTCGGCCTAATTAACTTTAATTATATACTATCTTCACATGGTAGAATTGTGATTTCTGTAATTGCAATTTTTGTCCATTTTTACTCAATAACATAAGTATATCCAGCTTTAGTGTCTCCCTCTTTCATAACGCACAAATTATGAGCTTTGCATTTATCATGATGATTGACAATTTCGAGTCTAAAGTTGCCATTACCGGCGGCAAATGATGTACGAATTTCGGGTATAGTTTCACTCCATTTTCTGCAATATTTGCAGAACATTAGATTGGAATTTTGGTCATATTGCAGCCAAGGATAAGCGTCGAGCCAAGAGGTTTTGAATCTACCGGCTTTTCTACCCTGCGAAATTGGACGCGCGACGCTCATTTGCGACATCGTTGACTGTATAACCGATGTGCCTTGCTCTAAAGATTCTACACCGCGAAAATGCTTTGTATTGCTTGTTGCTGTCTCGCGAAAAATAGTACTGTCGACGGTTGACGCGTTTGAATAGCTATTTCGAGGAGAAAATGCAGAATCGACGGTTCCGCTACCGGGAGAATTGTAATGATGGTGCAAAGAGGACGCTTTTTGGCTCTCAATCGGAATTTTGAGTTTCTTGTGAGGCAGCTTGACAGCAGCGCGCTGGTACTCTGGAATGGTTGCGGACATATCGATACATAGAGAGCCTCCGGCCATGATGGCGCTTTCACGAGAGATTTGCGAGAGATTTGCGGCTTGACGACCAGCTCGAGACATGCTCTGTACATCCATAGTTTCATCACTCTTCCCATCCCTTTGAACCTCCCTCTCCACACTAGTCTGTCAACAGAGAAGGAAAGGATATGTGCTTAATTCAACACATTTCAAATTTTGTCTTTTGCTTTTTTTTTTTCTCTTCTTTTTATCAACTATAAGCCAATTCTTTTTTTTTCGCGATAATCCCTTCCTTCTGCGTTTATTACAGTTTTCAAATTCTATTTATTCCTTCACTTAAGGTAGTTCTGTCGGTACGCCGGAGTCATAAATCTCAGAGTCTATATGACATTAAAAAATAATCATACGCATCACTTTGACTGCCTCAATAATAATATCAAAAATAATCGAGAATCCTTCGGAATTGTCGTAATCAAATTAAAACGATTATTTGTAAATAATTGATATGTTTAGTGCGGATTTGACTTCATTTTTACGATAGTTAGGTTAGGAAACGTCATTTGGACCGGTATTGTGCACTTTGACCTTGGTTCAATTAAACATTATTCCGGAGACTTCGCCTTTTTTCATGATGCATCAATTCCTGAATAATTTCCGAATCCGTAGTACTTTTTATTTTTTCTCTATCTTTGATCTAAGTATGTTAATTTTCGATTTAAAGATCAATTTTTCCAGCCCTCCCGTAAGTGCCGTGTAAAAAGATCGATTTTCAAGTTTTAATTGTTCATTCAAATACTCGGTAAAAGCCTTCAAGATTTTGTGCAAGTAAAATTGAATAACTTAATTACAACATGTCAAAAATTCATGCATATGAGTTTGGATTGCCTTCACGACAGAACTACCTTAAGGTAGTTCTGCCGGTACGCCGGAGTCATAAATCTCAGAGTCTATATGAGATTAAAAAATAATCATACGAATCACTTTGACTGCCTCAATAATAATATAAAAAATAATCGAGAATCCTTCGGAATTGTCGTAATCAAATTAAAACGATTATTTGTAAATAGTTGATATGTTTAGTGCGGATTTGACTTCATTTTTACGATAATTAGGTTAGGAAACGTCATTTGGACCGGTATCGTGCACTTTGACCTTGGTTTAATTAAACATTATTCCGGAGACTTCAACTTTTTTCATGATGCATCAATTCCTGAATAATTTCCGAATCCGTAGTACTTTTTATTTTTTCTCTATCTTTGATCTAAGTATGTTAATTTTCGATTTAAAGATCAATTTTTCCAGCCCTCCCGTAAGTGCCGGGTAAAAAGATCGATTTTCAAGTTTCAATTGTTCATTCAAATACTCGGTAAAAGCCTTCAAGATTTTGTGCAAGTAAAATTGAATAACTTAATTACAACATGTCAAAAATTCATGCATATGAGTTTGGATTGCCTTCACGACAGAACTACCTTAAGGTAGTTCTGCCGGTACGCCGGAGTCATAAATCTCAGAGTCTATATGACATTAAAAAATAATCATACGCATCACTTTGACTGCCTCAATAATAATATAAAAAATAATCGAGAATCCTTCGGAATTGTCGTAATCAAATTAAAACGATTATTTGTAAATAGTTGATATGCTTAGTGCGGATTTGACTTCATTTTTACGATAATTAGGTTAGGAAACGTCATTTGGACCGGTATCGTGCACTTTGACCTTGGTTCAATTAAACATTATTCCAGAGACTTCACCTTTTTTCATGGTGCATCAATTCCTGAATAATTTCCGAATCCGTAGTACTTTTTATTTTTTCTCTATCTTTGATCTAAGTATGTTAATTTCAGGTAAAAAAAATCAATTTTTTTGACCTGATTCCCTTTTCTTAAGGGAACCAAGGCACCTAAAAAAAGTCATAAGAAAAAAAATTCTGTAAATGATACGAGTCTTTTAAAAAATCTTATATTTAAACGTCATTAGGTACATAACAAGCATTATTATTCTGCAATTTTTTAAAGACATTCAGTGCACAAGAATGGTGTGAGGTCAAAAGTAAAATTTTTCACTTGTCGTAGCTTTTGGAACAAACCAGTGAACCAATTTTAGAGTTCGATGTCTTATTTTATCTGTCGAAGAGTGCATTCTGGATTGAATATAGCGATTTCGGATGCAGTGAAAATTAGATTTACTGTAACCAATTGTTTAGTGAGTTTTTAATCGAGAGAGATTTATTTACACATTTAAAATCATAGCTTTGTCATAAAGAGCTGAAATAAAAATTCCTATATTCAATCCAGAATGCACTCTTCGACAGATAAAATAAGACATCGAACACTAAAATTTGTTCACCGGTTTGGTCTGAAACCTATGGCAAGTGAAAAATTTTACTTTTTACCTCACACCATTTTGGTGCACAGTATGTCTTTATAAAATTGCGGAATTATCATGCTCATCATGTATTTAATGAGGTTTTTATGTAAGATTTTTTAAAAGAAGTGTATTATTTACACAATTTTTTTTCTTATGACGTTTTTTTGGTGACTGGGTCCCCTTAAAGATGCTTCTGCGTTTATTACAGATTTTTTAATTCTATTTGTTCCGTCACTTAAAGATGCATTTTTATTCATCTTTTTTTATTCATAGTGGTCAATTCTTTTATACTTTTTGTTGTTGTTGGATGTCGTAATAAAACTATGAAATAAAAACTAAAATAAAAGTTCTGTTAAGGAATCTTTCCAGTGTGAAAAAAAAAAAAAAAAAAAATGTCTTATGCTCTCAAATTTTTTGAGCGAAATTTGAAATACTTCGCTGGCATACTTTATGGACCTGACATCGCCGATTAGTCGTAAGTACACAATTTAGGTATATGAAATTTCTACACTCGAAACTTTAAACGCGTTTTTCTCGAAACAACATTTTTCAAAACGGTCGACATTCTCCAGGGAACAGTTTTCAAGCGAACGTTTTCAAATTTTAGGAGAACATTCTTCACGCTACTCTCTATCGTGCTATGGAAGCTTTTTTTTTAATCTTCCCATTTTTTTAAAAGAAAAACTGTCGAAAAAAACGGCTAAATTCGGTACTTTTTCTTCAAACCGCCGCCATTTTGTCAATTTTGATTTAAAAAAAAAAGCCTCCATAGCGCGATAGCCAATAGCATACTAATTAATAATCCTTTGGGTTTTTATTTTTTTCAGATCATATTTGCGACCCCTAGGATGTCCACCATGAGGCTATCTTTTTTATCAACATTATTTTCAACAATTATAAAAATATATTTAAACAATAAAAATCGTCTTATAAAAAATCATTTTCTGTCATTCATGATTACCTTAATATGTCATAAAAATTTCAGATTGATCGGCGTATAGTAACCGTCCGAAAAAAAATCGTCAAAGTAGGCTATTTTTAGGGCTGTCACACTGGAAAGATCCCTTAACAGAGAAGGAAAAGATATGTGCTTAATTCAACACATTTCAAATTTTGTCTTTTGCTTTTTTTTATCAACTATAACCCAATTTTTTTTCGCGATAATCCCTTCCTTCTGCGTTTATTACAGTTTTTTAAATTATATTTATTCCTTCACTTAAAGATGCATTTTTATTCATCTTTTTTATTTATAGTGGTCAATTCTTTGATATTTTTTTGTTGTTGGATGTTGTAACGAAACTATGAAGTAAAATAAAAATTCTATTAACAGAGAAGGAAAAGATATTAAGATATCAAATTTTGTCTTTTGCTTTTTTTTTTATCAACTATAAGCCATTTTTTTCGCGATAATTCCTTCCTTCTGCGTTTATTACCAATTTTTAATTCTATTTATTCCTTCTCTTAAAGATGCATTTTTATTCATCTTTTTTATTTACAGTGATCAATTCGTTGGTACTTTTTTGTTGTTGGATGTGGTAACGAAACTATGAAGTAAAAATGCGTAACGAAAAATTGAAATAAAGACTAAAATCAAAATTCTGTTAACAAAGAAGGAAAAGATGTGAAATTTTGTCTTTGCTTTTTTTTATCAACTATAAGACAATTTTCTTTGCAATAATCCCTTCCTTCTGCGTTTATTACATTTTTTAAATTCTATTTATTCCTTCACTTAAACATGGATTTCTATTCATATTTTTTATTCATAGTGGTGAATTATTTTATACTTTTTTTGTTGTTGCTTGTAGTAATGAAACTATGAAATAAAAATTCGTAACGAAAAATTGAAATATAAAGTAAAATAAAAATTCTGTTAACAGAGAAGGGAAATATATGAAATTTTGTATTTGCTTTATTTATTTTTAATTGGCTTATAGCCATAAGTCAATTTTTTAAAATTATTTCATTCTGCGTTTATTAAAGTATTTTTTATAAATTTATTTATTTATTTTTATTTATTTATTTATTTATTCAATATAAATAAATGTTATTTATATCTCGGCCTTCTTCACTTAAAGATGAATAAAATAGTCGTCAATCATTTTTTAGTTCTTTGTTATTAAGTGTCGTAACAAAACTATGAAGTAAAATAAAAAATTCTTTTAACATAGAAGGAAAAGATATGTGCTTAATTCAACACATTTCAAATTTCGTTTTTTTCAGCTATAAGACAATTTTTTTAGCAATAATCCCTTCCTTCTGTTTCATTCATTTTTTAAATTGATTTCATTTATTGCACGCTCCCCTTTTTTACACTTAAGATTTTTCATTTCTTAATTTGAAGGTAAAAAAAAGCGTTGTCAATCAACAAAACTATGAATAATAATAATAAAAGTTCTCCTAACTAAAAAGCAAAATATGTGTTATATTCAACAGATTAAAAATATTGTCTTTTGCTTTTTTTAATGAGCTATCCGCTAATTTTTCCTCGATAATCCCTTCCTTCTGTGTTTCGTTTTGATTAATTACTCGAATAGATCCATCCACAATAACATAATTTCCAGCCTAATGGAAAGATGTTATACACTGTTCTTTTTTTTTTCAATTAATGTTAACGGAGTACAAAAGCCATTTTGTTCCATCATAACCGCTTTTTCTGTTATTTTTTTTTGTGGAAGCCGTAACGAAACTATGAATCAATTTATAGGAAGCTTTTTCTCTGTGGGGAAGCAAAACGACAGAAAAAAATGAGCACGGCGCTAATTCGTTGATCCTCTTTAGGCGGAAATATGTTCTTAATTTAGCACATTTGAATTTCTTTTCTCCATGAATTATCAGCTAATTTTTCCTTTCCTTCTCCTATATTTTTGTGTGAGTCGTAATTGAGCTGTGGTCATAGCAACGCTTTCTCTACAAGGTAAGAGGACAAAAAAAAAACAGACAGCTGAAAGAGGAAAATCATTTGTGCTCAGTACAGCATATTTAAAATTTGCAGACAAAATGTATGCAGAAATTTAGATTTTACAGCTTTTTGAATTATTTGTAAAAAAAGACACGAATCAGAGTTGTAAATCGCCATTAATTCATGAGATATAGTTTACAGTACAATTTGTTTTGTAATTATCATTTCATAATAATAATATGTAGTGGTTATAAAATAGAGTGTAAACATTTGAATAGCTGAAAAAAAATACTAATTTTCACTTTAATATTGCAAAAAATAGTGGAAAAAATGGAAGAAATAAGTAATGCATTACTTATTTTTTTCCCATTTTTTCAAAAGGAATACCGTGAATTTTAATTGAAAAATAATAATTTTTGCAGCCATTCCAAAGTTTAATCATCGTATTACAATCGCTACATGTTATTATTACAAAATCATAATTATAGAGCTGATCGTAACATCATCATTATTTCTATAAGTATTAGGCATTTACAACTCTGACACGAATGCTCTAATTTTCGTAAAATTAACGATATTTTGAAAAAAAGTTCTTCATAACTGCAAATCAAATATTTTTTTGGTATTGAATTTGACCGAAATCCGAAAAGCGATTATGGAGTTTGAAATTTATCGAAAAATTGACGTTATTGCATTAATTTTTTGCAAAACGTAAACTACCGAGACCAAATTTTTTGGTTACGCCTTATACAGGAATTTGAACTTTTCGTTACTATATTTTGGCGATTAAAATTTCGCTGAACATCAGTTTATCAATTTTATTTAAAACACAAATGCAAAGCAGAATCTTGCACATTGTTTTTTACTTTTTACAAAGCTTTCTCTACGTGGAAAAAATCGATAAACTAACTTTCTCAAACATGTAGATTCGCAAAAAGTGAAAAACAATGTGTAACCTCTAGTTTGAATTTCTTTTTTTTTTACGGTTTTATTTTTTATCATTTCAATTTTTTTTTTCATTTAAGGACATTTACAGAAAATTTCAAAGACACTTCCAGGTTGTTTTAGGACAGTAATAAAAACCGAAAAAAAATGAAGCCATAAATAAATATTATAATATAATATAATATATAATATATAATATTATAATATAATATTTATTTTAAATATAAATAAATATTATTTGTATTTAAAATAAATATTTATTTATAAAATAAATAATATTTATTTTAATTTATATTTATGTATAATATAATTTATATAATATTAATATTTATAAAATAAATATTATAATATAATATAAAAATTGTTAGATACAAAGAATCTATAATTCTGTGATATATAATCTTATGTTCTGAAAGATAAATATAATATATTTATCTTATATATAATATTATAATATAATATTTATTTTATAAATATTAATATTATATAAATTATATTATACATAAATATAAATAAAAATAAATATTATTTATTTTATAAATAAATATTTATTTTAAATACAAATAATATTTATTTATATTTAAAATAAATATTATATTATAATATTATATATAAGATAAATATATTATATTTATCTTTCATAACATAAGATTATATATCACAGAATCATAGATTCTTTGTAACAATTTTTTGGTAACGAATATTTGGTGTAAGCGATTTTGTTTTTTAATCAACGTTTTCGATTTTTTTTTTCATTATTTCTCAAGTACATATTTTTTAATGCTGGTTGCTGATGATATTGTGAAATGAGATTAAATTTGAGAGGATATGAAAAATTCAAGGACATTGCGTAAAATTCAAGAAAATTTAAGGACCTTTTAATTTCCAGAGATTTTCAGCGAGCTGAGTTAAGAGAAAAATATGAAACTGAAGCTGTTAGCATTGCGAATGCTAAATTTCTGTCTGACAACTTCAGAGTAATAAGAAAACTAAAGGACGGGGAAAAAAAAGGTACGACGTTCATTCGTTGATGAGCGATTTGTCCTACTCGATGTCGCACGTGTATCGCCTCGTGATCGCGACGTAGACGCGGGAAAAGTCATATATACATAAGGTACATGATGCGCACGCGTATCTCACTGCGTTTCCCGCTCAACTAAAGTCGTGGCTTCCCCACGAGGTAACCAAAGCATCGATACTAAAACAGCAATGCGAGCAACTCAACTGCAACGTTTTTTCATCCTTCCGTCAGCGAAAACGTTTATCCAAGCAAATAAGTATTATTATTATTTTTTTTTTCGTCACTATCCCAAACACTAAATAAAAAAGTAGAACCTTGCACATTGCTTCCTCATTATTTTTCGCTTTTTACAAAGCTCCCTCTGTGAGGAAGCAGTATGTTATCCAATTTTGGCTTCCTCATAGAGGAAGCTTTGTAAAAAGCGAAAAATAATGAGGAAGCAATGTGCAAGGTTCTACTTTGCATCTTTTTTTTTTATACCTTGTGTCTCTTTTGCAGATGTGTTTTATACAGCTATAAATCACCTCTGCAAACACCGTTACATCTAATTTTGATTAGATACAAATTTTTGTCGTACTTTCTCAACTTTTCCGGAAGTTATAGCGAAAATCTACATTTTTTTTTAAATGAAAAATGGTGTAAAATCCGAACGACTTTACCGATCATCACCAAATTTGGTACATGGCATTTCTGAATGTTATTTTTCGTCTGTACAAAATTTCTGTTCATTTGTTGAAATTCGACGTAATTTAGATCAAAATCTATTTTTTTCGAAAAATTCAAAATTCTATAAAATCCGAACCGCTTTACCGATTTCGTCGAAATTCAATACCATACAACATTGAACGTATCTTCAGTTATGAAGAACTATTTAGCCAAATCGGCGAACTTTTACGAAAGTTAGAGCGACCACGCCCTTTCTTCAACAAATTAAAATCAACATAAAATCTTAATGACTTCACATATTTTGGCAAAAATCACAACATTCAAAGAGGGGCAGCTACTCTACTTGCGTGCCAAATTTGAGCCGGATCGCTCGAACGGTTACCGAGTGGGAGGAGATTGAATTTTCGAAGCCCAGCACACACACACACACACATACATACATACGGACATTTTTTCTAAACCACTTTTCTCGACGTTTTAGGTGATTCTAAGCATACTGACATGAAAATCTCGAAAAAAAAAAAATTTCATGAAAACAAAGCTTCCTCTATGAGGAAGCAAAATTGAATATGAGGGATTCCACGGGACTTTCGCCACCCCAAAAAAAAAAAAATCTCAAATTTTATCTAAAAATCAGGTTCAGCGGTGTCTATTGATGGACCAAATTTCAAAATTCTAAAAAAATAGTTGACCGGAATATGCAATTTTTTTCGTTTTTTTATCGTTTTTCATTTAATCTGTAATATCTCAGAAACTATTGATCGTATCGAAATCATTAAAAGACGAAAATGTGCATTTTTTAATGGCCAACAAGAAAAAAATATATTCAAAATTAATTGCTTAATTTCAGGTCACATTTTATGGAAAAAACAACAAAATTATTTTTTTTTTTTATGGTTGGACTTCAGATTTTTTCATCGGACAAATTGTCTAAATAAAAATTGAATATGAGGGATTCCACGGGACTTTCGCCACCCCAAAAAAAAAAAAAAAAAAAATCTCAAATTTTATCTAAAAATCAGGTTCAGCGGTGTCTATTGATGGACCAAATTTCAAAATTCTAAAAAAAATAGTTGACCGGAATATGCAAATTTTTTCGTTTTTTTTATCTTTTTTCATTTAATCTGTAATATCTCAGAAACTATTGATCGTATCGAAATCATTAAAAGACGAAAATGTGCATTTTTTAATGGCCAACAAGAAAAAAATATATTCAAAATTAATTGCTTAATTTCAGGTCACATTTTATGGAAAAAACAACAAAATTATTTTTTTTTTTATGGTTGGACTTCAGATTTTTTCATCGGACAAATTGTCTCGGAATCTTTGAGTGATCGCCGAATTTTGAGTATTTTTTTTTTCATGGGATGGCCCAATGCTGTGACGTTAGAGCAATCTGAATGTTTTTAATATATATTAAAAAATCCATATTCAAAATTAAAATTAATTAAAATGGTTGGACTTCAGATTTTTTCACCGGACAAATTGCCTCGGAATCTTTGAGTGATCGCCGAATTTTGAGTATTTTTTTTTTCATCGGATGGCCCAATGCTGTGAGGTTACAGCAATTTGAATGTTTCAAATTGAATGTTTCAAATTGCTGTCATATGCTTATTTATCAAACCATGCAACGGATTATTTTCACGGAAATGCTAATCTAAATATTCAATAAAACGCATTTTTATTTAAAGATTTTCAAAATTCTCTTCGATTTTTTAGAGTGATAATTATTTAAAATAATATTTAAAAATCGGAGGAATGATAACAAAATTTTATTCATTATTTTCGGCATTTTTTTTTCTGCATCTGGAATTTGGCGTTTAAAAAAAAAAAATTGATATTTAATTGTCACAGAAAAGTCTCAAGCTTTGAGTCTATTTTTCCCAAGGACTAGAATTTTTGTTAAATATGTCATGGTTTTTAATTTGCCACTTTTTTTATATTCGCAGTTACTGAAAGTTGGCGAAATTTCGGGGGAAATACCGATAATTACTGAGCGCTCACTTGGTTAGCTGCGAAAGTGGTTGAGTGGCTTTATCGCTTGAGCGATAATTAAATACCAATATTCCCTCTGAAATTTGGTTCGCTTTAAGTAACTCGGTATATAAAAAATCTAATACATAGAGAAAACCGTAAAAACTATTTTTAAACATTGATTTTTGCCCCAAGATTTAATATTATAAATAATCACATAACTGTCATTAATAATGCTTCATAAAACTTTGCAGACTTTCAAAAATTCGACGTAGAAAAAAAAGTAGGTATAATTTTTTTTTAAGGTCGTTTTGAAGACAACAACAATTATTATTCGGTAATATTAATGAATAAAAAATGGAGATTAAAATGTTGTCGTTCTCAAACAACTTCCTGATTTTTTTACAATGATTTCTTTATCACAAGATGAAAATTCATCAACATGCATCCTAATTTTTTATCCTGTGAAAAAACCAAAATTGATCATCATGCTTTCTATTTTTTTTCACACCGTTCGCTCAATGATGAAGCCAAAATTATTTTAAATGCTTCGTTTTTTTTTATGCATCATTTATTATGAAAGAGGGAAATTGATTGACTTGAAGCCTAATTTTCTGCGCAGTTTTTTCGCTAAAAGGGCGAAAATTTTTCAATATACAGACTAATATTTCGCGCAGATTTTTCTATGAAAAGACGAGATTTAATCAACATGTAGACTAATTTTCTGCGATACTTTTTTTAAGAAAAGCCGAAAATTAATCAACATACAGACTAATTTTCTCCGTTACTTTCTTTGTGAAAGGCTGAGAATTGATCAACATGCAGACTAATTTTCTGTGATGCATTTTTTAAATAAAATGCCGAAAATTGATCAACGTTTAGACTGATTTCCTGTTATGCATTTTCGATGAAAAGGCGAAAATGATCAACATACAGACTAATTTTCTGCGTTACTTTCTCTATGAAAGATTGAGAATTGATCAACATACAGACTAATTTTCTGCGTTACTTTCTCTATGAAAGACTGAGAATTGATCAACTTGTAGACTAATTTTCTGCGATACTTTTTTTTATGAAAAGCCGAAAATTAATCAACATACAGACTAATTTTCTCCGTTACTTTCTTTATGAAAGGCTGAGAATTGATCAACATGCAGACTAATATTCTGTGATGCATTTTTTTAATAAAATGCCGAAAATTGATCAACGTTTAGACTGATTTCCTGTTATGCATTTTCGATGAAAAGGCGAAAATTGATCAACATAGAGGCTAATTTTCTGCGTTAATTTCTCTATGAAAGGCTGAAAATTGATCAATATACAGACTAATTTTCTCCGTTACTTTCTTTATGAAAGACTGAAAATTGATCAACATACAGACTAATTTTCTATGATGCATTTTTTTATAAAATGCCGAAAATTGATCAACGTTCAGACTAATTTCCTGTTATGCACTTTGTATGAAAAGTCGAAAATTGATCAACATAGAGACTAATTTTGTGCGTTACTTTCTCTATGAAAGGCTGAAAATTGATCAACATACAGAATAATTTTGTGCGTTAATTTCTCTATGAAAGGCTGAAAATTGATCAACATACAGACTAATTTTGTGCATTACTTTCTTTATGAAAGACTGAAAATTAATCAACATACAGACTAATTTTCTGTGATGCATTTTCGATGAAAAGGCGAAAATTGATCAAAATACAGACTAATTTTCTGCGATACTTTTTCTATGAGGAGCCGAAAATTAGTCAACATGCAGACTAATTTTCTGTGATGCATTTTCTATCAAATGCCGAAAATGGATCATCATACAGATTAATTTTCTGTTTGGAAAACAGAAAATTCCAAATGCAACTAATGCATTTTCGATGAAAAGGCGAAAATTGATCAACAAATTGCTTCTTTTTTTTCAATAATAATGAACAGTGTTAAATGATTGATTGATGACTACTTCTACTGCATGCAAATACAATGAAATGTTTATTTGTTTTAAATATCTTTGTTACTTACAGGGAGGGAAATGTTGTCATGGAAGTCAGGCATATGGTGGTCGAGCTCTTGTTTGATAGGAGCTTGGGCTTGAGTCGATGGGGACATTGGCCGGCCGCCATCCTCAATATCGCCGCCTAGTGTATTGTTTAACTTTGGAATCACTGTAGGACTCGATTTGTAACTACATTGAGACGATGCCTGAAAACGACAAAAGCAACATTCATTAATTATCAAACGAATTATAAGGAAATATATTACAACCGACAATATTTATATATAAATTCGCATTCGAATAAAAATCGATTGATATATGCAAATGGCCGACATTATATTTTTTCGCAGTTTTTAAAAAGCAAAAACCATGATAATAGTCCAATTATGTCGAGCAATGGCTCATTTTGATTATTGCAAAATCCTTAACAGATTGACCGTCCAAATATTTTATAGTATTAATTATTCAAAAGTTACAGCCATTTTAGTACAGACGCCAGAGGGGGTTCTGTGTGCCATTCGAGGTCCGCGAAATATTCTTGATGCAGATGATAGGTTTTGACCTCCTGAACACGAATATATAAGGTGTTTTGCGGAAAACCCGGTCGTTTAGTTATTAATCGCAATTGTTTATTAACAATAGAAATTGTTGTTTTTTTGAACTCGGATATTTTTTTTTGTATAGTCCTGTCAATTCTGAGACGAAAAGGTCCCATACAATTTTGCTCTACAATCCATAGATTCGGAGCAATAAATTGTTGAAAGTTGCAATTAGACCAAAATTGCTCTTCTTAACAAATTAGTAACTTCGAAAATATAAGTCGTAAAAAAAATGTAAAGGAACTAATTTTGCCCAATGAACCGAGGAATATGAAAAAATAAATGCGAACACGAGCAGAACAAAAAATAATTATTTATGAAGAGTCGCGAAACGGTATTTTTTCTCTCATAACATACGCATCGAGCGTCGTTATGAGAGAAAAAATACCGTTTCGCGACTCTTCATAAATAATTATTTTTTGTTCTGCTCGTGTTCGCATTTATTTTTTCATATTCCTCGGTTCATTGGGCAAAATTAGTTCCTTTACATTTTTTTTTACGACTTATATTTTCGAAGCTACTAATTTGTTAAGAAGAGCAATTTTGGTCTAATTGCAACTTTCAACAATTTATTGCTCCAAATCTATGGATTGTAGAGCAAAATTGTATGGGACCTTTTCGTCTCAGAATTGACAGGACTATACAAAAAAAAATATCCGAGTTACGCATCGAGCGTCGTTATGAGAGAAAAAATACCGTTTCGCGACTCTTCATAAATAATTATTTTTTGTTCTGCTCGTGTTCGCATTTCTTTTTTCATATTCCTCGGTTCATTGGGCAAAATTAGTTCCTTTACATTTTTTTTTACGACTTATATTTTCGAAGCTACTAATTTGTTAAGAAGAGCAATTTTGGTCTAATTGCAACTTTCAACAATTTATTGCTCCAAATCTATGGATTGTAGAGCAAAATTGTATGGGACCTTTTCGTCTCAGAATTGACAGGACTATACAAAAAAAAAATATCCGAGTTCAAAAAAACAACAATTTCTATTGTTAATAAACAATTGCGATTAATAACTAAACGACCGGGTTTTCCGCAAAACACCTTATATATTCGTGTTCTGGAGGTCAAAACCTATCATCTGCATCAAGAATATTTCGCGGACCTCGAATGGCACACAGAACCCCCTCTGGCGTCTGGACTATTTGTATGCCTGATGTTATTTTTTTTTAAGATATAATAATCAGAGTTGTAAATCTCCATTAATTCATGAGATATAGTTTACAGTACAATTTCTTTTGTAATGATGATTTCATAATAATAATATGTAGTGATTATAAAATAGAGTGTAAACATTTGAATAGCTAAAAAAATACTAATTTTCGCTTTAATATTGCAAGAAATAATGGAAAAAATGGAAGAAATAAGTAATGCATTACTTTCTTAATGCATTACTTATTTTTTCCCATTTTTTCAAAAGGATTACCGTGAATTTTTATTGAAAAATAATAATTTTTGCAGCCATTCCAAAGTTTAATCATCGTATTGCAATCGCTACATGTTATTATTATAAAATCATAATTATAGAGCTGATCGTATCATCATCATTATTTCTATAAGTATCAGGCATTTACAACTCTGATATATATATTCGCATCCGAATAAAAATAGACTGATATATGATATAACCGACATAATATTTTTTCGCAGTTTTTAAAAAGCAAAAACCATTATAATAGTCCAATTATGTCGAGCAATGGCTCATTTTGATTATTGCAAGATCCTTAATAGATTGACCGTCCAAATATTTTATAGTATTGATTATTCAAAAGTTACAGCCATTTTTATGCCTGCTGTTATTTTAGGATATAATAATCAAACTAATAATACTATTAAAAATTTAGGCGACCAATCGATAGAGCATCTTTCAATAAACAAAATGAGCTATTGCTCGTCATAATTGAACTAATATTACGGTTAACGCTTCTAAAAAACTGGATTAAAAAATGACATCGGATATTTGCACATATCAATCTATTTACACCTCGGATCATTTGATTCAATTACTAGAAATTGTAAAAACACTTCGAAAAATGCAGCATTGATTTTACTAGTGTGAAGCACTCCAATCTACTTAATTAAGCTAGTTCGTACAGTCAAATCAATAAAATACTAAAATTTGTAAAACGGTTTGAAGCATTTAAAAGAAAAAATTGGGTAGGTATAAATTAAGGTGGAGCTAGTTAAAAAGTACACAAAAAATGTATAATAATGAATTTACAAAATAATAACTCAATTAGCGCCAATAAATTCACAAGCATATTTTTATGCAGTTTTTTATCAGGAAAATTTGTCATGTTATTTCGATTTTATCGAGTGATAGTTCATTTTGTTTCTTGATAGATACTTTACGAATTCAACTGCAAATATTTATTTATCGTTTTCGAATTGCAGCTATTTGTTTATGAAAAAATTAAAATCCAATCGGGGGATAAAATTTTTCTTCAGTTTGGAAGTAAATTACGTGATGAATTCAAGAAGCATCATTAAAAAATCAACGTGACCTGCTAGTCGTCATAATTGAAATAAAAATTTTTAATTTGCCTCATAATAAAACTGCGTAAAAAATATTCCTGTAGATTTATTGGCACAAACTGTGTGAAATCGTTGTTATTAATTTTTTTCTAATAAATAGAAGCTTTTTAAACCACGTCCACCTTAATTTCCAGCAGTTTTTTCCTTTAAAACGGAACAAACCGTTTTTCAAATCATAGAACTCGAGTTATTTTTTTGTACTATCTTAATTATTGACATCTTCAGTAAAATAATTGTAAAATAATAATTATAAGCCGATTCAAAATATTTGCAATATACATTTATAGCGATGCAAATTACATGAAAAATATAAGAATTATTGACAACATTCTTGTAATATTATTAAATTTCTTTTTTTGTTTGCTTAATTAAGATCAAAAGACTTTTTTTTTGTAATCATTATTTTCCAAATGATCTATTTTTATTTTTTAAATATTATTTTACCCAATACATATTTTTCCTTACAGATAAATAAAAATGTGATTTCCACAAACTACGACTTTCCACAAAAATATCATTAAAATTTTGATTTTTAAGGATCTCTAAATGAACGAAATACGAATTCATGTTTATTCGATATTGGGAAACAATATTTTTAATTTTTATTTTTCTATAACGATTTTTTTTTCGTTTAAAAAAATCTACCTAAAGTAAATGTAACCTCCTAAGCTAAAGATTTTTTTTTCAAATCCAATATAAATAATTAGTAAAAAAAAAAAAAAAAAAAAATAGCTTAACATATTTCGAGAAAATGTGTTTTATAACTATGTGAATAATTAGCAAAAAAAATTGTTTCCATTTAAAAAAGTCCATACAACTAACTAAACAGTTGATTTTGTTGAAAAACATTTTCTACTAATTCCCACAAAACAAGCGTTCATATTTTTAAAGAAATACGAATTTCTCTTAATTCGATATCGGGAGTCAATATTTTTATTTCATATTTTACTAGAATGAAATTTTTTTAATTTACCTAAAACAAAATTGCCTTAAATTTCGCAAGTTTAAGAATTTTTTTTATTTGCAACTATAAAAAATGATTTGTGAAAAATAACGAGAAAAATTATTACTCCAATAAAATAGCTTAATGTATTCAAAGAAAATACGTTTTTTTAATGGCTGTGTGAAGGTTTTCTTAATGAGAATAATAAGTATTGATTCGATATCGGGAGTCAATATTTTTATTTCATATTTTTCTAGAATGAAATTTTTTTAATTTACCTAAAAAAAAATTGCCTTAAATTTCGCAAGTTTAAGAATTTTTTTTTACAACTATAAAAAATGATTTGTGAAAAATAATGAGAAAAATTATTACTCCAATAAAATAGCTTAATGTATTCAAAGAAAATACGTTTTTTTAATGGCTGTGTGAAGGTTTTCTTAATGAGAATAATAAGTATTGATTCGATATCTGAAGTCAACATTTTTATTTCATATTTTTCTAGAATGAAATTTTTTTAATTTACCTAAAAAAAAATGACCTTAAATTTCGCAAGTTTAAGAATTTTTTTTTTACAATTATAAAAAATGATTAGTGACAAATAACGAGAAAAATTATTACTCCAATAAAATAGCTTAATGTATTCAAAGAAAATACGTTTTTTTAATGACTGTGTGAAGGTTTTCTTAATGAGAATTTTTATTTCATATTTTTCTAGAATGACATTTTTTTAATTTACCTAAAAAAAAATTGCCTTAAATTTCGCAAGTTTAAGAATTTTTTTTACAACTATAAAAAATGATTAGTGAAAAATAACGAGAAAAATTATTACTCCAATAAAATAGCTTAATGTATTCAAAGAAAATACGTTTTTTTAATGGCTGTGTGAAGGTTTTCTTAATGAGAATAATAAGTATTGATTCGATATCGGGAGTCAATATTTTTATCTCATATTTTTCTGGAATGAAATTTTTTTAATTTACCTAAACAAAATTGCCTTAAATTTCGCAAGTTTAAGAATTTTTTTTTTACAACTATAAAAAATGATTTGTGAAAAATAACGAGAAAAATTATTACTCCAATAAAATAGCTTAATGTATTCAAAGAAAATACGTTTTTTTAATGGCTGTGTGAAGGTTTTCTTAATGAGAATAATAAGTATTGATTCGATATCGGGAGTCAATATTTTTATTTCATATTTTTCTAGAATGAAATTTTTTCAATTTACCTTAAAAAAATTACCTTAAATTTTGCAAGTTTAAGAATTTTTTTTTTTTACAACTATAAAAATTGATTTGTGAAAAATAACGAGAAAAATTATTACTCCAATAAAATAGCTTAATGTATTCAAAGAAAATACGTTTTTTTAATGGCTGTGTGAAGGTTTTCTTAATGAGAATAATAAGTATTGATTCGATATCCGGAGTCAATATTTTTATTTCATATTTTTCTAGAATGAAATTTTTTCAATTTACCTTAAAAAAATTACCTTAAATTTTGCAAGTTTAAGAATTTTTTTTTACAACTATAAAAAATGATTTGTGAAAAATAACGAGAAAAATTATTACTCCAATAAAATAGCTTAATGTATTCAAAGAAAATACGTTTTTTTAATGGCTGTGTGAAGGTTTTCTTAATGAGAATAATAAGTATTGATTCGATATCGGGAGTCAATATTTTTATTTCATATTTTTCTAGAATGAAATTTTTTCAATTTACCTTAAAAAAATTACCTTAAATTTTGCAAGTTTAAGAATTTTTTTTTTACAACTATAAAAAATGATTAGTGAAAAATAACGAGAAAAATTATTACTCCAATAAAATAGCTTAATGTATTCAAAGAAAATACGTTTTTTTAATGACTGTGTGAAGGTTTTCTTAATGAGAATAATAAGTATTGATTCGATATCGGGAGTCAATATTTTTATTTCATATTTTTCTAGAATGAAATTTTTTTAATTTACCTAAAAAAAAATTGCCTTAAATTTCGCAAGTTTAAGAATTTTTTTTACAACTATAAAAAATGATTTGTGAAAAATAACGAGAAAAATTATTACTCCAATAAAATAGCTTAATGTATTCAAAGAAAATACGTTTTTTTTAATGGCTGTGTGAAGGTTTTTTTAATGAGAATAATAAGTATTGCGGTTCGCAAGGGCCAGACTCTGTAACACATTGCGCAAACATGGCAAACTCGTTGTACACACGACGTATTACAGGCAGCTCCAATTCCCAAGGTTACAAAGTACAGTTGTTTGAAAAGCTGAGTAATCACTCGTACATTCGATTTTGATACGTGAATTTTAACGCAACGTTAATTACCAGAGGATCCTAAAAAAATTATAGTATCTTTCCGAGCCTGTAAATAACGAGAGCCGGAATTGCATTTAATTTTTGTTGCTACTTCGTTGCAAAAAAAAGCCAATTTATGATCTACAATATTCTCCTGGAAATATCGAAATTCGCATATAAATCGCCAAGTAAAAAATCGAATTTATTGCATCACGTTATTATAAGTTCTCATTCTGATTGAAGGTGACAACTTTATCGTTGTTTCCTCTCGTATCATTAACTTTGACGTCAATAAAGTAGGAAGAAGTTCAATGTACATTAATTTCTCTCAATATTCGAACGAAAAATATATTTTCCATTACTTTTGTACGATTTTACGTAAAGATAAAAGTGATTTTTTGGACAATTATTTATTAACTTAGTTTGTAATATAATTAATCTTCGTTATTCATAATTATTGCTAAAGCGTTCTGAAAAATAATTGATCAGAGCAATTTTTGTTTCGATGCAGATAATTTCTTGGAATTTCTTTAAAAATAAACAGCCGAGTGTTTTAAAAAATAAATAATTACGACACATTATTGTGCAGAAATGGAATTACAATTATTGTGGAAAATTTTTTCTTGTTAAAAAAACACACAAACGCAGCAGTCTTCCATATTTATTTTTCGACCATTCTTTGTCATAAAAATACGGAAAATACTAATTTTTAATTTCCAAGATTCGTTAAAAAATAAAAGAACGAATTTTGCTTTTATAAAATTGTGCCAAAAATAAGGAAAATATATTTTACAAAGTTCTGAAATTCGTGTCGCACATTTTGGTGACTTGCCTGAAGTGAAATTAAACAAGTAAACTCAAAATCGGAGTCACTTTCTAATTAAAAACACATTTATTCCAAATACAAGACCAATTTCGTTGGAATGTACCAATATGTTTTCAGTTACCAAACAAAATCAATAAACATCCGTTTACTACTTTGTTTTACACAGGATGATACTTATAAATATACTACATTCGTTAAAAAAGTAAAAACGGCTTTTTTTTTTATTCGTCAAATAAAAAAAAAAAAAATAAAAAAAATTCTTTTATATTCATCACCACAAAAAAAAAGCATTTTTATTTAAATTTTGAAGCTTGTTGCGAAAAAAAAAGCGTTTCGCTTTTCTACAAGTATTTTCCATAAAAAAACGAAAAATATATACATTTTTTTTCATTTCGAAAGCTCGACAATTAAAAAAAAAGCAAAAATGCGATTCGTTGTTCTACAATTATTTACCAGAAAGAAAAAAAAATTATGTTTTTTTTTTCAATTCCAAATCGCGATGTGAAGTAGAAAAAAAAAGTTAAAAGTAAAAACGCGTTTTATTCCTCTACAATTATTTACCATCAAAAACGAAAGAATATATATATATTTTTTTCAATTCCAAAGCTCGATGAGAAGTTAAAAAAAGAAAAGTAAAAACACGTTTCGTTTCTCCAAAAAAAAAAATATTTTTTTTTAGAAAAAAAAAAAAGTAAAAACGTGTTTTATTCTTCTACAATTATGTACCATAAAAAACGATTTTTTCTTTTTTTTTCAATTCCAAAGTTTGATGAGAAGTAAAAAAAAGTAAAAACGCGTTTCGTTCTTCTACAATTATTAGCCATAAAAACGAAAAAAAAAAAAAAAATTCTTTTTTCAATTCCAAAGGTCGATGAAAAATTTTAAAAAAGCAAAAACGAGATTCGATCTTCTACAATTATTTGACAGAAAAAAAAGATTTTTTAATCTTTTTTTTTTTCACTTCCAAATCTCGATGAGAAGTAGAAAAAAAAAAAGTAAAAAGTAAAAAAAGCGTTTTATTCCTCTACAATTATTTACCATCAAAAACGAAAAAATATATATATATTTTTTTCAATTCCAAAGCTCGATTAGAAGTAAAAAAAAGTAAAAACACGTTTCGTTCTTCTACAATTGTTTGCCAGAAAAAAAAACTAAAAAAAAAAAATATTTTTTTTGTAGAAAAAAAAAAAAAAAAGTAAAAACGTGTTTTATTCTTCTACAATTATTTACCATAAAAAACGATTTTATCTTTTTTTTTCAATTCCAAAGCTCGATGAGAAGTAAAAAAAAAATTAAAAACACGTTTCGTTCTTCTACAATTATTTGAGAGAAAAAAAGATTTTTTAATCCTTTTTTTTCACTTCCAAAACTCCATGAGAAGTAGAAAAAAAAAAGAAAAAGTAAAAACGCGTTTTATTCCTCTACAATTATTTACCATCAAAAACGAAAAAATATATATATATTTTTTTCAATTCCAAAGCTCGATGAGAAGTAAAAAAAAAGTAAAAACACGTTTCGTTCTTCTACAATTATTTGCCAGAAAAAAACTTTTAAAAAATATTTCTTTTTTTAAGAAAAAAAAAAAAAGTAAAAACGTGTTTTATTCTTCTACAATTATTTACCATAAAAAACGATTTTTTTCTTTTTTTTTCAATTCCAAAGCTCGATGAGAAGTAAAAAAAAAAAGTATAAATGCATTTCGTTCTTCTACAATTATTTGCCATAAAAACGAAATATATATATACATATTTTTTTTCAATTCCAAAACTCGATTAGAAGTAAAAAAAAAGTAAAAACACGTTTCGTTCTTCTACAATTATTTGCCAGAAAAAAAAACTAAAAAGAAAATTTTTTTTTTCTGAAAAAAAAAAAAAAAAAAAAGTAAATACGCGTTTTATTCTTCTACAATTATTTACCATAAAAAAACGATTTTTTTTTTTTCAATTCCAAAGCTCGATGAGAGGTAAAAAAAAAAGTAAAAACGCGTTTCTTTGTTCTACAACTATTTGCCATAGAAAAAAAAACAAAAAATATGTGTATATATTTTGCAATTCCAAAGCTCGACGAGCAGTAAAAAAAAAAAAAAAAAGTAAAAAGTAAAAAACGCGTTTTGCTTGCTACCAGCGTTAGCAGCGTCAGCATCAGTAAAGGTTGACGCGTCTGATAAGTAGCGCGCAATACATGTGATGTATTATCGAAGTTGCATACTAGCTTCTAACATCATTGTTCCGCGCTCGAGTTTTCAAGGACAACGGGTACTGCAAATCCCTCGTCAGAAGAGCCGAGAGAGAGAAAAAAAAAATTATCATAAGCGCCGCGCGAGTCTCGCGAAAGAGAGCCCAGACGATTTTGCCTTCCGTGCTAAATGCTTTCAGCCCAGAGAAAGGAAACATTCAAAAACTGGTGACTCAATGTGGTAGGAATCCTGATCTAAAACTAGGTCAAATAAATTCATGCCTAGGACCTACCAGGAGAAAGTTTCGAAAGTTCAAAGGACATTAAATAACCAACAAAAACTATAAAGAGAAATCGAACTTCGAGCCATTTGGGCCACGATAAGGGTTCGAAATTTATTTTCAAATTATAGATAAAAAGGAAAATGTATTTTCCACTGATTAGCCACATTTTCGTAAATTTTTCCTTCGTATAACATGTGCAAAAATTAGATGGTCAAGGAAATTATAAAGCATAAAAGAAATCGACCTATGATCGATTTGGGTGCCGATAAGGGCTTTAAATTTGGTTTCAAACTGTAGATAAAAAGGGAAAATAGATTTTATACCGATTAGCCACATTTTCATAATTTTTTGCCTTGTGAAACTTGTAGAAACTTTCTATGGGCAAGGAAATTATGAAACGTAAGAGAAATCGAACTTTGAGCCATTTGGGCCACGATAAGGGCTCGAAATTTACTTTCAAATTATAGATAAAAAAGAAAATGTATTTTCCACTGATTAGCCACATTTTCGTAAATTTTTCCTTCATATATCATGTGCAAAAATTAGATAATCAAGGAAATTATAAAGGATAAAAGAAATCGAACTATGATCCATTTGGGTCAATAGAAGGGCTCAAAATCTAATTTCAAACCATAAATAAAAAGGGACAATATATTTTCCACTGATTAGCTACATTTTCGTAAATTTTAACTTCGTGAATCATGTATAAATATTTCATGGCCAAGGAAATTATAAATTGTAAGAGAAATCGAATTGTGATCCATATGGGTCGCTATAAGGGCTCAAAATTTATTTTCAAACCGTAAATAAAAAGGGACAATATATTTTCCACTGATTAACTACATTTTCATAAATTTTACCTTCGTGAATCATGTATAAATATTCTATGGCCAAAGAAATTATAAAGCGTTAAGAGAAATCAAACTGTGATCCATTTGGGTCGCTATAAGGACTCAAAATTTATTTTCAAACCGTAAATAAAAAGGGAAAATATATTTTCCACTGATTAGCTACATTTTCGTAAATTTTAGCTTCGTGAATCATGTATAAATATTCTGTGGCCAAGGAAATTATGAAGCATTAAGAGAAATCGAACTGTGATCCATATGGGTCGCTATAAGGGCTCAAAATTTATTTTCAAACCGTAAATAAAAAGGGAAATATATTTTCCATTGATTAGCTACATTTTCGTAAATTTTACCTTCGTGAATTACGTATAAATATTCTATGGCTAAGGAAATTATAAAGCGTTAAGAGAAATCAAACTGTGATCCATATGGGTCGCTATAAGGGCTCAAAGTTGATTTTCAAACCGTAAATAAAAAGAGAAAATATATTTTCCACTGATTAGCTACATTTTCGTAAATTTTACCTTCGTGAATCATGTATAAATATTCTATGGCCAAGGAAATTATAAAGCGTAAGAGAAATCGAACTGTGATCCATATGGGTCGCTAGAAGGGCTCAAAATCTAATTTCAAACCGTAAATAAAAAGGGACAATATATTTTCCACTGATTAGCTACAATTTCGTAAATGTTACTTTCGTGAATCGTGTATAAATATTCTATAGTCAAGGAAATTATGAAACGTAAGAGAAATCGAACTGCGATCCGTTTGGTCCCTATAAGGGCTCAAAATTTATTTTCAAACCGTAAATAAAAAGGGAAAATATATTTTCCACTGATTAGCTACGTTTTCGTAAATTTTAGCTTCGTGAACAATGTATAAATATTCTTTGGCCAAGGAAATTATAAAGCGTAAGAGAAATCAAACTGTGATCCATTTGGGTCGCTATAAGGGCTCAAAATTTATTTTCAAACCATAAATAAAAAGGGAAAATATATTTTCCACTGATTAACTACATTTTCATAAATTTTACCTTCATGAATCGTGTATAAATATTCTATGGCCAAGGAAATTATGAAGCGTTAAAAGAAATCAAACTGTGATCCATTTGGGTTGCTATAAGGGCTCAAAATTTATTTTCAAACCGTAAATAAAAAGGGAAAATATATTTTCCACTGATTAGCTACATTTTCGTAAATTTTAGCTTCGTGAATCATGTATAAATATTCTATGGCCAAGGAAATTATAAAGCGTTAACAGAAATCGAACTGTGATCCATATGGGTCGCTATAAGGGCTCAAAATTTATTTTCAAACCGTAAATAAAAAGGGAAGATATATTTTCCACTGATTAGCTACATTTTCGTAAATTTTAACTTCGTGAATCATGTGTAAATATTCTATGGCCAAGGAAATTATGAAGCGTTAAGAGAAATCAAACTGTGATCCATTTGGGTCGCTATAAGGGCCCAAAATTTATTTTCAAACCGTAAATAAAAAGGGAAAATATATCTTCCACTGATTAGCTACATTTTCATAAGTTTTAGCTTCGTGAATCATGAATAAATATTCTATGGCCAAGGAAATTATAAAGCGTAAGAGAAATTGAACTGTGATCCATATGGGTCGCTATAAGGGTTCAAAATTTATTTGCAAACCGTAAATAAAAAGGGAAAGTACATTTTCCACTGATTAGCTACATTTTCGTAAATTTTACTTTCGCGAATCATGTATAAATATTCTATGGCTAAGGAAATTATAAAGCGTTAAGAGAAATCAAACTGTGATCCATATGGGTCGCTATAAGGGCTCAAAGTTGATTTTCAAACCGTAAATAAAAAGAGAAAAAATATTTTCCACTGATTAGCTACATTTTCGTAAATTTTACCTTCGTGAATCATGTATAAATATTCTATGGCCAAGGAAATTATAAAGCGTTAAGAGAAATCAAACTGTGATCCATTTGGGTTGCTATAAGGGTTCAAAATTTATTTTCAAACCGTAAATAAAAAGGGACAATATATTTTCCACTGATTAGCTACAATTTCGTAAATTTTACTTTCGTGAATCATGTATAAATATTCTATGGCGAAGGAAATTATAAAGTGTAAGAGAAATCGAACTATGATCCATTTGGGTCGCTATAAGGGCTCAAAATTTATTTTCAAACCGTAAATAAAAAGGGAAAATATATTTTCCACGGATTAGCTACATTTTCGTAAATTTTACTTTCGTGAATCATGTATAAATATAATATGGCCAAGGGAATTATAAAGCGTTAAGAGAAATCGAACTGTGATCCATATGGGTCGCTATAAGGGCTCAAAATTGATTTTCAAACCGTAAATAAAAAGGGAAAATATATTTTCCACTGATTAGCTACATTTTCGTAAATTTTACTTTCGTGAATCATGTATAAATATTCTATGGCCAAGGGAATTATAAAGCGTTAAGAGAAATCGAACAGTGATCCATTTGGGTCGCGATATGGTCTTAAAATGTACTTTCGAACTGTAGATAAAAGGGAAAATATATTTTCCACTGATTAGCCATATTTTCGTAAATGTTTGCTTCGTACATCATGTAGAACGCTACATTGTAATACATTATCAGCTCTTAACGACATTCCAGCGGAGATTAGTTTGTACTCGGCGTCGTATTTAATTACTGGACAGATGTTGGCTAATGAGTAACATCGAAGTTGCATCTAAATCGTCAAGGGACTCTATTCCAGAGGTGGAATTTTTTGCTGCTTTGAAATCCTAGACGTTTCGTTTAGATATCGTACAATTTATTTGTCATTAATATTTCTTATTTGTCTGGAAATTTTTACAACATAAGAAAAGAATGTCCGAGAATTATTAATAAGTTAGTTATAAAAATTAGATTAACAAACTTTCGCCCAACTTAAATGGTTTTTAAATATTTATATGCTGATTTTTCCATTTATCCGTTTTCTTTTTTGTTTCATAAAAACTTTTACGATTTTAAAATTTATTTTGATATTGACAAATTCTTATATAGTCGCGGGTTTTGGATATGTCAAGATTTTCAAGACGTGAAAATTCGAATTTATTTATGGAAAGTTTCCAAATCAAAATTGTAAAAAAAAAAAAAAAAAACAGCATTAAATAACTGTTCAAAATAAGTAGAAATTCGTAAACAATAAATTAAAAAATTAAGCGTGCATCCACGAATTAATTCCACAAAAAAAAAAAAAAGATTTCTAAAATTTTGTTCAACCAATTTTTTCACATTATTCCTAATAATTTTTTATATTATTATTATTATTTAAAATGAACATCCTTAGTATCTTCAATGACACTAATTTTTATTTCGTTTCCCCCCTTTTCGCAAAATAATTAAATACCAAAAACAATTAATAAACTTTTTAAATTGCGTTTTTCATTTCACGTTTTTTTTTTGTTAATTGCAGCTAAGCGTAACAAACACCTTTAAAAAATTGAGTGTCAGCTCAGAAACGTTTTCACTAGTATTTTTCTAAAATACTAGTGATTTTCACGAGTATTTTAGATAATATAATATAAAATCACTCGAATTTTCTAAAATATTCAATTTTTTTTCTTTCGTTTTCTGTGTTAAAAAAAAATAGTCTAAATTCCTTCAAGAACAAAACACGCTTATTAATTACTAAAATTCATTGCAAAAATGTATTGAAGGGTACAGTCTGTTCTTTGATAAATACTATTTGATAAAAACGTTTGCTTTTATCAAATATTTGATGATAAGTAAATAGATTTAGAAGACTGAAAATGAGCATTTAAAAAAAGCGATATTTCAGCTTATGTTACAGTGCGAAAAATAATCGCAGCAAGATGAAAACTCGTTTGAGAAATGAAACGGACAAAAGTATACAGGGCCCACTTCCGTTGTCAAAAAACGCGACGCTGTGCGATAAGTAGATAAGCAAAGACCTTGAAAAGTAATATCTCGTAACGCACCGTATAGCTTATATATATTATAAATATATATATATATATATATTTTTTTTCTTTTTAAGAAATAAATTTCCACGGTGATGATCCGTTTTATTTTTATTGTCGAGGACGAATATTTAGGCATTTGCAAACTGAGTGATTGACGATTATTCTTGGCACAACGATTTCGTCGTATCTTGTTGTATCGTTATTCGTATGATTCACGATTAGCATTATTCATTATTCACGACAAATGTGAAATCTATAAATTGTCTCGACACCGGCTGTTGCTTCGATAACAGAATAGATGGAATCATTTTTCAAATGGTCTTCGCGATCGATATCAGAGATAAATCTCGTTACTTTCAAATCCGCAACTTTTGCTTATTTATTTATTTCATTTTTTTTTTACATTTAAAAAAAATACCGTCTTCGCTAAATTTAATGAACAAAAGGGTGGACAAAGAATGTAAGTCGAAAATATTGTTACTTTTGTCTGTTAGAATCTTCAATTTTTTTTTTTTGTATAAATTTCATTGCAATTTTTTTTGTTTGTTTATTAATTTAAAGATAATTTTTTTTTCTTTAGCTTAATTGGTAGAGGGTGTAATTTATTTATTTTACATCCTTGTATTAATAAACAAATAAATAAAGGTTGTAATTTATTTATTTTTACTTCAGATTTTTCATATTTTTGTGAAAACATTTTTTTTTTATAAGTTTAATTTTTTATTAAATTATTGATAGAAAATAAGTAATGGAATAAATAAATGGAGAATGCATTTCAAATTAAAGAAAAATGTCAATTTCTGATAATTTTCAAAAAGGCTACCCTATACATTAGATAGTACAATTACGAAGCAGAAAAAGAGAAAAAAACCATTATAATTATTATGTTTCGAAAAAATGTAATTCAAAATAAAATAGAAAAAGATATATCGAACGAGTAAAAAGTAACGGCCAAAGTAACAATATTTTTCTTTTTCGTAATTTTTTTTTTCACCGTATAAAAATATAATTATTGCTAAATAATTTAATTAAATTTATGTCTTTTTACTTCACATTTTTCATGATATTTTTGTCAAAACATTTTTTTTATAAGTTTAATTTTTTATTAAATTATTGATAGAAAATAAGTAATGGAATAAATAAATGGAGAATGCATTTCAAATTAAAGAAAAATGTCAATTTCTGATAGTTTTCAAACGGGTTACCCTATATGTTAGCTAGTACAATTACGAAGCAGAAAAAGAGAACAAAACCATTATAATAAATAGAAATATAAATAAAATAATAAAATAGAAAAATATATATCGAACGAGTAAAAAGTAACGGCCAAAGTAACAATATTTTTCTTTTTCTTAATTTTTTTTTTTTTTTTTCACCATATAAAAATATAATTATTGTTAATAATTAATGCATCACAGTTTAAATAAACAAAAAGCGCGCATTAAAAAAAAAACTAAAGTTTTTCTCTGTTTGCGCTAGATTTTAAAAAGTGCTACCCTAAATATTCGCTATTACGATTACGAAGCAAAAAAAGAGTAACAAAATCATTATAATTATTATGTTTCGAAAAAATGTAATTTAAAATAAAATAGAAAAAGATATATCGAACGATTAAAAAGTAACGGCCAAAGTAACAATATTTTTCTTTTTCGTAATTATTATTAATTTTTTTTTTTACTGTATGAAAATATAATTATTGTTAATAATTAATGCATCACAGTTTGAATAAACAAAAAGCGCGCATTTCAAAATAACGAAAGTTTTTCTCTGTTTGCGCTAGATTTCAAAAAGTGCTACCCTAAATATTCGCTATTACGATTACGAAGCAGAAAAAGAGAACAAAACCATTATAATTATTATCTTTCGAAAAAAATGTAATTAAAAATAAAATAGAAAAAGATATATCGAACGAGTAAAAAGTAACGGCCAAAGTAACAATATTTTTCTTTTTCGTAATTTTTTTTTTCACCGTATAAAAATATAATTATTGTTAAATAATTTAATTAAATGAAGGAAAAAAACGCACTTTGACATAACGAAAGTTTTTCTCTGTTTCCGCTAGATTTATAAAAGTGCTACCCTAAATATTCGCTATTACGATTACGAAGCAGAAAAAGAGAATAAAATCATTATAATTATTATGTTTCGAAAAAATGTAATTAAAAATAAAAGAGAAAAAGATATATCGAACGAGTAAAAAATAACGGCCAAAGTAACAATATTTTTCTTTTTCATAATTTTTTTTTTCACCGTATAAAAATAGAATTATTGTTAAATAATTTAATTAAATGAAGGAAAAAAGCGCACTTTGAAATAACGAAAGTTTTTCTCTGTTTGCGCTAGATTTAAAAAAATGCTACGCTAAATATTCGCTATTACGATTACGAAGCAGAAAAAGAGAACAAAACCATTATAATTATTATCTTTCGAAAAAAATGTAATTAAAAATAAAATAGAAAAAGATATATCGACCGATTAAAAAGTAACGGCCAAAGTAATAATATTTTTCTTTTTCGTATTTTTTTTTTTCACCGTATAAAAATATAATTATTGTTAAATAATTTAATTAAATGAAGGAATTGATTAAATGAAGGAAAAAAGCGCACTTCGAAATAACGAAAGCTATTCTCTGTTTGCACTAGATTTCAAAAAGTGCTACCCTAAATATTCGCTATTACGATTACGGAGCAAAAAAGAGAACAAAATCATTATAATTATTATCTTTCGAAAAAAATGTAATTAAAAATAAAATAGAAAAAGATATATCGAACGATTAAAAAGTAACGGCCAAAGTAACAATATTTTTCTTTTTCGTAATTGTTTTTTTTTTCACCGTATATAAAAATAATTATTGTTAAATAATTTAATTAAATGAAGGAATTGATTAAATGAAGGAAAAAAGCGCACTTCGAAATAACGAAAGTTATTCTCTGTTTGCGCTAGATTTCAAAAAGTGCTACCCTAAATATTCGCTATTACGATTACGAAGCAGAAAAAGAGAACAAAACCATTATAATTATTATCTTTCGAAAAAATGTAATTAAAAATAAAATAGAAAAAGATATATCGAACGATTAAAAAGTAACGGCCAAAGTAACAATATTTTTCTTTTTCGTAATTGTTTTTTTTTTTCACCGTATATAAAAATAATTATTGTTAAATAATTTAATTAAATGAAGGAATTGATTAAATGAAGGAAAAAAGCGTACTTCGAAATAACGAAAGTTATTCTCTGTTTGCGCTAGATTTCAAAAAGTGCTACCCTAAATATTCGCTATTACGATTACGGAGCAGAAAAAGAGAACAAAATCATTATAATTATTATCTTTCGAAAAAAATGTAATTAAAAATAAAATAGAAAACGATATATCGAACGATTAAAAAGTAACGGCCAAAGTAACAATATTTTTCTTTTTCGTAATTTTTTTTTTCACCGTATAAAAATATAATTATTGTTAAATAATTTAATTAAATGAAGGAAATAACGAAAGCTATTCTCTGTTTGCGCTAGATTTAAAAAAATGCTACCCTAAATATTCGCTATTACGATTACGGAGCAGAAAAAGAGAACAAAATCATTATAATTATTATGTTTCGAAAAAATGTAATTAAAAATAAAATAGAAAAAGATATATCGAACGATTAAAAAGTAACAATATTTTTCTTTTTCGTAATTTTTTTTTCACCATATAAAAATATAATTATTGTTAAATAATTTAATTAAATGAAGGAATTGATTAAATCAAGGAAAAAAGCGTACTTCGAAATAACGAAAGTTTTTCTCTGTTCGCGCTGACTTTCAACTAAGGCTACCGTATATATTCGCGTTTGCGATTGCGCAGCCGAAAAAGGGATCTACAAATCGTTCTAGAATGTTCTATCGGAGATGACGCGCGATCCCTTGCGCGATTTCCAGACATTGGCTAAACCGGACCTCCGACAGATGAGTTTAAAGAAAAAAAAAAGAGAGAACGAGAGAAATGAAAACGAAATTTGCATATATAAAACACTGCAGGGCCTTGACAACTATGTTTACTTTGTTCTATTTTTGTCCAGTCATTCGAAAGAAAAGGAAAAAAAAAAAAAAAAAACGACGGGCTCGCTAATAAAAATTCGCAGGACGCACGCGCAAAATGGGCTCTTTTTTTCAGCGACGATTATATTCCACAGAGATTTTTACTCGCTTTTACGCCAAATTTATGCAGTTGATCGGAACTAAGTTCCGATTATTTTTTATTTCTCATAGAGGAAGCTTTGTTTTCATGAAAACATTTTTTTTCTCGTTCTTTTTGTGTCCAGATGGTCTAAAAAGGGTTTTTAAAAAATCATTCATTAAATACAATTTAGGAGTAAATTTTCCATTGATCGTTCAACGTTTGTGAAAATTTTGATTTTCTGAAAAATGACTATTAATTATGTAATTCTTAAAAATTTCGGGAATATGTGCGGGAAATTTTCTACACGCATGGATTCAGAAGTGAAGAACGATTACGTATAAAATTTAGTACTCATCGATCGTGTCGATCGATCTTTATAAAAATTATAGAAAATTAAAAATTAAAACGTTACTAAGTTAATAAATTAACAAATTAATTAATTAAAATTAAATTAAGAAATAAAAAAAAAAAGTTAATAAGTTAAAAAAATTCTTTATGAAAATTATACAAAATAAAAAATTAAAAAGTTACCAAGAGGCAGTTAATTCAATAATTACTTGAAGATCTTTTTTTTTCGAGCTTGTCAAGTGTGAGCTAATTATTTCCTTGTGCTTTTGAACCACATTGCAAAAAGTTCGCCTTAATGAGGAAAAAATTAATTAACATATGTTCTCATAGTGGAGAATAATCGTTATGCAATTCGAACGAATGAGGAAGTAATGCGGTTTTATATTCCTTTTAGCCTCTAAAGAATGTTACAAAACTTTAAAAAAATTTACCAAAGTACTGAAAAGTATAATTTGAGTTTTTCCAACAAATAACATGATGATGTCTGTGAAAAATAACGCAAAAAACTGGTTTACGGTAGAAAACTTTCCGACATTATAAACATTAATTTCAACATTGTTTTTAAGTGCCCAACAATTTTACAAAATTAAAAAAAAAATGGCATATTATAGAAATGTGTTATTTGATTTTTCACCAAATTTTGACGTCAATCGATCGACATAATCACGACTAAAATTGATTTTAATAAAACTGTAGTAGAGTAATTTGATAAAGAATTTTTTCTCCAATAGATACAATTTTTTTTGTTATTTTGACGTGCCCAACATATTGATAAATGGTACTAAAATATACCAAATTATTTAGATATGGTAGATTTTTGAGTTATTTATTTCAAGCTTTGATATTTAGGTACTCAAAAATACATTAAGGTACTTTAAAGTGTACCTTTTAATTTTTTTTTCAATTCGAAATATGCAAAACTAAAATTACTTTCGAAAAAGAATTATGAGGAAATTTATTCAATGGTTTTTATGTATTTTTAGCATTTTAGAAAATTTACAAGAAAAAAAATCACACTACTAACTAATGTATTTTTATTCCTCCACTTCTGATACAAAAACTGCAGTTTTATAAAATTTTGTCACTACAATTATAAAATGAATTTCAAGGTCTCTCTATTTTTTAACTACACAAAAAATTGATTAGTTTATACAGAAATGTAATTTTACGTCCTTAATTTTTATGATTAATAAAGTCAACTAAAATAAAACTCTTAAAATTATAGATTTTTTTCTTCAATTTTCAAAAAAATAATTTTAAATTTTCTATGTTTTATATCTTTCCAAAAAATTGATCAAATCTGATGAAAAATATCGCTTCTAAAAAATTTGTTTTTTAGTTCCCAGATTCGTAGCTAGTAAAATAAACAAAAAATGTCTGTTTAATAACAGCAAAAAAATAAGCAAAAAATCCTCTCACAATAACTACAAAATTAACTGTAATTTACCCCTTAATGTATGATTAAAAATTAATCATAAAAACCTGACTTATTCATAAAAATAATTTCAAAATTCCTACATTATATATCTTTAAAAAAAATTGACAAAATTTTACAATAAAATTCACTTTTGCTTCCTTAATTCTTAAGCAGTAAAATACATGGAAAATTTCTGCTTGATTACAGCAAAAAAATTAATGAAAAAATCTCTCACAATAATTACAAAATTACCTATAATTTACCACTTATTGTATATTTTTAAAAAATGCTCATAAATACCAGAGAATACATTTTATATCTTTAAAAAAAATTGATAAAATCTTACAAAAAAACTGTCCTATTAAAAAATTTTACTTTTGCTTCCTTGACTCTTAGCCAGTAAATTACATGGAAAATTTCTGCTTGATTTCAGCAGAAAAATTAATGAAAAATTCTTTCACAATAATTACGAAACTACCTATAATTTACCACTTACTGTATATTTAAAAAAAAATGCTCATAAATACCAGAGAATACATTTTATATCTTTAAAAAAAATTGATAAAATATTACAAAAAAAACTGTCCTATTAAAAAACTTTTCTTTTGCTTCCTTGATTTTTGGGCAGTAAAATACATGGAAAATTTCTACTTGATTACAGCAGAAAAATTAATGAAAAATTCTCTCACAATAATTACAAAACTACCTATAATTTACCACTTACTGTATATTTTTAAAAAATGCTCACAAATACCAGAGAATACATTTTATATCTTAAAAAAAAATTGATAAAATCTTACAAAAAAACTGTCCTATTAAAAAACTTTTCTTTTGCTTCCTTGATTTTTGGGCAGTAAAATACATGGAAAATTTCTGCTTGATTACAGCAGAAAAATTAATGAAAAAATCTTTCACAATAATTACAAAACTACCTACAATTTACCTCTTACTGTATATTTAAAAAAATGCTCATAAATACCAGAGAATACATTTTATATCTTTAAAAAAAATTGATAAAATCTTACAAAAAAATTGTCCTATTAAAAAAATTTACTTTTGCTTCCTTGATTCTTAGGCAATAAAATACATGGAAAATTTCTGCTTGATTAAAGCAAAAAAATTAATGAAAAATTCTCTCACAATAATTACAAAACTACCTATAATTTACCACTTACTGTATATTTTTAAAAAATGCTCATAAATACCAGAAAATACATTTTATATCTTTAAAAAAAATTGATAAAATCTTACAAAAAAAACTGTCCTATTAAAAAAATTTACATTTGCTTCCTTGATTCTTAGGCAGTAAAATACATGGAAAATTTCTGCTTGATTACAGCAGAAAAATTGATGAAAAATTCTCTCACAATAATTACAAAACTACCTACAATTTACCACTTACTGTATATTTAAAAAAAATGCTCATAAATACCAGAGAATACATTTTATATCTTTAAAAAAAATTGATAAAATCTTACAAAAAAAACTGTCCTATCAAAAAATTTTACTTTTGCTTCCTTAATTCTTAGGCAGTAAAATACATGGAAAATTTCTTCTTGATTACACCAGAAAAATTAATGAAAAATTCTCTCACAATAATTACAAAACTATCTATAATTTACCACTTACTGTATATTTTTAAAAAATGCTCATAAATACCAGAGAATACATTTTATATCTTTAAAAAAAATTGATAAAATCTTACAAAAAAACTGGCCTATTAAAAAAATTTACTTTTGCTTCCTTGATTCTTAGGCAGTAAATTACATGGAAAATTTCTGCTTGATTTCAGCAGAAAAATTAATGAAAAATTCTCTCACAATAATTACAAAATGACCTATAATTAAAAACTTACTGTATATTATTAAAATTGAAAAAAAAATGCTCATAAATACCTGAGAATCGGACAAGAAGCGTTCGCTGGGTGGTCCGGTGAGTGAAACATCATAGCTCCCAGAGACCTTTCGTTTCCTCTTTTCTGGATGTGACTGTAGATTAGGCGATTCTGCGTGCCTTGCAGCACTCTGTGTTTCTGGTTCGGGCGATGGGCTTTTCACCTCAGTTTTATTATTTACACTATTATCGGTGAGGCCTCTGATCTGTAGCGCCTCGGCTGTTTTCAGGAACATCGGTAATAGATGCTGACTGACATTAACTTCGCCCTTGTACATAAAATGCAGTAGCGCCTTCATCTCTGTGTCATTGACATCCTTGAGAAATATAATAGGATGCGGATGTATATTCTGAAGAAATATATTCTCAAAGTACGGACTGCAGGCCGATAGTATCGTCTGATGCGCCTTGAATGTTTCGCCGACGCAAGCAAGCGTTACGTCGCACAATGCTTCCCTGGCGAGTAGCGAGCTTAGTACGTCCGTCAAATTTGCCGGATGATTGTTCCAACGGAGGCAATACTGCTGGTCCATCTTGTCTATCTCCAATCCCGACCCTACAACCAAACTAGCTTGTCCTGAAGAGGTCAGAGGCGAACACGCTAAGAGTTAGTTGCGAGCTTAACAAAAAACAGCCCTATCTAAATGACACCAAATTCCATGGGACGCATGGGACAAAATATGTTTTTATGGGATAGTCCCATAATGGTTAGCATGTGTCCCACGAACCATGGTATTAAATTTCCATCGCTAGCTTATATCGCACTGGTTGTTGATTTGAGCGCTTGGGACGTAAAGCACACACCGGGGTCTGTGGGACCCCAGTAACTAAAAACACGTAAAAACGAGTGTTTTAAGCTAGGGATGGAATAAAATAGATGAGAAAAAGGCCTGTTGCAAAAAAAAGGAAAACTCGTAAATACAAACGAGGCCTAATCCTTGTATTATTAACCCTTTAAGTTCGTACTACTGACCGTTTTTAACGGCAACTACAGATAATACACCGCGTTAACAACACTACGGAGCCTGAAAAACTAATCACCTCGATTACAAACAGACGACTCTAGTACCGACCCAACGTTCTCTACGCTTCTGCAAATGTGCCACATTGCAGTATAACTGTAAAACCCTTCAGGGTTCACGGATCACTACTATGCGTGCCAAAAACATTATTTTTCGCATAACCTCGATGATGCGGTTTCATCGGTATAATAATTATTATTTTTCGTAATATAAACAGGCTTTGGGTTTGATAACGAGGTTATTTGGCGGGGAGTTTTATTTTCGTTTGTATCATCCGGATATTTTGAGGAGGTTAGAAAACGTATATTGCGACGCAGTTTATGATGCCCACCCACGTAACATATACGAGGAGAACTCGAAATATTCACCGAAAAATATACACAGGATTATGTTTTCGGCAACGTCAATATTCGCGATGCCGAGGCGCCATTGTCGCGACGAGCCTCTCGCTCGTGTGCTTCACACGACACCGCGAGGCGACGACTCGCGCAAAAATCTCGTTTCCCTATTCTTTCTCCGTTACGACGCTTATACACGATTACACACTTTTATTTAGATCGCATTACCCGATGTTATTACGACGACGAATTCTTCTAACACATTTTAATCGTCACTCTTAACGCTTTAACGCTTTGTTTATGTCTGCTTCGTTACTCACCTTTTGCAAACTTTTTGCCATTACAACGCCACCCGACCCTTAACGTCCACTGCCATACCAATCTGCCAATGCCTACTCGGCCTTATTTTTAAAATACTTTTTGACCTTCGCGCATCTGCCGTGCTACGAACGGAGGCGCTAAGGGCGCGAGTAATTCAAACGTGCGAAACGTGCGACGTCTTTTCACGCTTTTGTAACAACGATTTTACCACCTTTTTTTCGATTATATTATTAAGTGGCATTGTGGATTACAGCGAGTGAAATGTTTTTATGAAACTCTGGGACAAATAAGAGGAGTTATCGATCGCTGAGGGAAATAGCAAACGCCAAGAGCCACGTGCTCCGGAATAAACACACTGCCATCTTGAATTTTTAACTTCTGCGCGTGTTGCACTGAAATACGAATGCATACATTGCCACGTGCTTACTTAATTGGCGGTTTTTCATTTTCTCTTACGTTAATTAATATTTTTTCGGGGGGTTTTTTTTCTCGGGCTTTTTTTTGTCGTTCTATTCGCCTTTTGACGTTGGTTTTGACGTTGGCCGAAGGTTTTGTAACGAAAGTTATGTTTGAGCTTTTTTTTATTTATTTTTTTTTGTGAATAGTTGGAGGTAATTTGTTAAAGGAAATTTTGTTCAGATTTTGAAGATAATTATACGATTTTCATCATATTTCGTGCTGTATTTTTACTTTCGTTTTTGAAACTCGTGAATTCGATAAAAGTTATTTCTTTTTCTAGTCGTTATAGCGATTAACTATATATAAGTAGAAGTTGCATATTTTGGACTCATAGTTATTTGAATTTTTTATGTGTATCGAGATAATTTTTTTTTTCTATTTCTTTGAAATGAAATGTTTTGAGAATTTTAATATGACACAATTTTGAGAAATAAAAACTGAAAATAAAAGAAGCTTTTTTAAAAATCTATACATTTGCTTTTATTTTCAAATGCTACATATTATTATTGCAGCTATTGTAAAAAAACAGCGACTCAGCTTGAAAAATCTGTTGATTTTCAATTTATTTAATAAAAAAAAATCAGCAATGAAATTAAATATAAAACAGTTGTATACAATTGTATTTCCATTTTAAAGCTTGTTATACGATTTTTATAATATTTTTGTAGTAATTATAGTTATTTTTGCAGGAAATTAACTATAATTGGAAAATGCATATTTAAAAATGCAATTAATTTAATTCTTTACTTTTATTGACATGGAATTTATTCTTCAATTGCAACGCAATATATTAGCTTACGAGAACTAATATCTCGAGAATTATTAAATTAAATAGTTCGATAAAATAAAAAGCGATTTTTAACGATTTTTTCTCTTTCTTATTTTTTTTGCTATTGGTGTTCATATAATTAATTTTGTAGTAGAATAATTTATAATTATTTAGTCCAGAAATATTGTTTAACAATATTTTTTACACGAAAAAAAATTATTGTTATTAAAAAAAAAAAGACTGAAATCACTGGTGACTTATTTTTCGCTAGTGTTAAATTAGGAAACCGAAATTCTTCTCTTTGCATCAATAAACAATAAACTTTAATTTCATATTAAAAAATTAAAGCTATTTAATTATTTACGGTAAATACGATAGCATTTTTTCAATAAATGATCATTAATGGTTCATAGTGATTAATACGTTTTATAATATTGAAACAATATTTTTGTAGCTATATGAAAATGTAAGTAGTTATTGATTTATTTATTTTTAGCTGACATTTTATTAAATAGTTTCTTTGTTCGGAAAATTTGACGCGCGTTTACCACGTGGCTGCCACACACAGCCACAGGCTCTCTAATTGGCGTCCGAACTTTTCCCGATACACGTTAAATAATGAATTTTTTTTTTTTGATAATTTTGTACCTCATCGATAATTAATATATTTCGTCACTGTTGATATTAAGTGATACGAACAAATCCATAAAATCTGCAACCCACTATATTTTCGCAAACTTCTGAATATAATTGTTTGAAACTGTTTTAAACAATTAGTACGAATGACTAATTGATTGATGAAGTCAGTTATAATTTGTTTTTACTAAAACCTCACGTCGGACGAAGTTGATACTATATTAACATCGTATTTCTCTACATTAAAAAAAAAAATTAGTTTATTGTCGGTAAGTTCCTTTTTATCGACGTGTAACGTTTTTACCGATTTCTTTACGATTTTCTAGTCGGAACTATATTAAGATAGAAGTTGGTACTATATTAATATCGTATTTGTCTACAATTAAAAAAAAATCAAATTATTGTCGGTAAGTTCGTTTTTATCGACGGGTAACGTTTTTACCGATCTCTTTAAGATTTTCAAAATTTTCACTTATTAGGTTTTTATTTTCATTTTAATTTGCCATTTATTAAAATTAACAATTATCGAAAAAATTAGGATACTAGATTTTTAAGATACTTTCCAACTTATGAAATACCACAGTCGGTAAAACAAATCTGTAATTCACCTTTTTCAGAGTTGTTGATCTTTTCATGTCATATTAATATATATAAATATATAATAAATATTATTACCACCTTAATTGATAAATTATAAAGGTGATAGTAATTTTCTTTTAACAATCAACCATTTTAAAAACAAAGAATTACAGATTTATGTTACCGACCGGCGGTATCTCATATCGACCTAACGAAATTATCCATAGATCGGCCGGTAAAATAGTTTAATACATACTTTTTTAAATAACTTTACATTTCGTACAAATAATTCCTTTATTCCAGATCGGAGAGTACTTTACTTTTATACAAAATTTAAATCGTTTAAAAAAAATACCGATCATAAATTGAAAATATTAAACCCTCTCGCTATATTGCATTTTTTCCTTCCATAATTTCATTTTAATATAGTTACGAAAAATTATCAATTAAATTGATGAAATCGGGGTCGGTAATAAATCTGTAATTAACTTTTTTCAAGTATGACATATTTTTTCAGACCAAATATAATTATTACCTTGTGCTTAATGGTTTTTAAATATAGTCATAAATTACTTTTGCCCCGAATTGGCCGGCATAAAAAAAATAAAATGAATTACAGTTTTGTGTTATCGACCGTGGTATGTACATAACCTTAAGATGATGTAAAACGCGTGTAGATAGGAAACGTATGAAATTAATGGAGCTTACGGCAAGACGTAAGAGAAATTCTGTGAATATAGTTTACATCTTGTAGAGTTTATGAGACATACCACAGTCGGTAACAAAAACTGTAATCCTAATTTTCTGTCGTTGGTTTATGGACAAAAGGAATGGATTTGACTGTCCATTACGCAGTCGAATGAAAATTGCTTTTATCCAGAAACATCCAACAGCCTCGGAAAAAAAACATGATTACAGTTTTCAATATCGACCGAGCCCGATCATATCGTCTCTCGCATCATTTGTAACACGAAACGATGTCCTTTGTACAATAAAAAAAGTATAGTATTTTGATTTTTGTCAAAAATGATTTTATCAAAAAACAGAAACGTATTCGTTTTCTTTTTAAATTAGTGCTCGAAACGATTTTCGAATTTTTTTTCCTGCATCATTCGTTCGTTGGATAGTCATGGTAATCTCTTTTGTTAACTTGTTTTATATTTAAAATATTGTCATATATTCTTAAGAAACAAAAAAAGATTTGGTAAAAAAGTGTTTGATTCTTTCAAATAAACATCGCTGTTCCTTTTTTAAGCTAACATTTTTCTGTAGTCATTGTAACAATTTCATAATAATTTAACGACTTTTGGTAAGGATATCCTTATCCCGAATAATTCCAAACCGACGTCCATTGCTGCGCATGCGCAGTGTTCGTAAAGTCTCCACTGCGCACATGTTCGAAAAGCGCGCCAAATTTTTTCTACCTATTCCCTACTCCTCTTTCAGTCACGTTTGAACGTATTATTATATTAAACTTTGATGACATATCCTCGGAAAAAAAACATGATTACAGTTTCCAATACCGACATATCGTCTTAAATATTTTCTTTATTTATAGATACTTCACCATTATGATGTTTTCTCTCGCATCATTTGTGACATCTCACGATGTCGTTTGTACAATAAAAAAGTATTGTATTTTGATTTTTGTCAAAAATAATTTTATTAAAAAACGTAAACGTATTTGTTTTTTTTGATTGGCGTTCGAAACGATTATCGACTTTTTTTCCTGCATCATCCGTTTGTTGGAAAATCGTGGTAATTTCTTTTCCTGACTCATTTTCTATGTAAAATATTGTCATATATTTAAAAACAAAAACAAAAAAAGTTTTGGAGAAGAAAAATTTTGATTCTTTCAAATAAACATCGCTGTTTCTTTTTTAAGTTAACACTTTACTATATTTTCTGTAAAAATTTCATCAAAATTTAACAGAAACGACTTTTGGTAAGGATATCCTTATCCCTAATAATTCAAAACCCATTTCCGTTGCCGCACATGCGCAGTGTTCCTAAGGCCGTCACTGCGCATATATTAGAAAAGCGCGCCAAATTTCCCCTACTCTTCCCTCAGTCACATTTCAACGTATTATTATATTAAACTTTAACGAGATATCCTCGCGTCTTGGAGATTAATTTCCCGCGTTATATGCATCAGGTGGTCTGCAGATGACCTCCTTAAAAGCATTTTTACTGTACGTCGTTCTACGGGCAGCAAATTATTGTAAAGTATGCGGTCGTTTTCTTCTCAGAGTCGGTAAACGTATTCCTCAGTACGAATTCATCTTTCTTTCTTTACATACGCGCGACATTTAATGAGACTTTCCTTTTCCTTTTATTATTAATATACTGGTGCACTCCAACCTTTTTCGTTCTTTTAATTTTTTTATTTATTTTTTATTTATTTTTATTTCAACGTTTCCCATTCTCTACAGTCCGCAGGATTAATATGAGAGTATTTATAATGGTATTGTATTTTTTTTTCCGGGGATTTTCCATTTCAATATCTCAAGCTCGTTGGAATCACTGAGGCGAAAAGCTTGATTCGCTCGTTTAGTTTCCACTCGTTTCCTCTTCACTTATTGGCATTGAGTCATATTACGTCCGGCGTACAAACCCTCGAGTTTCTTATGCGTTTATAAGCTCTTCGCCTATATCTGTACTGTTTGGACAAATCATATATGGGGCATTCTATGTAAATTCAACCACTTTTTTACTGGCCCTCTCAGACTCTTGCATAATTGGCCAGATTTTTAACTACTACTTGAGAATATTATTCGTCATTTTTTTTTTAACTAAAAAAATTTTAGCGTTGTACCGTTAAAAACTATTTATATTCCATGAGACAAAGAAAGTGCAGAGTAAATATAAACTAATAAGATTTATATTTTTTATGCACTTGGGAATAAAATAGTAGTCAGATTGTTTCTTTTATTTTCTAATTGAAATGAAAAATTTTTTAAGAAAAATAATTCAATGAAAATATTTCTTAAACTTTATCTTCAAAACAAATTGTTATGTGGACAATCATTTTACCCATTTTATTTTATTTTTATTGATTTCCGACGAAGACTTTAAAAAAATTAATTTGACTATTTTGCTAATATAATACATTTTTGAGACACTTTCGATTTCACTTCAAACTTTACTGAATTTAGAAGAACGTGTCGAATAATCAGAAAAATCAGCAATTTTAAAATCGTGTATTAAAGTAGTAACAAAAAATGTTTGACCCGATATTAAATAATTTCGACTAGAAACTATCGTTTTTTTTTTACTGAATAAGTATTCGAATTCTTCCTGATGATTCCACTCATATCGCTTTGCATTTATTAAAATTTAAAGTGAAATCAAAAGTAAAATAAGGAATTTAGCGAAATAATTAAATTAATTTAAAAATAAATAGATCGCACGATATCGTCATTATGAAAATTTTTTTACGCCTTAAATCTTTGATTACCGCACCGTCGATGTGTTTGTGGATTTTGCACATAACCAGTAAATTTTATGCAAACAAAATTAATTTGATAATTTTACTCAACATTTTTTTTTATTTGCAAAAGAATTTAAAAATTAAATAATATTACATTCTCACACCTTCATGAAAAATAAACAATATTCGTCTCGTATGTTTTCGTGCTATTTTTCTGTTTAATAATAAATCGTTAAAAAATGCAACTTTTAAATTTGAGTGACTTTTTTTTATTCACAAGAAATACTCTCAAGTAGAATGCGAATCTGGATAATTATAGGAATTTCTAAGGATGACGAAAAAAAAATAGCTGAACTAACAGAGAATAATACCTCATATGAGCGATTTCACTTCAGGTTATCCACTCCAAAAAAATTATTTCTTAAATTATTTCTAAAAATTAGGATACATAATTTGAATAAATATATCAAATATTAAAAATAAAAACGTCTGAATCTCTTTTTTTAAATAACTAAAACTGATATTTTAGGCATGGTCGATCATATCTAAAAATGAAAAACACAAAAATATGAGTTTTTTGTTTTGTTTTGAAGGAGAACATTTTTTTAGATTTAATAAACTCATCCAAAACTGCATTTCACTGAACAATCATCAAAGTATATATTTTTAAAGAAGGAAGATACCGAATGTATTAACCAATTCAGTTTTCTCTAAATCTGTAAATAAAACAGAATATTTAACTATGCATTACACAGTATTTAAAATCATTTCGAAGTGACAGCAATTTTTCAAATAGTTTTTAACTATTTGTTGCAACTATTTGTTTTCGACAATTGAGTTTCTAATAAATTCAGAAACGCACCAAATTTTAATTCGTATGCAGAACATGAGAAATAAATTGATACCAATGATGACGAATGCTCTGCTTTTTTAAATTAACGATTAGTAAAAATAAACGATAAAAAATTCCTATAATTTTTCATTCATTGCGGATCGCGTTAAAAAGCAAATTAAACCGGAAGTTTGGATTTTATTAATAGAATATCAGAAAGTTACGTGAAGTAAAGTGAGCGCCAACTTAAGCTTTCTTTTACCTAAAAAAAAAATATAATTTATAATCATTTTGCCGTAAAATATGCTCGCCAATAACTCAATTAAATCTAAATAAATATTCTTCTTATCGTTCAGAAAAAACCGCATATTTACGTGTTTTTATATTTTAGATACCATTGCCCAATCTCAAGATATAACTTTTTCAATGAAAAACAAAAAAAGTCTCAAATTACCTTCCAAACATTTATAAAATATGTTTAAAAATTTCTATTCGTTGGAATTGCGTAATCCGATTTTTCGAAATTATTTTAGAAAAACTATTTTTTTTTTCGTGTCTCATCAAATTTGTTCTGTATTTTCTCAAATTTATTACATATTTTACTGAATTGTGAAATTAGTATTTTTACCCACGGCCACACCCGAGCCTGATTGTAAAAACGTACAGTGAATTTAAAAAAAGTGCTTTATTTTTTCACTAAATATTATCTTACACGGAATGCCTTATATAAACGCCACTCATACAGTGGCATTACTCTGAGCCCGTGCACACAGATTAAATTATGGTTATCAGCGTGGACTAGTGCCGATAGTAGTTTGGATAGCGCGCGGAAAATCAATGTCCGCTTGCTGGCGCTGCTGTTGATGCTGCTATCACTGGCCATCGACACATCGAGCTCGAATAAATTACGTCAAACATATACATCTTACGTATATCCCGGGTACAAATCGATAATTGCAATATGAATTAAATTTCGACCAATCAACCTGAAAGCTCTTTAGCTCTTCCCCCACTCTTCTCTTTATACCGCTAGTGCATCAGTTTGAATGGATAAACAAACGGAGGGCAAACTGAGAGGGAACACTGATAGTTCGCGATCCTATTTACCGGCAAAGTTGACTTCCGCAGCCAAGCACATCCACGGACTCGAGACTAGCTTTTGGCCCGATAGTAACTTTATTTAACACTTTGCAGGTTGGTATCAAAATCGAGATTGTATATAGTCTAGACGATGAAGTATCTGTACGACCAAATGTAGCTGTGTGAGTTTCCATATGTATTTATATGTACATATGGCATGTAATTTAAGGTGTGTTTTGGTTTAATTTCGTTAACTCCTATCCAGCAGCATATAATGAACGAATAAACGCCATGGAGCCCGGAAAGTTTGGCTTCAGTCACGTCCATCGTTTGGTTATATAGTGTCTGGTGTTAGGGTACCAGAAATAGGATACTGAAAGCAGGAAGTTACGGGTAGTATTAGTTATTGGTATTAGTGGCATTTGGAGAATTTTGAAACATGTCTGGTAAAGAGATGGGTTTTCCAACTAGCAGAAGTATAAGTAATAGATAGACACGAATAAAACGGGTTTGTTGAGTCAACAAATTATTTGTTACAATCATCAGGTTGGTCGACCTAGTATTAGTCGTATTTAGCATTTAGTGTTAGTTGACTTGAATAGATCACACGACGAATCTTATTCGTATTCCAACTAACTCAGTTAGTTGGGGCCAATCAACGGTGGCGGTTTTGTATTTGCGTCTTAGCCGCCATTGTTCTATCGTAGAAGATCGTGAAATCGCGGGAAAACATAAAGTGACTAAGTTATGCGAGATTACAAAGAAAAAACTTCGAATATTATGAGGTGCGAAAACATTAGGGAGGGTTAATAAACAATGTTGGTATCATTCGACGAAGTGAAGAAAATGGGTAGTGCTGTCGGCCAACTTCTGATATAGTGGGGTTATGATCCAACTAATTAATCCTCTGTCTCTCAGAGCACTAAGACACTTGGTTGGGTTCAACTATTTTATTCGTTACCTTCACCAAGTTGTTTTTTCCATCGGGGAATAATGGATCTTTGAGGTATGATGGACCCCTAGAGTACAATGGACTCCTGGGGTATAACGAACCTCTTGGATTACCAATTGGGGTATGATGAACCTATTAAGGTATGATGATCCAATTGGCATATGATGATCCAATTGGAATATGATGAACCAGTTGGCGTATGGGGTACCAACTGGGGTATGACGGATCTTTAGGGTATGATGGACCTATTAGGGTATCATGATCCAATTGGCATATGATGATTCAATTGGAATAAGATGAACCAATTGGCGTATGGGGTATCAACTGGGGTATGACGGATCTTTAGGGTATGATGGACCTATTAGGGTATGATGGACCTATTAGGGTATGATAATCCAATTGGCATATGATGATCCAATTGGAATATGATGAACCAATTGGCGTATGGGGTATGATGAATTGGGGTATGATGAACCTATTAAGGTATGATGATCCAATTGGCATATGATGATCCAATTGGAATATGATGAACCAATTGGCGTATGGGGTACCAACTGGGGTATGACGGATCTTTAGGGTATGATGGACCTATTAGGGTATCATGATCCAATTGGCATATGATGATTCAATTGGAATAAGATGAACCAATTGGCGTATGGGGTATCAACTGGGGTATGACGGATCTCTAGGGTATGATGGACCTATTAGAGTATGATAATCCAATTGGCATATGATGATCCAATTGGAATATGATGAACCAATTGGCGTATGGGGTACCTATTGCGGTAGGACGGACCTCTAGGGTATGATGGACACTGGGGTATGGATGACCTCTGAGATATGATGGACCCCTAGGGTATAATAGACGGCCGGAAATGATGGGTCCCTATACTGAAAGAAATGATTAGTTGCCATAACCAAAAAATGCGTTGACACAACCAATCATTATTCTATTTCCCTTACAACTCAAATGGTAGTGCCGACGATTTGAACGGTAATACCGACGATCCGAATGGTAGTCCCAACTATTCGACTGGTAGTCCCAACGATTGGATTGGTTAAGTTCACTAATCTCGCGAGAACTAATCGTGAATAGTTGAGGTTACTATTCGATATGGTTGAGGCAACTAACCTTTGAGACATTGTGTACAGCAAATGGGAAACGTAGTTGTCACAACTAAACATTTCTTTCAGTGTAGAGTACAATGAACTCTTGGGGTATAATGAACCTCTTGGTACTTAAAAACCTTCAATGTATGATGATCCGATGAGGGTACAGACTAATTGGGGTATGATGCCCCAATTGGAGCATGATGAACCAATTGGGGTATTACGAACGTCTAGGGTATAATGGACACTAAGGTATAGATGACCTGTTGGGTATTATGAAACCCTAGGGTATGATGGACTATCCCTTTGGGGTATGATGGCCCCTCGGCTATAGTGAACTTCTTGGTATATGAAAGACCTCATTCGTATATGATGGACCAATGAGGATTTGATAGACCGATTGGAGTATGATGGATCAATTGGGGTGTGATGACCCAATTGGCGTATGATGAGCCAATTGGCATATGGGGCTCCAATTGGAGAACGATAGATCTCTAGGGTATGATGATCACTGGGGTATGATGAACCTCATTGGGATAATGGGCCTCTGTTTGAAAGACCTCGAGAGTATGATGAATTCTTGGGGGACGATGGTCCCTTTGGGGTATGATGGAATTCTAGGGGATAGTGGTCCCCTGAGGCATAATAGAACTCTATATGAAAGACCTCCTGGGTAGGATGGATCAATTGGTAAAGCGCCTTTGAACGGGTGATGAAGGAGCGTGATAGACAAATTTCCTCTTTCTATAATAAAATATAAATAATTAATAAATATTTATCTTGAGAGTAATATTTCATTGCGTAGTTTGTAATTTGTTTCTCTTAAAAGGGCAACTTGGAGGTTCCTACTTGCCGGAAAAGTTGTTTTTGTACTTATCACGAGAAGCGATAGCATCGCTATAAATAATAGCTTGAAGTAAACAACCCCTCGCAGTCTGGAAGAAATATGAGAACACTCTAAATTGAAATTTGTGCCCTCTGTTAAGTTTACTCGTGTTTATTGCGATGAATAGAAACTATTAGGAGCGCCAGTATACTATTGAAATTTCATAGCTCGAATTTTTAGGTATATTCCTATATAATCGGAGACCTAATTTCTATGTAGGTAAACACTGACATGCATCACTCCCAACTCATCATTATACTCGTGTGCTACCATTACAATAGTAATACAATCTTGGGTGCACCAAGCCGAGCTCCGCCCTCTTTTTACACCAACTGTTGATACTCCACAAACTTAATGAAATGCGCATTTGGTTCAACACAAGCTCAATGCTATCATAGCCCGAGATGATGATAATACAATATCAACACAAGACCGATATTACCCTTTCTACAGGAGTCAAGCTCTACCCAGTAAACACAAAACACTCTTATGTTAACATAACACTGTTGTTATGTTACAGTAACATTGCTGAGTAGGAAATTGTAATTGAACAGCAACATAACAATATTTTGTGTTTACTGGGTACAGACAACAAACCACGTACCATCAAAACTCACTCCCATCCCCCTCCAATACAATACAAGATTGTTGCTACAGAAGCTCAATACTACACAAAATTTTTTTCCCACGCAAGTCCAACTTTACGCAATAGGCTTGATACTACACAAGTCCAATACTTTATAAAACCATCCCCAACCAAAGTCCGAAACAAGTTCATTTCTAAATAAGTCCGATACTACACAAAGCCGTTTTTCCACACAAGCCCGTTACTTTACACAACAAATTTGATACTACAGAAAACAGTGTCTACACAAGTTCTAATTTCGCAAAACCGTCTCAAACCCAAGTCCAAAAAAAGTCCGTTTCTGCACAAGCCCAATACTACACAAAAACCCCAATTGGGCAAAACTGTCTTAATCCCAAATTCGATAAATACAAGACCATTTTTTACACAAGCCCCGGACTATACAAAACGTAGTCTACATATAAACCCTCTAGTAATCGAAACCGTTTGTACTCAAGCCCGATACTTCATAAAACTGTCTTTGACCAAAGTTTAAAACAAGTCCCATGCTACACAAAACCGCTTCCGCATGCAAGCCCGATACCTTACAAAAATCCAATATAAGAAAAAACTGTCTCAATCCCAAGGTCAATATAATACAATGAAGTTTCTACACTATACCTATGCAACACACAAAACTTCAGAAGCCATATGGTACATGGGTTTTACATGAGCCCTATACTATGTACTAAATCGTTTCAACATAAGCCCCGTATTTCATACAACAAGTGCGGTACTGAAGCAAATGTTATACCATACAAAATTGCATTCAACCCAAATTCGATACAACATAAAACCGTTTCTACACAATCCCAATACTACATAAGACCATTTCTAAACAAGCCCCATACTACGCAAGGCCGTTTCTACAGAAACAAGACCGATTCTGCACAAACCCGATACAACACAAGACCGTTTCTGCACAAACCTGATCGTACACAAGAGCATTTCTGCAAAAACCCGATACTACAAAGACCGTTTCTGCACACGCCTGAACTACACCAGACCGTTTCTGCACACGCCTGAACTGCACGAGACCGTTTCTGCACACACACCCGATACTACACACAACCGTATCGGTACAAACCCGATATTGCCCAAGACCGTTTCTGCAAAAACCCGATACTACACAAGACCGTTTCTGCACACACCCGATACTACATAAGACCGTTTCTGCACACAGCCGAAACTACACAAGACCGTATCGGTACAAATTCGATACTACACAAGAGTGTTTCAGCAAAAACCCGATACTACACAAGACCATTTCCACATACACCCGGTACTATATAAGACCGTTTCTATACACACCCGATACTACACCAGACCGTTTATGCATGAACTCAATACTACACAAAAACATTCCTACACGTAAGTTCGATACTACACAAGACCCATACTGATTACAAGGAAGCATTATTGGAGTCCTCACAGCCGAAACAAGACAAGACCGTTTCTGCACACACCCGATACTACTCACGACCGTATCGGTACAAATCCGATACTACCCACGACCGTATCGGTACAAATCCGATAATACCCACGACCGTATCGGTACAAATCCGATAATACCCTTGAACGTTTCTGCAAAAACCCGGTACTACACAAGACTGTTCCCGCAAACACCCGATACTACACAAGATCGTTTCTGCACACACCCGATACTACACAAGACCGTTTCTGCACACAGCCGAAAATGCACAAGACTGTATCAGTACAAATCCGATACTACACAAGAGCGTTTCTGCAAAAACCCGATACTACACAAGACCATTTCCGCACACACCCGATACTACACAAGACCGTTTCTGTACACACCCGACACTACACCAGACCGTTTATGCATGAACTCAATACTACACAAAAACATTCCTACACGTAAGTTCGATACTACACAAGACCCATACTGATTACAAGGAAGCATTGTTGGAGTCCTCACAGCCGAAACAAGACAAGACCGTTTCTGCACACACCCGATACTACTCACGACCGTATCGGTACAAATCCGATACTACCCACGACCGTATCGGTACAAATCTGATAATACCCACGACCGTATCGGTACAAATCCGATAATACCCTTGAACGTTTCTGCAAAAACCCGATACTACATAAAACCATTCCCACACACACCCGATACTACACAAGATCGTTTCTGCACACACCCGATACTACATAAGACCGTTTCTGCACACAGCCGAAACTACACAAGACCGTATCGGTACAAATCCGATACTACACAAGAGTGTTTCAGCAAAAACCCGATACTACACAAGACCATTTCCACATACACCCGGTACTACATAAGACCGTTTCTATACACACCCAATACTACACCAGACCGTTTATGCATGAACTCAATACTACACAAAAACATTCCTACGCGTAAGTTCGATACTACACAAGACCCATACTGATTACAAAGAAGCATTGTTGGAGTCCTCACAGCCGAAACAAGACAAGACCGTTTCTGCACACACCCGATACTACTCACGACCGTATCGGTACAAATCCGATACTACCCACGACCGTATCGGCACAAATCCGATAATACCCACGACCGTATCGGTACAAATCCGATAATACCCTTGAACGTTTCTGCAAAAACCCGGTACTACACAAGACTGTTCCCGCAAACACCCGATACTACACAAGATCGTTTCTGCACACACCCGATACTACACAAGACCGTTTCTGCACACAGCCGAAAATGCACAAGACTGTATCAGTACAAATCCGATACTACACAAGAGCGTTTCTGCAAGAACCCGATACTACACAAGACCATTTCCGCACACACCCGATACTACACAAGACCGTTTCTGTACACACCCGACACTACACCAGACCGTTTATGCAGAAACTCGATACTACACAAAAACATTCCTACACGTAAATTCGATACTACACAAAACCGATACTGATTACAAGGAAGCATTGTTGGGGTTCTCATTTCTAATTACAATAACATGCTATAAATATCAGTTCGTCAAAATGTTTTCCTCAAATTTTCATATTCAGAGAAAGACAGAATGTTCGCGAATTAGAGAAAGAAGAGGGATTTGCTAATCGCGATCATACAGTACACAACACGTGTTATTTTATTCCCACTTTGGTGGATATAAATCATTCAGTATTTTATTTCTTCGTATGTCTCAATCAAGTTTTTACTTTCCCCTTCTTCATTTTCCCCGTTCCTTCATCGAGACCTCCTAGAGTGTCGTCTACAGCCACTCATCCTAATGCACTACTGAATCGCATTTGCACGAAATGGCAGGGAAACTGCGGAAAATCTGAACAATGTGGGCGGCGTTATTTTTACTGAATTTATACTGTATGAGAATACATTTGAACCACGGAAAAATCGACCGCGCGTCCATCGCTGTCAATCACAAACTATTCAATATTTTGATCCTGACTGCACTTACATTAGAAATAATATCATTGTTTTTTTGTTTGAAGTCAGTACAAGTAGAAAATAATGTACAGTTTACAAATATGGATTTGCTGTCATAAACTATTGTGAACTAAATTGTTTTTTTTTTCAAATCTACGATCCATTTTATTTTGTAACAAAAAAATTGTTGTTAATTATAACAGGACAGAATTTAAGATAGTATGAGCACAAACCTCACGATCAGAGAGAAAAGTGATTTTTTAATATGCTATAGAATAGGTTCAGAGGATGCTGTCTGTAAAATTTCAAACCATTTTACCGACCATTTACAATAATAGTTAATGTGCAAAATTGGGAAATTTAGTACATGTTATATACGGAAATTGCCCTGATAACACTTTGAGACCGAAATAACCATTCTTCAAATTCAGACACCTGCGTAAATAAAAGCTCGAAATACCGAGAAAACTGCTACGAACACGTACGTCCCTTAAAAAATATATGTTACCGAATATTTCGAATAGATATAATTGATTAAATTGACGAGTTTTCGCGAACCGGCATGAAACTGCCGGAAAACAGTTGACTATAGCGTATACGCGTTCCTCGATTGGCCAAATGGCGGCCGGCTGGACAATCTGAGTCAAATGACACTCTTATTTAAACTACTACCGTTTTATAAATATACACACCTTATCATCACACACACTTCATAATTTTTCTCTCTTAATATTGTGATTTTTAAAATAGCGAAATGTGCGATACTTCGCTTTTTCCCCATAATAAAAAATATGGACTTTCTATTGACTAGGTACTCCGCTCATATTACCTTAATGTCTGTCCTCCGTTATTTTTATATCACACGATTAAAGACCCTAAAATATGATATGCAATTTTGCAGATGACTATAGACATTTTAAATTCAAGTATAGAATTTCGATAGTATATTTGAGTACTGTTTTTTTTTTACCGTCGGGACAGTACAAACTGCATTAATAATGATTCAGAAATAAAAATATTAAGGTGAATATAGAAATGTCTGACTGCGTGAATTCCTAATTATTATAGTAAAATTTAAACAATTGGGCCATTTAACTTCGTTAATTTATATTCGGACACTTATAATCCTTCTATATTGGTATATTAGAAACTGGGCCACTGTTGTACTCCTCTCAATTATTTCGGGCGTCCTAAATTGGTCGAGAATGACGTCGAGCCAGATGAACTACCAAGTCTTCCTCTCCGCTCTCATCTATTCTCGAATTATCATTGATTAACCTTTTTACCGTCTTCGGACCTTTTCCAAGCCATCAGCATCTTTTTCAATTATAATCATCCAATTTATTACTCTGCATTAATATCCTACAGTGAATTTTACGCGATTATCTTCAGAATTCGCTATATAATTTAGAGGTACTTCAATTAATTTTTATGAGTAAACTGGAAACAATAATTCGCTGCAGATTTTATTTTTGCAATTTTGTTAATCGATTTGCTAATCATTATTTTTCGTTATTAAATATTTTATTATGAAGCCCAGAGAGAAATTACATTTTATCCTTTGAAAAGTGTTAGATATGAAAAATTGGTAATTTACAAAATCACGACTAAATGTTTTTGTATCAAGAAATGTAATATTGTGTTCAACGATGAACTGACAACTGGGCTTGATTATTATTTTCATAATAATTTAAATTAAATTTATATTTATAATACAAAAATTAATATTAATAATTTTATAATAATTTGGCATCGTTATTATAAAAAACGCAATGTTCTTAGATATATTTATTTTCATGAAAACATCATTTTCCGAGATTCTCACTTTAGTGCAATGGCTTGAAACGTCGAAAAGGTGGTTTATAAAAATTCATATTATCATAACTCGTAAACTCCTCGACCGAATAAGCTCAAATTTTTATGGCAACTAGAGTATTGGCAAATTTTTATTTGGTACAAATTTTGTAATAATCGCTTGGCGCATTCTGTTTTTATGAAATTATTTAGATTTCGAAGGATTCGGATTTTATGCGAATTAAATTTTTTGCTTATTATTTCTTGACATATAAAATTTCGCCAAGATGCGTTTTTTATTTATTTAAACTAAGGATACAAAGTATAATCACCTTGCTTCCTCATTATTTTTCGTAAAAAGCGTAAAGTAATGACGAAACAAATATTATAATTGCACTTTAAAAAATGTTCGATAAATTAATATACCATTATAACAAGTTTTTTCCTATAAAACTATATTACTTTTTATAACGAAAATTTTTATAGTTTGAATTGCAAACCATTATTTTCGGCTACTAAATAGTTAATTATCAAGACCAGAGAAAAGTTACCTTTTAGGCCCTTTGACCCTTTGCAAAGTATTATATTTGTAAAAATAATTAAAAAATAATAACAGTAATAAAAAAATTAGTGTGATTGTTTCGTAATTTGATATATAATTTTGAAGTAATTACATTCGTTGTATATATATTTTATTTTCGAAAATAAAAATTGAATTGAAACTCCATTTTTTTAAGCAACAAAATTCTTAATTCTAAAGCTCAGAGAAAAGTTACATTTGAAAAGTTTTGACCCTTTACAAAATATGAAATGTAAAATATAAGTGACTCAAAAAATCTCGAGTAACAACTTTCAAAAAGAGCAGTCGAATAAATCGGGACACATATTTTCGATCCCACAGGCGGAACGACCTTTGAAATGCAAACAGAATATTCGCATAAATTTGAAGCGCTCTACATTCGAAGGGGAGATTTCAGATTAAATTTATGACGTCGTTCTTTTTAAACATACATCATTTTTTTCAATCGAAAAAATAAAAGAATGTTTTTACTGCGCTTTGTGTATATTTCCTAACATTATTTATGTAGGTATTTTAAATTTATATATTTATTTATTTTATTTACTTATTCAGCAATAAGTTAGAACATTTTTTTTAATAATAAAAAAATCTTAAAATAGTTTTTCAAAAACCTTCATTTTTTTAGTGTAAATTTTTGCTTCCGATTCGAAGTTTACCAAAACCGCAAAATTTGCTTAGCTAAAAAAATTAATTTTGGCCATTTTTTGGGCACCAGTGTGACGATTAAAAAATAATCATTTCTTTTTCTACATTTTATAATATTCTAGCTCTTCAAAATATTACATCGAAATTCGTGATATTAAGAGAGCTACAGCAGTTTTCACAGCACGTCGATTACCGTATATTTTTTATGGAGTTGTAAAACTTTAAGCACGTTTTCATCGTAATAATATTTCAGTAACTGCCCGCTCGAGTATCTCAGTTAATCTTCGCCCGAATAAATCGAAAGTTGGACAAAATATTAACAACCAAACTGTTTTCAGTTAAATTCAAAATTTTTGCGGTTGCAAAATTAATTTTTTTTAAATATATTTTTTTAATCACAAAAAATGTATAATTTTATCATTTGCAATACATTAAAGATATAGATACTCATGAAAAAAAATTAATTAACATTAATCAAAATAATTGTTTAAATTTCTGACTATAAAAATTTGTTTCTGCTAAAAATTAATTCACATAGTGCCATGAATTTTTTGTTAAGTAAATATTAACTGATATTAACTATTTTAGAGAAAATACGGATCGCAATTCGTTATCAATGAAGCAGCTTTATTGGTGTTATGTCGTATCACCTGAAGGTAATGTAAAACATGATTTACAATGCGACTCTGTCGTTCCATCATAGGGCCATACTATCCCTTTTGCACCTATAAGCGTGTCATATCACTTTAAGCGGAGAGTGATGGTCATCGAGTTTCGAGCGCATCAAGTATCCGATTGATTACAATCTCCTATCCTTCGATGCTATGGAACTAATAGTAGATGTGGCTTACAGCATCGATTAACTCATCGCCCCTACACTTCTACTCCCCCGATCCCAGTTGTAAGCATACCGATAATATTTACTCACTCTGTTCGTTAATTAATTCTATAAATAGTTTCTATTTACGCAAATAGAAAATAAGGATGCAAAGTAGAAATTTGCACATTGCTTCCTCATTAATTTTGATCTTTCGCAAAGCCGCCTGTATGAGGACTTTTCTTTATTTTATTTTTGGCTTCCTCATAAAGGAAGCTTTGCGAAAGATGAAAATTATTGACGAAGCAATGTGCAAAGTTCCACTTTGCATCGTTATTTTAAATACATATTTAAAAATCTTAAATTTATAGAAATTTGCGTCATGAAGAAATAAAATTTGGTATACAAATTGTCGAAATGAGGAAGAAGAACGAAGTCAATACATAGTTGTAACCATGTATGATGCTAAAAATAAATTGCAGTTATGAAATTGAAAAAATGCATCACCTTGAATAAGAAAAAATTCAAAATTACGTAATATCCGAACCGCTTTACCGATCATCATCAAATTTGGTACGTAGTAGGGCTGAATGTTCTTTTTTCTGTGTGCAAAATTTCAGTTGATTTGTCAACATTTTTCCTGAATTAGAGCAAAACGAACATTTTTTGAAAAATTCAAAATCTCATAAAAACCGAACCGCTTTATCGATTTGGTCCAAATTCAAGACCAAAGGCCGTATCATCTTGTTCAATTCTAATACGAAGTTTCAGTACGATAGCTAAAAATTCGTTCGAGCTACAGCGTTTACGTACTTTTTTAAAAATTTCAAAATTCTTATAAAAAGGAAATGCGTTAAGTGATTTTTATAAATTTCATACTGATTGAAGATTATCCAGCAGTGCATATGTTGTTCAAATTTGAGCTGTTTTGGTCGAATAGTTTACAAGTTACAGTTATATGAATTTATAGTCCTTCATTACACACACACACACATACATACATCCGGACAATTTTTCTAAACCACTTTACTTGAGATGTTTGAGACCATTTTGAGTGTACTGACAAAAAAAACGAACGAAATAGTACATTACGTTACAAGGGAGGGAAGTGCAACTTTTCACCGAGAGTGAAGTTTGATGTGAAGAAATTCACACGAGATGAAAAGTCGCACCCCTCCCATGTAACGTACTATACTTTTTGTAACATGTGCATGAACAGCGGTACTTTTCATGGCAGTTTTGCGGGCCGAAAGTGGCTAGGTTCATAGCAGTGTTGAAACGATAGGTTGGCGCATGCGCAGTTCGCGATTCCTTCACTTTCGACCCTGCTGTTTCACTTTTGACCCTCGGGTGGAAAGTTGGTAACCTCACTTTTCACTGTTCGTCCCGCAAAACTATCACTCAAATCACCACTATTCATGCACTTGTTACAAAAAGTATGGTCTGCAACACGGGCCAAAATTGGGGTTTGCTTGTTGCACAATATACTATTTCTCCCGATTTCGCTAAAAAGTAACCACATTTCGTGTGCGCAACAAGGACGGAGAATAAGCTCATTTTTAACAAATGACGACACGCATGCGCAGTACGATGATTACCTCCCTCAGGAGGTAATGAAAGCGGACTGCGCATGCGTAATACGATGATTACCCCTCCCCCCCCCGGGAGGTAATGAAAGCGGACTGCGCATGCGTAGGTCATTCGTAACAAATGAGCGATTTCCCGCCCGCGTTGCGGACACGAAATGGGGTTATTTTAGCGAAGCCGGGATAAATAGTACATTACGTTACAAGGGAAGGAAGTGCAACTTTTCAACGAGAGTGAAGTTTGATGCCCGAGCGAAGCGTGGGCAGAAATTCACATGAGGTGAAAAGTCGCACTTCCCTCCCTTGTAACGTAATGTACTATTTATCCCGACTCCCTTGTAACGTACTATATTTTTCTCCCGATTTCGCTAAAAAATAACCACATTTCGTGTGTGTAACAAGGACGGAGAATAAGTTCATTTTTAACAAATGACGACACGCATGCGCAATACGATGATTAACTCCCTCGGGAGATAATGAAAGCGGACTGCGCATGCGCAGTACGATGGTTACACTCCTCGGGAGGTAATGAAAGCGGACTGCGCATGCGTACATCATTCGTAACAAATGAGCGATTTCCCGCCCGCGTTGCGGTCACGAAATGGGGTTACTTTAGCGAAGTCGGGAGAAAACAAAGTTTCCTCTATGAGGAAGCAAAATGAGCTATTTTTCATTATAATCGGACCAATATTATGATTCTTTCAAACACAAATCTGGATGACTAAAACGTCATATCGAACATTTGTAAATATCAGTGTATATCAAGAACTCATGCTGATGCGCAAGTCACTCTTCGGAAAAGTCAATAGAAGTATCAAAATGTGTAGTAACACAATGATAAATTTAGCACTGATTTGACTAGCACGTAGCACTACGACTACCTTAAGGTGGGCGAGAAGATCTGAAACGTGATAAACGAAAGACCGCTGACGAATCGGTTCTAATTTACACTTTCAAGTACGATCGATATTCGATCGTGTTCATCTAATATTCTCTCTTGTCAGTGCGACCTTGGCCGAGGTTTTCTTGAACCTCAGTGTGTCGGAGCCAGAGACCAGCAGCAGCAGCAGCAGCAGCAGTAGCAGCAACTAGGCACGAGTCTCTCGTGAGCCCCGCCGTCGACAGTATTCGACGATCGATGACCTATTATTTTCCCACTATCCCCACATATTCGTTAAAGTGTTACATGATTGCATACTCGATAGTACACAGACGAGAGGAGTAATTGTAACCAGAGACCACTACACCTTCGTCTTTATCTCCGCTAATGGGTCCGATGCAATTCTTCACACCATATCTAAACGCAATATGAACCCGACGTGGAAAACTGTACTTGAAAATGTCAATCTCAAAATAGGTGTACACTTGACGAGCCTATGCACTGTCAATATGACTGATAATAGCTTGACGCACAAAATATATGTAGACATGCAAGTAGATACAGACTTGCCGAAATCGGATGAAAATTACACGGAATTGTATGAAAACTACACGAAATCTTGTGAAGGCTACACGAAATCGGGTGAAGGTTTCACAAAGTCGTATGGCGACTACACGAAATTGTATGAAGGCTACACGAAATCGTATGAAGGCTATACGAAATCGTATAAAGACTACACGAAATCGTGTGAATCCTACACGAAATCGTATGGAGACTACATGAGATCGTATGAAGGCTATACAAAATCGTATGAAGACTACACGAGATCGTATGGAGACTACACGAAATCGTATGAAGTCTACACGAAATCGCATAAAGACTACACGAAATCGTATGAAGGCTTGAAAGTAAATGTGAACTAAACGAAATTAGTTTCAAGCAGACTTGAAACTATATGTAGGCTACACGAAATAATATGAAGACTTTAGAGCAAATGTAGAGTAGACGAAATTATATATACACTTGAAAGTATATGTAGATTACACGAAATAATATGAAGACTTTAAAGTAGATTATATCTTGACAATAAGAGATTGACTGAAATAATATTGTACACGAATGGACCTACACGAATTTTGATATAGACTAGATGAGTCTACATGCTGTGTATGAATACCATCAAGGCTTGGCCCTAAAACGTGTGCGCGCAAGGATCGGCAAAAAAATAGATGTATCCTTGAAATCAAATGCTGCCTACACGAAATTACATGTATGCTTAGAGTCTACATAAAGTAGGTGTAGACTACACGAAATTACATGTATGCTTAGAGTCTACATAAAGGGCAAGGGACCGACTCTACACCTCCCAACTCTGCACAAAGACAAGTCGACACAAAAAGTCGACTTGTCTTTGTGCAGAGTTGGGAGGTGTAGAGTCGGTCCCTTGCCTACATAAAGTAGATGTAGACTACACGAAATTACGTGTATGCTTATAGTCTACATAAAGTAGATGTAGACTACGCGAAATTACGTGTATGCTTATAGTCTACGTAAAGTAGATATAGACTACACGAAATTATATGTAGTCTCGACGAGTCTACACAGTGGATTGTGACACATTAAAACACTGTCACAAAAAACGGGCGCGCATGAGTCTACATGAAAGCAATTATACACGTGTATAAGAGACCATTTGACCCATTAACGACTCTACACAAGAAGTGTACACGACCGATATACACAACCAATTTTACAATCGTTGACGGCACAGTAGATAAAGTGGACAGCTTTATAACTTACATAGTTGGTCGTATTGTGATCATGCGATTTAACGTGTAGAGATTTTCCGTGCTCAGTTTGTTTTGGAAATAGCGAACAGTGTTGTCGATCAGCTTTGGTGTAGACCTACGTATCGTGTTTAGTTTTCCGGTACAGTTGTTACTGAGATTAGTGATATTGTGACTATTTATGATGCGTATAACCAACACTTGTGTAGACATTTTCGTATTACATTATAATTTTATAATTTACATTTAAAATGTGAATTATCCTCTCTTATAGAAGTTGAAAATTGGTGCAAATTTATGATGATGAAAATTAATGTAAATTTTTGGATATTCGATCTGCCTCCGGCCAATTTCTGTTTATCTCCAATTGAGTAATTAATTAATGAACATAATCAACCGGAGACGTCGAATTTTTAATTCAAATATGGTGTGAAAAAATTTGCAGCCACCAGCCGGTCTTGAACCAGGAACGCCCAGAATTCTCATTACAATTTACATTGATTTCGTTTAATCAATCGTAGAATCGGAGGGGGAGGGAGTGTTGGCTTGGCGTACTAATCGATGGTTGGGTTTCAGGTTGGCTGGAACGCGTATCGTCGACATGGCACTAAGGGTAGTGATTTGACACAAGTGCAATCGTCATCTGAAACCTTGTTTACAAGTACAGTTTGCGTTCGGTTAATATTGTGTAATAGCAAAGTGTGCAAGGCTGCACTTCGCCCCAACTGATCCTAACTTCCCAAAACCATGTGGGTTCGCATTTAAGGGGGCAGTTTTCTAGAACAATGATATTTAGTGAATTAATTTTTTTCCTAGCCATGTAATAAATATGATAAAAATTTGATATTTAAATAGTATGATGAAGAATTTTTCTGCCGGTGTGAAAAACGATTTGATCAATCGATTCGTTCATACGCCTGGTATGAGATTTTTTGATTTTGCACATGATTCTGAACAAACTGCTCAACGGATTCAGCTCTATGATGTCTTATTTTCATCACAGCCACATTCTGCATCAGTTCACTGGAACTATTTACAGATCAAGTTGAAACATTAAGAGGTACAAGCTTCCAATCATAAAAATGATTTAAACAGTTTTTAAATCCGTCGATATTTTTGATTTGGGGGACTTAAAAACATGCTTCCAGTGTTTCTGCGTAGAATATTAATCCGAGATAAAAATGAGATGTCATCTAGTGCAATTCTTTAAGCGGTTTGTTTTTAATCGCATGCAAAGGCAACATCGCCTTAATCTAATTTACAACGGGACCAGTTGATCAAATAGATCTTAACTACGGCAGATAAAATATTCATCGTAGTCCTCATATGACATATTTTTATCAGATTTATCAGCTGAGTGAAAAAAAATATTGGAATCATTGAAATTATTATTATTTTTAAACTGATTCGTACCTTTAAGGTTTTCAAAGTGTTTCCAACTTTCTTCTATTCCGAAAAGTTCAGCACTATTTAAAAATATTTAACCGTTTTTTATATCGAAGGGTAATATCGGTTTAAATCAATTCCAAGCTTACCTACTTTTATCATTTTATATCATATTTAGTTTCGTTTTGTATTTAAATTCCGGACATCGAACTTAGTAAGACGATTATTATTCGTGAATAAATAAGAGCCTCATAATTTTTGGCGCCGCGTCTGGTTCTTTTCTGTCATAAAATCTAAAAAACTTTAATTTTAAGTGCTAATTGATGCATATAAATCGCGTCGTGCTCTTATTGCAATCAAACCATTCTTTTTCGAACTCACTCCACGAATCCATTTTTTTTGTCACGTTCTCAAGTTTGTTTATCCCATAAATAACTTGAGATTAATAATTTTCTAAGGATTACCCCGCCACATTTGCAAGAAAATGCTATAAACAATTTATAAATAAAGCTAAACAATAAATTTACATAATGGATCATTACTTTCTCCATTAGCTTAAATTCCATGTACGGAAATTACATTTTTTTACTTCTATAAAATGTTTATAAATTTTCGTACAAATATATTCAGAAGATAAAAAAAGTTACTATTTACGGTATAAACGAGGCGAATTCTCATTTAGTGAGATAGTCATATCTATAAATACAGAATAAATAATATTCAACCTAAAAAAAGTTTCCCAAATTACTTAAGCCCGTTCAATAATAGTTCCTCTCACCTTTTCCATGTGCCGGCGTTCTTCTCATGTGTGCACATTCATCAAAATTAATCTTCCAGTGTCGAAGAATTCTGAAAACTCGATCTTCCATGATGTCCCATAAAGTCCCACACCATAAAACCCGTTCTAGAATTGATCCTCTCATTTTTTCCATGTATCAATTATCTTCCCGTAGCTGCGAATTCTACATCAAAATTATAATTCCGAGTGCCGAGGAATTCTCAAAAGTAGATTTTCTATGATATCCCACAAAGTCCCACACCATAAAACCCGTTCTAGAATTAATCCACTTAACTTTTCCATGTATCAATTCTCTTCCCGTAGCTGCGAATTCTACATAAAAATTATAATTCCCAGTGCCGAGGAATACTTAAAAGTAGATTTTCCATGACGACCCACAAAGACCCACACCATAAAACCCGTTTTAGAATTGTTTCACCCATCTTTTCGATGTATAAATTTTCATCTTGTAGCTCCGAATTCTACATCAAAATTATAATTTCCAGTACCGAGGAATACTGAAAAGTAGATTTTCCATGGTGCCCCACAACCTTAACCCTTGGGAGTTGCTCGCTCGCCACTATCCTTCATACCAAAAGAGAACCTTATTACACTTTAGCGCACGAGTTCCCGTCGGCATCGCATCAGCTCGGTTTAGTCCTCTGCCTTCTCATCCACGTCCTGCCTCTCGTTTCCACTGGCATCATAAGCTCTCCACTTATGAGCTCTAGCTTTCGTGTCTCGTTTTCGCGTTCCCGCGCTCTCTATCCCACTATCGTCAGTACGTCCGAGCCACTTTAGCGCGGTAGCAGCAGGGAGAAAGAGCGCGCGCGACACGACGTGAAAATTCGATAAATCTCAGCACTGCCCTGTCGAGTGGGAGAACGAGTGAACGAGCTACCTTCTACCCCCAAGCCTCGCTCTCTCTCTCACTCTGGCTGAAATCCACATTTTTATTATTTTCAACTCCAGCAGCCTCGGTGCACTGCCGTCTAGTGCTTGGAGCTTTCGATGTCGAGTGAAAAGTCGATATGGGCACCACCAGCAGTAGCAACAGCAGTGGCTGCGAACTAGCTGCTTTTCGTCCTTGTCGTACTCTCCTTTTCCCTCATCGTTTTCCACTTCGTCGTCTTCGTGGTCGTCGCCAACGTACTTCCCCGCTGTTGTTGTACTCTCCGTACCCTCGTGCTCCCTCTTCGCATCATCCGTTACCGTTTACGGATTGTGAATCTGCCGTTGCGACACCCTCCTCCCAATATGAGTGGCTCAGGGCCAACCAGCCCAAGGGAGAAACCATAAAACGTTGTATATGTAGGAGATGCAGCTTTGTGGCGGAGGGAAACCAACAGATTTTCACTTCTGTGACTGCACTTGACGTTTGACAACAAGACGCCCAATGCATCCTAAATTTTTCCTGTCATATTTGCAGGGACAGCTAAAGTATTCACGTCGAGACGTTTTTTTTTTGCTGATGGCAATAGAAGGGAATTATTTATTCCTACCGCGGGGTTCTTGAATTATTTCTTGGTTACTCCGTTACCGACCTTGTTGAAATTCTTTTCTCCTTCATACTTCGATTATCCAGGCCGTCTTAATTCCAGGTAATAAACTGCGGAAATCTCGCAGTATTGTTTGTCGATGTTATCCAATTCTTAAGTACGAACTGTGCTTTTCGTCCCTGTCCTTTTCTTCTTCCCTCGTCACTTTCCATGTCATCTTCTTCGTCGTCGTCGTTAACGTACATACCCGCTGTTGTTGTACTCTCCGTACTCTCGTCCTCCCTCTTCGCGTCATTCGATACCATTTACGGATTGTGAAGCTGTTGTTGCGACACCCTCCTCCCAATGTCAGTGACTCAGGGCAAACCAGCCCAAGGGAGAAACCATAAAACGTTGTATATGTAGGAGATGCAGCTTTGTGGCGGAGGGAAACCAACAGATTTTCACTTCTGTGACTGCACTTGACGTTTGACAACAAGACGCCCAATGCATCCTAAATTTTTCCTGTCATATTTGCAGGGACAGCTAAAGTATTCACGTCGAGACGTTTTTTTTTGCTGATGGCAATAGAAGGGAATTATTTATTCCTACCGCGGGGTTCTTGAATTATTTCTTGGTTACTCCGTTACCGACCTTGTTGAAATTCTTTTTTCCTTCATACTTCGATTATCCAGGCCGTCTTAATTCCAGGTAATAAACTGCGGAAATCTCGCATTATTGTTTGTCAATGTTATCCAATTCTTAAGTACGAACTGTGCTTTTCGTCCCTGTCCTTTTCTTCTTCCCTCGTCACTGTCCATGTCATCTTCTTCGTCGTCGTCGTTAACGTACATCCTCGCTGTTCTTGTACTCTCCGTACTCTCGTCCTCCCTCTTCGCGTCATTCGATACCGTTTACGGATTGTGAAGCTGTTGTTGCGACACCCTCCTCGCAATGTCAGTGGCCCAGGGCAAACCAGCCCAAGAGAGAAATCATAAAACGTTGTATATGTAGGAGATGCAGCTTTGTAGTGGAGGGAAACCAACAGATTTTCACTTCTGTGACTACACTTGACGTTTGACAAGACACCCAATGCATCCTAAGTTTTTCCTGTCATATTTGCAGGGAAAGCTAAAGTATTCATGTCGAAATGTTTTTTTACTGATGGCAATAGTAGGGAATCATTTATTCCTACCGAGGGGTTCTTGAATTATTTCTTGGTTACTCAGTTACCGACCTTGTTGAGATTTTTTTTCCTTTATACTTCGATTATTCCGGGTGGTTTAATTCCGGCTAATAAATTGCAGAAATACCGCAGTATTTTTTTGTTAATGTTATCCAATTCTTAAGTACGATCTGCGCTTTTCGCCCTTGTCCTTCTCTTCTTCTCTCACCGCTTTCCACATCGCCTTCTTCTTCTTCGTCGTCGTCGTCAAAGCACTTCCCCGCTGTTGTTGTACTCTCCGTACCCTCGCGCTCCCTCTTCGCATCATTCGTTACCGTTTACGGGTTTGGAATCCGGCGTTGGGACATTCTGCCTCCAATGCGAATGGCTCAGGGCCAACCACCCGAAGGGAGAAACCATAAAACATTATATATGTAGATAATGCAGCTTCGTGGCGAAGGGAATTCACAGATTTTCACTTGTCTGACTGCATTTGACGTTGACGATTTGACATTTGACGAGAAGACGTCGAATGCATTTCACATTTAGTCCTGTCATATTTGCAAGGAACTCCCTTTTTAGCTGACTATTTTTTTGGGTAAATAAAGGGTCAGCTGAAGTATTCGCGTCGAGACGGTTTTTGGTGATGTCAACAGAAGGGAATTAGAGTTTTATCTATTCGGGCTGAGAGGTTCATGAATTATTTTTTGGTCACTCCTCTACGGACTTGTTGAGAGGTCTGTCGTTTATTGTTCCGTCATGCAGGTCGGTTTAATTCCAGGTAATAAACTGCGGAAATGGCGCAGCATTTTTTTTTTTTTGGTAATGTCATCCAATTATTAAGTACGAGCGGTGCTTTTCGTCCTTTCCCCCTTCGTTTTCCACGTCGTCTTCTCTGTCATCGTCGTCGTCGTCGTCGTCGTCAATGCACTTCCCCACTATTGTTGGACTTTCTATGCCCGCGTGCTCCCTCTTTGCATCATCCGTTACCGGGTTTATGGGTTGGGAGACTGCCGTTGGGTCACCCTTCCCCCAATGTGAGAGGCTCAGGGCTAACCACTCGAAGGGAGAAACCATGAAATGTTATATATGTAGAAGATGCAGCTTTGTGGTGGAGGGAAACTACAAATTTTCACTTCTGTGACTGCACTTGACATTTGACGACAAGACGTCCAATGCATCCTACATTTCTCCTGTCGTATTATCAAGGAATTCCCTTTTTTAGCTGACTATTTTTCAGTAACAAATAAATAGGTAGCTAAAGAATTAACGTCGAAACGTTTTTTTATTAATGTCAATAGAAGGGAATGAGAGTTTTATCTATTCCTGCCGAGGGGTTCTTGAATTATTTCTTGGTCACTTAGTTACCAACCTTGTTGAGATTTTCTTTTTCTTTTCTAGTTTCATCATTCAAGCCGGTTTAATTCCAGGTAATAAACTGCGAAAGACCGACAGTACTTTTTTTTTATTAATCTCATCCAATTCTTAAGTACGACCTGTGCTGCGTCTTTGTTGAACTCTTTCTTAAGTTTTTAGCGAGTTTTTTTACCTCACCTTTCTCTCATCTTGGCTAGTGCATCGATGTCTGGGTGTTAAAACTTTGAGTGCATAAAATCTACTCAATAACTCAGTTTTTTTTTTGCTGCAAAACACTTCTATTTAAAAACGATTTTCTCTTATGTTCTGATCATATCGCTTTTACCGTCTATATCTCCACCTTCAGCATTCGAGTTGTGAGCGGAAAGTGTCCCTTCCAGACACGAACCGTTCCGGCCTGTCGGTTTCGCCTGTGACAGACTCCATAGATATTTTGTATCTATATCCACCTATAGAATTTTCACTCGGACCCTTCTCGGTCTTCGTCGACCCTTTATTCAAACGCCTACCAGTTGTCCACCTTTGATTTCCTCGAATTCAATAAGTCTGACGGATGTTAAAACTCTAAGAGCATAAAATTGACTCCATACCCTCGATTTATGCTGTGAAACCCTTTAATTTGGAAATCGACTCGCTTTCTTTTTGCATTGATTCGTCTATGCTGTCTAGTCTTTCAATGCCAATTCTCCGTTTGAGAGGTACAATGTGCAAGTGGAAAATGTCCTTTCAGACATAGAAGGGATCTGGACTTGTTTCCTCCATCGCAAATCCTGTCATTGTTGTGCCTTTCTTCGACTCTTCTACAAGTTTTCTACCGCTTACTCTCCGCAGCTTGGTAACACCGACGAGTGTTGAAACTTTACGTGCGTGAAAACTACACGATACCTCAATTTATGGCATGAAAACACTCGTTCGAAAATGTGTCACTTTTCTGTTTCGATAATATCGTCTCTACTGTCTAGTCATTCATTTCCATTCGGATCTCGCAATATTCATAAGAGATGCCGTGTGAGCGAGAAGTGTCTTTTCCAGCGGCAAGAGGATAACGGCTTGAGGCTTACGTATAAACTTCCTCTAATTGAATTCTCACATTCGGTCCAAGTTTTATCCTTGTTGAGTCTTTTTCAAGACTTCTACGAATTGACGACCTTTCCTTTCCCTCAACTTGTCAAGATTCCTGGATTATAAAACTTAAAGCACACAACAAATGCCCAAAACAGTAGTTTGATAACTGCTAAAGCCTTTCATTTATGCCATTTATGTTTGAATCCTATCATTTTCATTGTCTACCCTTCCATTTCCAACGCCTCGTTTGTGAGAGATGCGAGGCGAGCGGGAAGTGTCCCTTCCAGACATGGAAGGGATCCGGCCTGTCGCTCTCGCCCGACATAGAGCCTACAGACATTAGATATATATACTTCCTCGTGCCTATACCGACTTGCGTCCAATACTGCGCACGATTCTGCTCCTCCGTGCAACAGGAGGGCCGAGCGTGCTTTGAGTGTTCGATCTTCAAACACCCGTCGTATCTCCATATATATACAGCCTGCCTACTGTTCGTGTTTAACGGACTACTGACTGGCACGACTGACTTCGTACTACTGGAAAAAGAACCCTTTATCGGTGTAACTTATTTTCCGCCTTCTTTTATTCTCTATTTTGCTCTCCTTCGATTGGCACTGCAACCATAAATTCCCCGAATCTTCCCCGCACCCTATTAGATTGCATTCTTCACGAGCTTTCGGAAATACCTTCGACCAACGATTTTCACAATGGGGATCTTGTTAATGAGGTCCCTTCACCTTCACCTTTCATTGATTGCGCTATTCTAAAGTTGCAGAACGTCGGAGATAAACTCGCGTTTTCTACTTCTTGGTCAGCAGTTTGATACTCATAAAAAGAAACTTCATTGAAAGTCATTTAATGAACAAAGCAAAGATTTCTTTCATCCAGAGTCAAGGACAGTCTGTCTGCATAGACGGATTAATATTGCAGAGAACTCTTCCGCGGTGATTCCCTCCTTTTTCTTCCTTATTTTTGTCCCCTTGGATTGGCAGTCTAACTTTATATTTTTCGAATTTTATCCTATTAGGTTTAATTTTTCACGACCTTTCGAAAATACCTTCTATCAGCAGTTTTCACAATCGCGATCCTGTCGATAAGAGCCCTTCACTTCGATGATAGCGCGGTTCTGAGTTGCAGACCATCAGAGGCGAACTCGCGTTTTCTACTACTTGGTCGGTAGATTGATATTCATAAAAAGCAACTTCATTGAAAGTCATTTAAAGAACAAAACAGATATTTCTTTCATACCTTATCACGGAGCACTCGGTCAGTCTGCATAAACAGATTAATATTGTGGAGAAAGCTATCGCGGTAATTCTCCTCCTTTTTCTTCATTATTTTGCTTCCCTTAGAATTTTAGTCTAACTTTAAGTTTCCTGAATCTTCCCCGCACCCCATTGCAATGTACTTTTCACGAGCTTTCGAAAATACCTTCGACCAACGACTTTCACATTCGCGATCCTGTCCTCAAGGGCCCTTCACCCTTGCCTTTCGTTGATAGCGCGGTTCTGAGCTTGCAGAACGTTGGAAACGGACTCGCGTTTACTACTACTTGGTCGGTAGTTTGATATTCATAAAAATAAACTTCATTGAAAGTCATTTAACAAACAGAGCCGAGATTTCTTTCATCCAGTGTCAAGGGGCACTCGGTTGGTCTGCATAGTCGGAATATTGTGGTGAAATCTTCCGCGGTGATACTCTTCACTGTTGGAAGTCATGGATCGATAGCTCTCGAGACGATTTCTCGGAGTCACGTGGCCTCGCCGCGTCGTTTTCCTCATGAATTTACAGAAACTCGAGATTTTTCAATGCAAATTATCAAACTACGCGAGTTTTTTTTAAGGTAAGTACTAATAGTCTAGGCAAAATATAATTACATCATAGCTTAGTACGGATAAAAGTTCACTCTCTTGTTAGATATAATTAAAAGAAATAAATATATTGATGGATCAACGCGTGGCCCGCCAAAAAATATTTGGTACGTGGAGCTCGCATTGGTTACCTGGTCTATTAAAATTCGTGAACATGAAATCTTCTCGGGGGGGCCCCCGAAGGCCGGCGATGACGCGGGCCCGATGAAAATAGGAGATGAAACGCAGCGATTACAAACGAAGAGACGGGAAACGAGTCTTCGGATGACGAAATCAGCCGGATGTAATCTTGGAAATCGGAAGTTCCCGTAGCCAAGTTCCACGATCTTCCGGGATGATTGGCGAATGATCTTCCCTGATGAGGTAGCCTCGAAAGCTTCCGCAGCTCGAACCCTCGTAATTTCTTCTTCTCCTTCACACTTTCGCGTTCATCACTCGATAGTTTTGGAGTTTAAAACTTGGACAACAATTTCGCGCACTGTCCTCGATTTTCAGCATGTTTCTCTTCACCATGAAGCTATCTTCTCGTCCACAGAGTTCATAGTTATTATATATTTATCGACTATCATTAATTGTTACAGAACACAGAATAAGCTTTGAATAAATTGTCGAGTGACAAACACCGATGACACACGACGATTAATTAAGACAGTCACTTAGAACTTCTTTCCGAAGTCACTTGGAAGTAGCGATGGAATCGTAAAGTCGATAGATCCCGTTGCGCCTTGAGACCGTCGGCGCTTAACTTGCAATCCTCAGCTGATCCACACAGTTACAACAAGACTTTCGGTACCCAATTGTTCTCCACTTCAAAAATGTCGTTCATAAGCTTATTCTTTAATATTACTGACTTTATATTGCGAAGAAAAAATCACACTTTCGATTATCATAAGGATTATTAATAAAAGTCCATTATTTGTTTAGCCATAGCGTTAAAACAGATAGAATAAACAGAGTGACTCCTCCTTTTTTTCAAGTAGTCTTCGTTTTCGACCACTTTTGATTAAGAAACGAAATTTCGCGGAAGTTCACAATCGTCAATGTCGTTGATTTTAAAACGACGATTATTTAGGATCAAGATATGAGCAACAGTATACCGAAATATAATCAAACACTCGTGGGTTATTACTGTGCGATACGCGATACGCGACTGAAGGTTGCCGCCTTGCAACGAGACTCGCTCCGCTTATGCAGGACTGCGTGTACGCTGCACGGGCACATCCCCCCTAATGAATGCACCAGGCATGTGCGAGGGATTTTATGTTCACCACCTCCACTGCGGCCCCCGTCGACGCCGTTGACGCCGCCGCCGCCTCCGCCTCGACGATCGGCGGCGCCGCCGCCGCCACCCCCGACCCACCGTAACCCCGGCGAACGGGGGCGGCGGCGGCATGAGCCATCCTAACCTTCCCCCCAACTCCTTCCTGGCGCGTCGTTCTATTCCACTTTCTCGTTCGTTTCTGCGTATCGACCCTTCGCGCCCTCTCTATCCCTCGGAAAGGGGGTGGAGGGGCATTCATCCTCCTCCCTGCACCCCCTGCCCCCTCCGTCGGTGGGGCGCTTTCCGCGTTTGCGTCCTCTCGCTCCGCATCCTACGTTCGTGGGCACTCGTCGCGCCTCGAAGAACGCGCTTCCTGTGCCGCCCTTCCCCGATCCTACGCTATGGTGCTGCTGCGGTCCTCCCGCGGGCAACGGTGTCAACGGCGGTTGCCGCTTCACCATCCGGCCACAGCATATCTGCATCGAGACTCTCCAAATGCACTAACTCCGAGCGCGATCATTGGGCAACATGTGACTGACGCGCTTTTCCAGATTTGCGGAAAAGGGCGTTTATGTTGAAGGATTCCATTTCGATTTTCGGGGATATTTTTCTGAAAATCTTTTTGAAGATCTTTCTGAAAATCTTTCTGAAGATCGTTCTGAAAATCTTTCTGAAGATCTTTCTGAAAATCTTTCTGAAAATCTTTCTGAAAATCTTTCTGAAAATCTTTCTGAAAATCTTTCTGAAAATCTTTCTGAAAATCCTTCTGAAAATCTTTCTGAAAATCTTTCTGAAAATCTTTCTGAAAATCTTTCTGAAAATCTTTCTGAAAGTCCTTCTGAAAATCTTTCTGAAAATCTTTCTGAAAATCTTTCTGAAAATCTTTCTGAAAATCTTTCTGAAAATCTTTCTGAAAATCTTTCTGAAAATCTTTCTGAAAATCTTTCTGAAAATCTTTCTGAAAATCTTTGGAATCTTTTTGAAAATCTTGGGAATCTTTTTGAAAATCTTGGAAATCATTTTTCTCCAAAATCTTGGAAATCTTTCTAAAAATCTTGGAAATCATTTTTCTTGAAAATTTTGGAAATACTTCTAAAAAAAAACTTGAACCTTATCCCAATCTCACTAATTTTCTCTACATATTACATTTTATATTTTTCCCATTTTTCTCAAGCAATGAAATCAATTTTGACTTTCTTGATTAAGGTTTTCATAGTTTCATGATGTAGTTAACAGAGCCCTACATCCTAGATTTTATTCGTAAAAAAATAACTGAAGATAATTGATAGGGCTATTTTTTTACCTGGAAATAAAATATTAATGTGTTATGCTGGACAGAAATAACTTTGTAATTACGATTCTGATGCTCCATAAAGAACGGGACTGCTCCACCATCTCTGAAAATTTATTGTAACATTATTGGAAAATAATTTTTTAATCCAGTTATTCAATATTTCAAACATTTTCTCATGAGCACTTGAGATTATTAATACGCACATAAATCCACCATAAATTTTAATTTTTGATCAATAATAATAGATAATTTATTGCATATTCAGGGATAAATTTTCCAAAAGTACAAATATATTAAAATACAATGGTAATACAAATATAAAAAACAAATTAAATTTAAAAATGCAGTGATAACTTAAAATAACTAAACCTAATTTCAACAAATAATGCTCATCATTTACACAAAAAAAACTTTTGAAATTCACAGAACTACTATTGAGTAGTTGTAAAATCTGACGAGTTATTTTCAAAAAATCTTAAAATATATTCTATTTAAATAGCTATGACAAAAAATATCAGGATTATAAATCTACGATATAGATCGTGCCCTTCACAAATAATCATTATTATCGAATTCATCACAGTGCCATAATTTGATAATTCATCTTGGCAATTCCGTAGGATCTTCGAGTAAGATCAACAACAGGAAATGCTCTAGAAACGGAGACCACCTTCGCGTGCTTGTGGAACGCCATAGACACCGTTGAAACCCACTATGGAACTCGTGGCACTCGCATCCGCAAATTCGTGGATCGTCGACGGTTTACTGCTGAACCACAGTATAGCACTACTGATATAGCTACTATTGCTATATATGCACTTCGAATACTGCTTCTGGTGCTATTGGAACTGCTGCTGAATCTCTCATGTTCAACATCAACGTTTCGAATCCAACGGTGATAACTGCATATAATAGTAATGTATCCGTATAGAATAGTACATTATGTACACGTGTACTACCAGTTGGAAATTTCGACATCCTGCAAATACCTCGAATCGCACTATCTACTGCTTCAACCATGTCCTTCACCCTCACCACTTTCCCGACAAGTGTAATTCCATTGGATAACATTTAATGCTTGAGGTAGGTACTACGTTTTGTAATAGTCAAATTAGTGCTACATTTGCATAACTAATAGAAAAAAAACAATATGCTCAAACTTTTAATGTTTAATTTTTATTTAATTATCAACAGATTTTTAATATTGAATTATTTTTATCGAATTTAATAAAAGTGTTACGCCCTGGATATTTTTTCCATTAATTATATTCTATTTTATTTTGTTCTAATTTAATTTCAAAACTTTTTATTCTTTTCCTAATATTGCATGCATCCACCCACACAGAGCATATCGACCATGGTACGTCTTTTGAACGTCTATGGTGGATGAATCGATCGTCCGGGGGACATCAATGGACATCCAACTCATAACCACAGAAAGTGTCAATTGACACCAATTCTAGGTAATGTGGCTGGTCTTTGAAAGTACCAGTAGATATATAATAGACGTATATCAAATATCTTATGGATGTCATCGATTACGTGAAAACAGCTATCCATAAAACGTTCAACAAACATATTTTATGACATTTCGACGTTCATATTATACGTTCACCGAATGTGAAATGTATGTCCAATAAACATCTACGAGTATGTTCAAGGCACAACCATATTACATAGAATTGGTGCTGATTACTATTTACTGTGGATGTTTAGTGAAGGCATATAGATGTCCCTGTATGTTTAGCTTTTCATCCAGATTAGCCGTATAGTGTAGAGACAATGACCAGCCACACTACGGTCTGACTTACGTATATACTATGTCATGTGTACATATTTTGGCCGCATAGGGTGATGTTCATTCGAAATGCAACTGACGTTCTATGGATATGGAGGACAACGTCCGTTATACACATTTCCAGCTGATGCACTAAACAGGCTGCTATTCAATGTGGTTTTTCGGATGTCTGGTATATGTCCACTGAACGATCTTGCGGGACATTAATTCAGAGTCCTGCCGCGGCCATCCAATAGACATTCCCTTTACGTCCATTAGGTACGCTTCCGCGAAGACAAAGGTTGAACGTACATTAGATGTCCAGTTGACGTATTGACAGTGCAGCTATACAATGCGGTCCTCTGGACGTTTAGTGTATGTCCATCTTATGGCCCTGAATGACGTTCATTTTTCTTCATGCATAAATGATGCAATGGACGTTCTCATTTCGTCTATCAAATACATCTCCTTGTAGATGAATTTTGAACGTCTATTGGATGCCCCGTTAAAGTACTACAGATTTATCTAATCGAGGTATTTTACTTAATGTTCCATGGACATCCATTTTATATTCACTCCGACCGATCAAGGTGGTACGTATTATGTACCCGCGCAGAAAAAAATAGTGCGGGATGGAGTCCGGAATGGAGTCCAGGATGATGTCCAGAATGGCGTTCCGGATGGAATCTGGGCAGTCCGGGAAGGAGTCCAGATGGACTCTCATATGGACCTCGGCTTTTAATCCGATCCCGAAGTCCATCCTGAAGTCCATCACTCCATCCGGGACTCCCTAAAGGACTCAATCTGGATTCCATCCTGGACTGAGAGAACTTTCTCGGCGTCCATCCGGGATTCCAAATATTCTTCTGGACTCCTCCCTGGACGATCACCGAATCTCAGCGAATCAATCGCAGAGTCCACCCTGGTGTCCATTTTGGATTCTCGCCTGGACTGCCTTAGACTCCATCCTGGACTCCACCCCGGACGAATCGCGAATCTCGCCGGTTGAATCGCAGAGTTCATCCTGTTGTCCATTTTAGATTCTCGCCTGGACTGTTTTGGTCTCCGTCCTGGACTCTACCTTCGACTCGATCCTGGACAGAGTCCATCCTGGTGTCCACCAGGATGATCTCTGTCCATTTTGGACCGTCAACGAAGGGTAGACCCCTCGTGTATAGCCGAACTCAGGACAACTTAGCACAGTCTTATATACGCTAGGGCTTCAAAACACTTGCGAGAAACGCTCCGTCCGTTCGCTATCTAGTGACATCATATGAAACACAGATGCTCCGCTAGATGGCGAGCGGTCGAAGCGTTTCTCGCAAGTGACTTGAAGCCTCAGACGTATACAAGACTGCAAAGCTATCCCGAGTTCAACTACACACGAGGGGTCTACCCTTCGTTGACAGTCCAAAATCGACCGTCTGGACACCAAGGTGTGCAAGGTTGATACACTCTGGACCTGATGTCCACCATCCTGGTTGATACCAGGGTGAAGTTCAGGATGGAGTTTAGGGTAGTGTCCCGGATGGAGACCAAAACAGTCCAGGCGAGAATCCAAAATGGACAGCAGGATGAACTCTGCGATTGATTCGCCGAGATTCGCTTATCGTTCAGGGTGGCGTCCAGGAAAGTATTTGGTATCCCAGATGGAGTCCCGGATAGAGTCCGGGAAAGTTTTTTGAGTCCAGGATGGAATCCAGATTAAGTCCTTTCGGGAGTCCCGGATGGAGTGATGGACTTCAGGATTGACTTCGGGATCGGATTAAAAGCCGAAGTCCATATGAGAGTCCATCTGGACTCTTTCCCAGACTTGCCAGATTCCATCCGGGACTCCATTCTGGACATCATTGTGGACTCCATCCTGGACTATTTTTTTCTGCGCGGGTATGTCCAATGGATATCCCGTTTTTATCCACTGTGATATGTCCAACTACAAGACTGCTATAGACGTTAAATAGAGATTCATATATCGTCCACCGAGATTGTGGACGTTTTACGGACCAATAGACCATTCATGGACGTCCAATGGACAGTACGTTCTGTGAGGGCAGACGCTGACCATTCGGTCGCGTCGGACTTGATGTTCCATGGACATCCTACTTTATATCCATTCCGACCGATCAAGGTGGTACGTATTATGTATGTCCAATGGATATCCCGTTTTTATCCACTGTGATATGTCCAACTACAAGACTGCTATAGACCTTAAATAGAGATACATATATCATCCACCGAGAATGTGGACGTTTTACGGACCAATAGACCATTCATGGACGTCCAATGGACAGTACGTTCTGTAAGGGCAGACGCTGACCGTTCGGTCGCGCCGGACTTGATGTTCCATGGACATCCACTTTATATCCATTCCGACCGATCAAGGTGGTACGTATTATGTATGTCCAATGGATGTCCCGTTTTTATCCACTGTGATATGTCGAACTACAAGACTGCTATAGACGTTAAATAGAGATACATATATCGTCCACCGAGAATGTGGACGTTTTACGGACCAATAGACCATTCATGGACGTCCAATGGACAGTACGTTCTGTAAGGGCAGACGCTGACCATTCAGTCGCGCCGGATGCTAATATCATATTTTTGCCCATTCATATCCGTTCGCGTTCAATCGTGAGCGCCCGTATCACCTTCACATTCTTCCAGCTTTCTGAAGTTTTGCTGGCTGTGCGTTTCGCTCGTTGTCAGCGAATTTGGGCCGGCTCACGGGCCCTCTTATCCCCACTACTCACTCCTTTTCTTGGTTCCACCACCTTTTCATCTTTAGTCTTAATTTGTTCTTCGTTCGCTACGCATTTCCAAATAATTGCTACTCTAAGTGAGTCTTCCGTACTTCTGTATTGGCCTAAACGGCACCATTTATTTTGTCTTTTGATTTTTGTCACATCGGTGACCGCTAATTATCAACTTTCTTCATATATATAATAAATAATAATTGTTTTAAACGATTGCTTTATAACTACACTGATCGAGAATTCTTAAATATGAATTTACGGTTTTTATGTATCTTTTTCTTGTGTTTGAATTGAATACATAATTGTAATAATTCAGAATCTTTGTTTCAACAATTAATCGGACAAGATCCCATATTAGTTAATTTATTATTCTAAATACATGTTACGTGCATGACGTAACAAAAAGTATGGTATTTTCTTTGTTTCTAAAAGTTATTGTTATTTTTTTAAATACGAAATAATATTGATGTTTACTCCGGTGAAGAATGTTTTTGTGAACGATCAGTGCACGAATGATGATCATGAGTGAAAGACGCGAGAATCAATCAACATACTTACTTATAGACTCTACTTTGCAGGCTTTTCCGCATAGACTCAGCTTTTCCGCATCGGATTAGGCCTAAACTTTTTATCAGAAAGAATGAAGCTTTCATCGGCTCGTGAATAATTAAACCTTTCGAAACTTTCGAGGGTATTAATTATTTTCATGCAATGGGAGAGATTTATCCTCCCTTAATAAGTTCATGAGTAACGAGATTGTATCGAAACCATTGTCATCGTTTCATTCGTGCTATGCTGTGATTCGTGCTGTCGTCAGACATCGCCAAACAATATTTTCGACTTTAAGATATCAAATTTTGGTCTTCACTATCGTTCTCAAGTCGCATATTCTACCACAGAAAATATCGGTGACAAGCCTTTTTACTACGATTTAAAAATAAGTGACTTTTTACCATTTCTGATTGCAGAATTCACAGATCCGACTTCCGGTCAGAAAATCCACGCTAAATTTTTTTTTCTTTAAGATATCGAATTTTGGTCTTTACTATCGTTCTCAAATCGCATATTCTACCAAAGAAATTACCGGTTACAAGAATTATTACTATGATTTTAATCAAGGATGCACAATAGAACCCTGCGAATTGCTTCCTTATTATTTTTTGCTTTTTACAAACGACTGGACTGGACTGGACTGGATTGGACTGTACTGGACTGGACTGGACTGGACTGGACTGGACTGGACTGGACTGGACTGGACTGGACTGGACGGGACTGGACTGGACTCGACTGGATTGGACTGGACTGGACTGAACTGAACTGGACTGGACTAGACTGGACTGGACTGGACTGGACTGGATTGGATTGGACTGGACTGGACTGGACTGGACTGGACTGGACTGGACTGGACTGGACTGGACTGGACTGGACTGGACTGGACTGGACAGGACAGGACAGGACAGGACAGGACAGGACAGGACTGGACTGGACTGGACTGGACTGGACTGGACTGGACTGGAACTTAAAAGCTGTAAAGTTTATCTCTTCTATGACGTAAACACCCAGTGAGAAGGAGTTTATCTCAATTTCACCCTTAAGGGGGTGACTAGGAATAGGGTGTAAAGTGTTTTCATGAATTCATTAATATCTCTTAGGTTCAATGAGTTATCAAGTTGGTATTTGCTTCCATACATATGCATAAAAACACAGTTCAGGATTTTGCACTGATCAACTCTTAAATGGCGAAACGAGATATTCGGGTGTGAATTTCAAAGCTTCTCGTATCTTCTGTGTTTATTGAGTTAGAATCTTCCTTTTGACATACTCGATAAAAAAAGACTAATTGAGAGAACCAAGTGGTCGATTAAATGCCAAAACGATTAATTAGTTAGATCACCAAGTATTGTTGTTTCATCAAACCATTGCCCTTTCCTTCAAATTACAGAGTACTAAAAAGCCTCATTTTCAATTTATAAGTCAAGTTTTAAAAAATAATTACTGTATATCATGGTTTAAATTGAACTATTGAAACAATTTATATTTCTATGCGATTTATTTAATTAATAAACTTGAAACTTTGTTCTAATCATCATATTGACATTTTATTGATTTAGTATGACGATATTTTTATTCTTTATGAAAATATTAACATTTTTGTAGTATCAATGTAGTTGTTACATTTTTTTTATCCTGTATTTTATGGGGTAGAGATGAGATTTGAAAAATTATTGGCATATACTAGTCTGTTCTCCCATTCAGTTCGATTTAGAGCAGAGATCATCCATCGCTGGGGGATGGCCATAGACTGTGCCGCTTACCCTAGCATTGTTTTCGATATAAACGCTTCATAGGATTTTCTGCATGACGCTTCGGGAATAATCGAAATATACTGTACTATACTTGATTGGCAATTGAAATTGATTATCGCCGATAATTCACAATAATGTGATTTTGAAAAATCGCAGCAAATGGAATCTGTAGATTGCTTCCTCCTTCTTTTCTATTGATTAGCACACATTACGCGGTCGAATAAGCTTGTTTATCAATAACGGCTCGATGATAATGCAATTTTTAGAAATTCCCAGTTAGCCCAAATATATTTATCAATAGAATAAATATTTATTTAAAAAATGAGACATGTCACATAAATCATTAATTTTTCAATTGATAATTTGAGTTTTCGTTTGAACACAGCTTTTGACAACAATAACAAAAACTTGCCCATTGCATTGCAATATTTTATTATTTTTTAAACTATTTCTGAAGGCAAGAAATAATTTTAAAAAAATACAAACTCCTATAATATGCTAATTATTTTGTCAATGATTACAATATTTTATATCTATCATCACTGAATAATATTTTTTTTGCGTAGAAAATATAATATAAATTTTTGAAAATTTAATAACTCTAAAAAATCGGATTCAGTGTTCCGATTTTGGCAAAACTCGATATCACACAACTTATGAAGAACTGTTTATCAAAATATTGCATTTTTTGAGAAAGTTCGAACCGTCATGACCTTTTTGAATACAAATTCAAAAAGATGTGAAATATAAATTTCGGCATATATTTTGGTTGGCTCAATCTCGTCTTAACTTCACCAAAAGGTTGCCGCAGTTTCCTTGATCCAAAAATTTTGTGTAGTTGACATGACCATCGTATAGTTGTCTTAACTTCTCCTTCGGTTTCGTGCAAATTATCTGTAGCATTGGAGCAGGCATCAATTTTTTCAGTGAAACCGTTTCAGTGAAATCGTTCTGTTTCGCTCAAAATACTTGGTACCGTGATTGTTTATTAATTATAAATTATTAATAAAATTCATACTCGACATCGCATATTATATAGTATTACGCTATTACTAACTTGTGAATTTCCCGTGTTCAAATTCGCTATAAGCTATATCAGGAATTATATGTGAATAGGTCTTACAGTTATTTAAGTAATGAATACGGAGAATGTTCTATATGAACATTTCATTCTTATTCAATTTCTTTCTTTATCAATGCACTCTAAGTTATTGGTTACCTGGAAAGGTTGATCCAACCTCATATTTAATTGGACTGGTTTAAATACATAAAATCAGTACTATACTCCGATGATTAATTTATAGTTTCGTCCCAAACTATATCACAAACGTGGTTCAAATTTTTTATAATTTAAAATTTTAGAATAAATTAAAATATATTTAAATATTTATAGATTTTTATAAATAGTATTTAATAAATCATATAAAAATAATATATTGATATAATCAATATATTATATTATATTTAACATTTTTAAAAAAATGTTATACAATCGTGGATAATGAAATATCGAAATTATCAATATTTTATAATAAACATTTTTGGCTACAAAACCAACATATATAGATAAATATTATAAGAATATTGAGTTATAATATATTTATATTGAAAAGTTACGTTTTGCTTAAACAAAGCTGCAAAATAGAATTTTGCTAATTGCTTACTCATTATTTTTTGTTTTTTTTACAGCTTCCTCTATGAGGAAGCCAAAATGGTGGAACCTTTGTAAAAGAACCAAAAATTATAAGGAAGCAATTTGCAAAATTTTACTTTGAAGCTTTTTATTTTATTTTTTTTCAGTGTAAACCACTTTTCTCGATGTTTTGCACCATTCCGAGTGTTTAGGCATGAAAACCCCGAAAAAAAGCTTTTTCTATGAAAAAATAATGAAAAAAAAACCATGATAACTAAGCTTTGTCTATGGGAAATCGTATTAAGCAGACACCGCAAAATAAAACAAATCATTCAAGATCAGTAATTTACATGGCAATAATGCATATGTTCAAGTACTAGACCAAAATTGTGCTCAATGCAGAGTGCAGCAGCAATTCGGAGGGTGTCTCCTGGTAAGACGTCCAGCCGAAGGAGGACGAGTAGACTGGAGTTGCTGGATATAGAGGACAGTAACACATTCCTGAAATTCAAGGAGGGCCCCAGGGTCTCGGTATTCGAACTCGTGGTGGTTCAGGAAGCTCTGCTATAGCAAATGGGGAGAGGATGGCGTCTAGGATCTTGAAGGAAATTCTACGAAGCGTAGGACGAAGAGGAGGAGGAAGAAGAAGAAGAAGAAGAAGAAGAAGAAGAAGTGGAGCTGAAGAGAAAGAGGAAGCAACAGAGTGAGGGAAAAACTTGAGCATTTCGTCCAAGCATCTTTCTCGCTTACTCTGTTTGAAACCAGGAGATCAATTGAAACTCGAGTGCCCGTGGGATCGCTTCTGGGGATTGGACAATATTTATCCACGAGCGAATCATCCGACTACTTAGAACATGGGGAGAAAGGAGGAAGAACCTCCTTCCAGTCCTCTCAGTTCCTCTTGCCCCGAGTCTGAATAAACATTCGACCTCTAAACAAAACGTATATCCAAGAGTAAGAGCAAAAATAAAACTATATCCAAACTGTGGATCCAGCAGAAAGATTAAAAAGATGGGTGATACTTGGTTACTATCGTTAAACAAGAAAAATCAGCGAGGATTTTAACAAACTGTGCAAATTCGTTACACCTGCATTAAGGATTTCATCTTTTAAGATTACTGAGTACTCTAAAGATCATAAAATAGATATTGATTTGCATACGAAATTTTGCTCGATGAAAACTTGCATTTAAAGTTTTTAGGCAGAATTTACAAAGTTAATTTATTGTCTGAATGAACAAAAAAAAAAAATAAAGCTTGAATTATGAGAAAGAAGTAATACACAAGTGAGTATAACTTCTGAGGCTTCATAACAAGGTTATGAGAACTTACAAACAATTATTTTCATCAACCATCTGAGACTCTTCTATCCATCGGGACTCTCGTATCCTTGGGACTCTCGTATCCTTGGGTCTCCCGTATCCTTGGGCCTCTCGTATCCTTGGGTCTCCCGTATCCTTGGGCCCCTCGTATCCTTGGGACTCTCATATCTTTGGGTCTTTCGTATCCTTGGAACTTTCATATCCTTGGGGCTTTCGTATCCTTGGGACTCTCGTATTCTTGAAATTCTCGTATCTTTGGGACTCTCGTATTCTTGAGGTTCTCGTATCCTTGGAACTCTCATATCCTTGGTACTCTCGTATCCTTGGGACTCTCATATCCTTGAGTCTCTCGTATCCTTAGAACTTTCATATCCTTGGGGCTTTCGTATTCTTGGGACTCTCGTATTCTTGAGATTCTCGTATCTTTGGGACTCGTATTCTTGAGGTTCTCGTATCCTTGGAACTCTCGTATCCTTGGTACTCTCGTAACCTTGGGACTCTCATATCCTTGGGTCTCTCGTATCCTTGGGACTCTTATATCCTTGGGTCTCTCGTATCCTTGGAACTTTCATATCCTTGGGGCTTTCGTATCCTTGGGACTCTCGTATTCTTGAGGTTCCTGTATTCTTGGAACTCTCGTATCCTTGGAACTCTCGTATCCTTGGAACTCTCGTATCCTTGGTACTCTCGTATCCTTGGGACTCTCGTATCCTTAAGACTCTCGTATCCTTGGAACGTCGATAGAGGTGAAACCGGCACATAGACAAACAGACAAGATGATATCAATTAGCTCTGTTAGCTCCCTTCTCTAACCCTATGATTATCGGGGTCAGATAGTCCCCTATAAACCAAACTCTTCAGACTGGTTTTAAGTCCTTTAAAGAGCCCCTCCCCAGGCTTTGGCTCCGTAGTCCTCCAAGGAGCTTTCCCCCAAGTCGTGATTATTCGGCACCCCTCAAGAAGCTTTTTTTCCAATTTCAAGCCCTCCCAAGAAGCCCCTAATTAATTACTCTAAGTCACTCTGGAAGCTTCTAACCCAGACCCAGGTTATTATTCAAAGTCTTCCTCGGAGCTTCCTCCTCTCGGGTCTTGATTATTCTGAGTCCAAGGAGCCCTATATACGGATTATTATAAGTCCCTTTCGAAACGGCCCCTCCCAGTCCTTGATTATTTTAATGATTGCTCAGAGCCCAGATTATTTTAAGAAACTGAATATATATTCCGAATCTCCTTAATTAGCCCCTACCAAGATCCTGATTATTCTAAAGTCCTGTAGAACCAAGCGAATTAAGTCCTTGGCCCTTGAATACTTCTCAAAACACCAGATCTGGATCATGTTAAGTTTCCTCAGGATCCCTCACCCCCAAAACAAGATTATTCTAAGGGCCCTACGTGTTAATATGAATGCGGAGGCCAATAACACAAATCTGAACCAGGTACAGTTGAGTAATAATATGAGGGCGAAGGAGTTCAACGTCTGAGCCACTCCAGGCAATAAGATAACCTGCGTAAATATGATGAATCAGCATGCAGTCTGGACAGGCCTGGATGTAGTCTGGGTACTTCAGGATGGAAAATGGATTTTAATCCGATCCCATTAACCATGTTGGACTCCATCTCGGACTGCTCGGGCCCCATTCCGGATATCCCCGACCCCATTCTGGATATCCACGACCCCATTCTGGATAACCCAGACCCTATTGTGGATCATCCAGACCTCATTCTGGATAACCCAGACCCCATTCTGGATAATCCACACCCCATTATGGATCACCCAGGCCCCATTCCGGATAATCGAGATCCGATTATGGATAAACCAAATCCCAGTCTGGATAATTCAGACCTCATTCTGGATAATCCAGACCTCATTCTGGATAATCCAGACCTCATTCTGGATAATCCAGACCTCATTCTAGATAATCCAGACCTCATTCTGGATAATCCAGACCTCATTCTGGATAATCCAGACCTCATTCTGGATAATCCAGACCTCACTCTGGATACTCCAGACCTCATTCTGGATAATCCAGACCTCATTCTGGATAATCCAGACCTCACTCTGGATAATCCAGACCTCATTCTGGATAATCCAGACCTCATTCTGGATAATCCAGACCTCATTCTGGATAATCCAGACCCCATTCTGGATATTCCAAACCCCATTCTGGATATTCCATACTCCCTTCTGGATATTCTAGACCCTATTCTGGATACTCCAGACCCCATTCTGGATACTCCAGACCTCATTCCTGATATCTGAGACCGCATCATAAACCCCGCTCTGGATTTTACCCTGCTCTCCTCAACTTCTCCATGGGTGAACGAAATGGTCTCACAATCGTAATCTGTCCGAGTTTCGGAACAGTGTGCGTGAAAGCGAGATGAAAATAAAGATTTTAATAACAGTCTAAAGCTGTGACAGCGTCGTTAAATGTTCCGAAATTGGTACATGCACTTTAAAGCTATGTCTGTTTAAGATAACTCCATAATAAAGTCTCTAAAACCAATTCTTCGCGCCGTTTCAATTATCCTGAATCAAACAAAAGCACATCATATTTACCGGTCGAAGCTGTGTACAACACCTTTTTGCAGAAAAGTAAATCCTCAAACACTCAGCCCTCTATCTCCCTGTCGGTACTCCGCTTTTCGAGATTACGATCCCAGTCGAGTCAAAGCCTTTCCACGGTAAAATCCATAGTGAGAAAAATGGAAAAAAATGTCAAAAGATCTCATGGATATTTGACAAAAACATCGAAGAGTCCGGGAAGCCATGTCGTAAAGTGGTGGGAAAAGTGTGCGACAGTGTCGGGAGGAAGACTCTGAGGTCTCTTGGAAGTCTCGAGGCCGTCAAGTTAAAACGTTCGTGCTTTGTCTGACATTTACATGAAGTATTCGGGTTCGGGTTGTGGCTTACCTCGTTGATGTTCCGCTAGGCGTAGCTCGCTTCCTTTTCTCTCTCCCCTTCATCCTCCTGCACCTCCTTCTCCTCCTCATTCTCAATCTCTTCCTCCACCTCGCATTTACTATTAAATCCGTCAGTACCGAAGCTGGAGGAAAGCGCACTGAGAAACGAAAGGGTAGGCAAGGCTAGAGGCCCGCGAAAATCGTTGCTCCCTCTGACTAGAACCTCTATAGAGATATAGTCACAGTAAGAGGAGGAACTGACTTATTCAGAATGCATTCGGGCGATGGGGCGGTTTGCTAAGTGGCCGAGTTACGACGTCGGGATTGAGACGAGTGAGGCGCGAAGCGTCTTATAACGTTGGTACTACCTACAATACCTGCTCTCTCTCTCTCTCTCTCTTCCTCTTTATAATACCACTACTTTAACAACTTTACCACGTGGATACATGCTACTTTTAGGTATACCTTCCTTCGTAATAGTGCCAGACTGTTTAGCTTTTTCGTTGTGCTGCTGTACAGACTCGATAGTACATAGAGGTTGAATCTTTCGTTTGGTGGAAGTTCGGTGTACGAGGCATTCTCTGTCAACTTTGAGAATTTGTTTCACGAAGTTTTTAGGTATTTTTAATCGGTAGTCGAATTTTAGGATTAGTCTAAACTGTTTTGTGGACATTTTATACGATTTCTGGGAGGTAACTTAGAATAAAAAGATGTAATCCGCGAAAGGCAAAATAGCGCGAAGACAAAACAAAGTGAATAAAAATTAAAAGATTCAAGACTGAAAAAATTTGTGTAATTAATAAACAAATTGGGTTAATGAAAAATGGTTAAATAAGAATCTTTCGAAGAAAGATGTGTGGTAATCTCCCGACTATATAATATCAATCAATTAACTGTCCAGATTTTTGATAGCATCAGTAGTTCAAAGGATATAACCGTTTGATTATCATGTCCTAACCTAACATCAGGGACACAAATGGCTGTAACTTTTGAATTACTAATAACATACAAAATCTGGACGGTCAATCGATTAAGAATCTTCCAATAATCAAAATGAGATATTGCTCGTCATAATTGAACTACTGTTATGGATTATTCTTTTAAAAACACTGCACGGAAAAACATGGCTTCAGACATTTGTATACCCGAGTCAAAATTTATACAGTCAACAGTGACCCTGCACGGAAAGAAATGTTTGGTTGTGGCAAGCACGTTTTCGATTTGCTGTACACAATGTCTAAAAAATTAGTTGCCTCAACCATATCGAATAGTAACCTCAACTATTCACGTATTTCTCGCGAGATTAGTTAGGTTAACTAATCCAATCGTTGGGACTACCACTCGAATAGTTGGGACTACCATTCGAATCGTCGGTATTATCATTCGAATCGTTGGTATTACCATTTGAGTTGTAAGGGAAATTGAATAATCGATTGGTTGTGTCAACTCATTTCTTGGTTATGGCAACTAATCTTTTTTTTCCGTGTGCTTGGAGGTTCAACCGTTATTTGCCACCCTCTGTAGAGTCTTCCTCACTTCGTGTAGAGCCTCCGACGGCCTACTCGCCCTATACATAGACCCTCGTACAACCTACTCACCCTAAATGAGGTATAGAACCCCGGTTGAGCCTATGTAACCTATTGAAATTCAGATAACCCTACTTAAGCTACAAACATAGAAAAAAAAAGTGCCCTGATGAAAACTCACGAAGAGTTCAACATCTTATTGGTGTGAGTAATATATTTGAAGGAATGCAAACCAATTGACTCGATACGATAAATCAAGAAGAAGTTTCTTACTCATTATCGTACTTTCTTCACATGTAATTCTATTCTGATTGTACTGACAAAGCTATATCTTTCTTGAGGCTTCGACCAAATAATCTTTTTTTATTTATATTTTTTCTTTATTTTCTTCCCTACTTTCTTAAACGTGTCATATTTCGGTCTAAACCGATCAGATTCACACGCAATAAGATACAGATGTATCTGAATCTAATTTGATTTTGTCTTTAATATTTAAGAAACAATATTAATAATTTCTAAGAAAATAGGAAACAATTTTTTTACTTCGTTGGTATCTCACATCACCTTCAAATGTTATATGTTTTAAATAGAGATTGTTTCTTTTATCGAAAAAAATTTATATTAAAATATTGTTGACATTAAATAAAAATCTATAATGTCTATGACATTATAAAAAGTTTAACAAACACGTTCGTCTTTCTGAATTTGTTTCTTATATTCATAATATAATTAATTATACTTCGATTGACGTTTGGGTTAACGGAGGGTGTAATATTGTATGTCGAAGGAACTTGCGCAGGGTCAACGAAGGGTATGGAGGTTTCTGTGGTAGGCTCAATGGAGGGTCTGGGAGATTCAGCGGTAGGCTCAACGGTGGGTCTGAGAGATTTTGCGGTAGGCTCAACGGGGGGGGGGGGGGGGGGGGGTCTGGGAGATTCTATGGTAGGTTCTATGTAGGTTTTTTAGCGTCTGCTTCACCGTACGTGACCCTCCGTTAAGTCAAGATGTCTACTTTCTGCCATGTGGGGAGTCTGGTAGGGTGAAATTCAAATGTTAATCTATGCGCAATACCCTCCTTTCACCCTACAGACTGCCTTCTATCACCCTCCAGACTACGGCAGACCTCAGTCATTTTAGGTTAAAATGAGGGTCAAAATTTCGACTCGAGTATACCAGTCGATTTTCTATTCCAATCACGGCTATGAATGTGCTTATATATGAAGAACTAATTCTGCTACATGTGAAACGCCTCGAAACTATTAATTAAACCACCAGAAATTGTAAAAATGTTTTAAAAAATGTAGTACTGATTTGACTAGTGTGAAACGCATTAGCTACCTTAAAACCTATGCATCTGAGGCATCAGAAAAAAAGCTTCCGTAACTCAGACGCAATTACAAAAGATTTTACTCATAGACGCTGATTAAATAGTATACAACTGCTGTGTGATTAATTTCGACGAGAATATATACGCCTGTTAAGGTAAACGGCCCAGTTTCTGACATTGCTGCAGTGTCTTACATCGACGATACATTTATATCTGTAGTAAATAAAATCTTCGTCAAATATTTAAAAAAATTACAGGCAAATTAAAGAGCGTTTTTTACTACCGAAAATTGCAGACGTACGAATGTTTTTATAAAATATTTCATATTGCAATTTAATAGTGAAAGATGCGACTCACGTTTCCGTGGGTTTCGAACGTTGGCACTTTAAGCACATGCGTAATTTCGGATTTATACCCTCAAATATTAAATACCATAGAAGTGAGATGAATAACTTCAGAATAAATCACACTATCGATCTGATACGTGAAATTTTATCTAACGTCTCGGTCTTCCCATAAATTCTCAGAGTCAATAAATGGGTCAATTCAGGTTACGTTGCAGTTTTTGAAACCTTTCGACTGTGAGATGTCGAAGTATCATAAACTGGAGACTGGTTGATGTCACAAAATGCGAAATACATGGGTCATTCCATACCAAGTGGGCCACCCAAATTTAGCAAAGTCGCAAAAATCCTTCATAATTTTTTCAAAAGTTGTTTAGAGTATAACGAACATCCATAAAATATTTTAGAATTTTAGTACCTATGGTTTGTCCAAAATTAAATGACGATTTTTGTAATTTTATTTTTTTTCAATTTGCTGTATATTAAAAAATTACCGATCGTACATAAGATTTGATCCTGTACAAAAGTTGAATTTTTGGATGGACTTTTTTATAAAAAAAAAGTTTCCATAGCCGCTCAAAAAAAATGTCCGTCGTTTTTTGATAAAATAAAGTAATAATATATTTTTTTCTTTGAGACAGACCATTCTCATTTTTCTCAAAATTTCACAGAATTTCCATAATATGCTTAAAAACTACAGAAAAATTGACGCGATGGCAAATTAATGACCCACATATGCGATATGGATTATTGAACAGTGTCAGTAATTCCAACAGTGTACGTCCATAATTAACATAATAATTTAGTTATTATTTCTTAACGATTTTAATTTTTAACTGGAAGAATCTTATTCAGAAAGCCTCAATGTAAATGTTAAAGGGTTTTTTTTCAGTTTCATAATATAACGCGTTCTTAAACAATAGGAAACCGGGGCCGTGACTTTAAAGATGTCAGAAAATGGGGTGTTTACCTTACTTTGTTTTTCCAATATTCATTGAAATTTTTTTGTTATTACAAAGAATTTTAATTGGATCTTTTTAGAGGGAGACTCATTGATTATAGAATTATAATTAGTCTATCTTAAACGATACAGAGAAGAATTTTCCTTCGTGAAGATTAATCTCAGTTTTTATTTTTAAAAGCGCCGTTCATTTTTCTATAATCCAACAAAACTTGGTTACCTCAAAGTAAATTCGGTTGGCTTCATTTCCGAACTTAGTACTCTTAGTATTAGTTTTTTTTCGAAAAAAAAAAATTAAACACTTAAATGTGACGTAAAGAAAAAAAACGACAAAAAAATCTGAACACTCTTAAAATGCAAAGAAAATACTCTTAAGTAGTAATAAAACCCAGCAAATTATGCGAAACATTGAAGAAGGGTGTGAAAAAAAAAGTGTATGAATTGACATAGAATGTCTCGTATATTTCCATGTATAGCGCAGGGAGCATAAAGCTTGCAGCGAAGCGCTTTAATAAACTTGCCAAGCTTTTCCAGAGGTTCCTTGGTGGCGTTACTGGCGGTGGTGGTGGTGCTATTGCTTCTGCTGCATCGACTTGAGTTGCAGGAAGTAAAGGACGCAGCTACTAGACGTGAGTGAGAAAGTCAAGTGCCTACCAAGCCGTCAACTGCAGTTGGTTTTGGTTGTGAGTGTATAGAGTGCGGTTGGAGCTTTCTGGTGGGATATATAGAGGAGTGAAAGTCAGAGCGATGGAAAGTGCGGAAAAGCGAAACGGAAGTTAACAACTCGTAAGAACGTGTAAACCGGAAACGGAGCTACGAGTGGGCGTCGTTGAGGTAGCTGGGCGCTGCAAAATTATTCAGATCTTTTAATTTAATCGTTATAAGGGTGTGCAAAAGTAGGGAGGGACTGTATGCCGAGGGTAAAACTATCGCAACGGCTGAAAGGATCGCGTTAGAGGAAAGTAAATAGACTGGCAAAGGATCTCTTCTCGACACCCTCGCATTCAAGTCGTCTTTGCTTTCGCCTCGTTTCTCAATGTATGCACATACAAGCTTTGGATAATTCTCGACCTTCGGCTCATCCTTCAACCCACTGCAGATTTCTGTTACTCTTAATTGGAGTTTGACGTAAGAAATCTCAAGACTAAGCAATGGAACAGAATTGCGGTATCTTGACGACTATAGAGGCTATTCCTTTTGTTCGATATACTGTGGTAAAGTAATTAAGTGTGCGCGTGTATGCATGTGCGTATGCATGTGCAATGTGCAGTGTGCAATGTGCAATGTGTAATATGCAGTGTGTAGTGTGCGATGTGCGGTGTGCGGTGTGCGGTGTACGGTGTACGGTGTACGGTGTGCAGTGTGCAGTGTGCAGGATGCAGTTTGCAGTGTGCAGGGTGTGCAGTGTGCAGTGTGCAGGATGCAGTTTGCAGTGTGCAGGGTGCAGTGTGCAGTGTGCAGTGTGCAGTGTGCAGTGTGTAGTGTGTAGTGTGCAGTGTGCAGTGTGCAGTGTGCAGTGTGCAGTGTGCAGTGTGCAGTGTGCAGTGTGCAGTGTGCAGTGTGCAGTGTGCAGTGTGCATCGTGCAGTGTGCAGTGTGAAGTGTGCAGTGTACTGTGTCCAGTGTGGAATGCGCAATGTGCAATGTGCAGTGTGCAGTGTACTGTGTCCAGTGTGGAATTTGCAATGTGCAGTGTGTAGTGTACTGTGTACTGTGTCCAGTGTGGAATGTGGAATGTGCAATGTGCAATGTGCAGTGTGCACTTTGCAGTATGCAGTGTGCAGTGTGCAGTGTGCACTTTGCAGTATGCAGTGTGCAGTGTGCAGTGTGCAGTGTGAAGTGTACAGTGTGCAGCGTGAAGTGTACAGTGTGCAGTGTACTGTGTATTGTGTCCAGTGTGGAATGTGCAATGTGCAATGTGCAATGTGCAGTGTGCAGTGTGCAGTGTGCAGTGTACTGTGTCCAGTGTGGAATGTGCAATGTGCAATGTGCAGTGTGCAGTTTGCAGTTTGCAGTATGCAGTGTGCGGTGTGTGGTGTGCAGTGTGCAGTGTGCAGTGTGCAATGTGCAATGTGCATTGTGCAGTGTGCAATGTGCACTGTGCAATGTGCAATGTGCAATGTGCAGTGTGCAATATGCGTATGTCAAAAATTCATTCTTCTATAACTCGTCATCTACTGGACCAAATCAGCTAAAATTTAATTGCCAAGTAGAGTACTGATCAATCTTTGCTTGGTATTAATTTTATAAAAATTTGACGCATTCCATTTTAATGGGATTTTAACGATTTTGAAAAATGTTCGTCAACGCTCTAACTGAAACAAATTTTTAGCTATCGGACTGAAACTGCGTATGAAAGGTGAACAAAATGATACGACTTTTGGAATTGAATTTGGGCAAAATCGGTAAAGCTTTTTTGATTTTATAGAGTTTGGAAAATTTTTAAAAATTTCAGAATTTTTTCAAGATATATTTATCGGCCCAATCCGAGAGATCGAGGGTCAGACCCAGGTCGAAACAATATCGATTGCCCCATATGATATTCCATAAACTTGGAAAAAAAACGCGCTTGTTATTTATTATGCATTGTTTTTGTAATTTCTTTTGCATTTTCGTTTCTTCTCGGTTCTGGCGGAAAATAGTAAAACCGGAAAGTTGGTATTTTATAATATGGAGATACCGACATGTATTTCTTCTCTGTGTTGGGATGTTGCTGTTTTATAGTTTTAGCCATCTCGCTGTTGGTTGGCAATTCTGTCCTTAAGAGCGCCCATTCCTAGTACGGACGGCGCGCAGCAGTATATTCCGGTCACATAAGGGGTTTAACAAAAACAAACCCTCCTCATGGAAGCAGCTTTGCATCGTGCCTTGTGCGTGAGGAAGCACGAGATTCGAGGATAGAATGTGAAGTGACCTAGCTTTTTTATTCGTTATTGTGTTCCTCGGCAACAGCAATAGCTGTCGTGATAACTAATTAAAATCTCAATAAATATCAAGAATTTTCTTTTCTAAATATAAGAAAAAATATAATATTATATTACCATGTTATCAATTTTCAAAATAGAAATTTTCATTTTCATTGCGATTGGACATCTTTTTTGTATAGATTAAAAAAAACATCGAAAAGCAATCATCTATATTATGTAAATAGTATTTTGAAAATATAAAAAAAAATTTTACCTACAATATGAAAAAATCTCGAATTGATTTTGATGACCCAAAATAATTTTGGAATTTCCTAGGTTTTTTCGGCACGAACGATTTTTCTGTAAGTGCAGGAATTTTCACATTCTTTCTTTCCGTGAATATTGTTTCTATAATAATAACTCATTATTGATCCGTATACATATTTTTGGCATCGTAAATAATTATTGTATTGGTATACGGAAAAAAAATCGAAATATCTTTCTGTTATTTTGTATAAACTTTTTTATTCAACACTTTCTGCTGTCGAAATGTTTTTATTTTTCTATAATACGTTATATAGATTCATAATCATGTATTTTCTGAAGAATTGCCAAATTGATTTTATCAGAAAAATAATAAAATTTAAAAAAAATGTGTTAAATAATTTAAATAATAAATGTTCAGATTTTTATTTTATTGCGAATTGCACAAATTATAATTAAATAAAACGTTTGATTGAAAATGAAAGTGTAAATCATCATGCGAAAATTGCTACTTCATGAATCTACTTTATTTCCAATTTTAACATAAAAATCCATATAAATAATTTCACCTCCCTGTAATTTTCAATAATTATTCCACAGTTATAAAAAATTTATCCTTATAGGTATCTCAATTAAATTATTATATTATTTATATTTGAGAATGATAAAAAAATGCAAATTTCCAAACTGATTGTATCGAGATAAAAGTAAAGTATAAATCCGCCAGGGGCAACTTTCACTACTTACTGGCAAAGTTTCAACCACTGCCCCTCGATACAAGGGTATATAAAACTTTCCTGCCCCCTTGAGGATCAATTTACAGTCCTTCAGGTTTAACTCGTCCACTAAATTCAAGAGCAGAGGGCTTTTCAGTTTTCGACGTTTATTTTTTATTTTTTATTTTTTTCCATTTTATCAGAAAAGCTAGAAATCTCGGGAAAATGACATCGAGGAATAAGGCAACTCCACGTAATACTACGTGTGCTGGCAGTCGTGCGACGAGATAATAGGAACAGAATGAGCGGTGGAACGTAGAAGCGACGGAGCCCAACAAGCTGAGTATCTCTACCTATACCTATATGGGGCATTCCATACCAACTCGATCAACAACCGACCCTTAAATTAGCAAATATGGTTCACAATTTTTTATGCTGTTCTTCCACATAAAAAATGAATGTAGAATTTTTTTCACATTTTTCTTTAACGTCGTTTTTTAATTATGAATATTTAAAGCTAAAGAAAAAATGCCATTTTGCTTCCTCATAGAGGAAGTTTTGTTTTCATGATTTTTATGTGAGGATACTTAAAATTATCCAAAACGTCCAGAAAAGTGATCTAGAAAAAATGTCCGTATGTATGTATGTGTGTGTGTGTGTATGTATGTATACAACTCGGAAAATTCAAACGCTGATAACTCAAGAACGGTTTTGTATATCACGCTCAAATTTGGCACACTAGTGTAGCAGCAGACCCTCTTCAACTGTAGCAATTTTCGACAAAATCTGAGCGAAGATTTCGATTTTATGGCGTTTTTAATTTTTTGAAAAAAGGACGTGGTTGCTCTAACTTTCGTAAAATTTAGTCTATTTTGCTAAATAGTTGGTTATAAGAGTAGGTGCACTCAATGCTGTTTGGTATTGAATTAGGCTCGAATCGGTAAAGTGGTTCAGATTTTATGGAATTTCGAATTTTTAAAAAAATTGACATTATCTCTCTATTGTAACTTTTGCAAAACTTGAAATAGCGAGCTCAAATTTTGTATATAAATGAAACAATATTCAGCCATTATATATGTATAATTTAGTGACAAACGGTATGAAATTTGAGATTTTATGGGATGTTGAATTATTTTTAGTAATATACGTTATCACATTTACTTTCGAAAACGCTGTAATAATAACAAAATAACGGAATAACGAAATAGGAAAAGCGAATTCACAACATGTTTATTTATCTAATTTAAAAAAGGATGCAAAGTAAAACCTTGCACATTGCTTCCTCATTATTTTTCGCTTTTTACAAAGCTTCCTTTATGAGGAAGCCAAAATTCAATAACATACTTTTTTGCTTCCTTAGAGAGGAAGCTTTGTATTTTTATTGCTGCGATGAACAACAAAATTTTTGGTCCACAAGCCAAAGAGAAGAAATCATTTTTCGGTTTTTGCTTCATCGTAGAGAAAGCTTTGTTTTCATGAAAAAAAAAAATTCGATATTTTTATGTCAGGGCAATCAGAATGGTCCAAAACATGGAGAAAAGTGATCTAGAAAAAATATCCGTACGTGTGTATGTATGTGTGTATGTATACAACTTGGAAAATTCAAACGCTGATAACTCAAAAACCATTTTGGCTACCGTGCTCAAATTTGGCACACAATTGGAGTAGCAGCTTCTCTTTAATTGCTGCAATTGTTGACTGAATTGATGCAAAAATTTAAATTTTGTAGCTCTTTTAATTTTTCGAAAAAATGGCGTGATCGCTCTAACTTTCGTAAAAATTAGTTTATTTTGCTAAGTAGTTCTTTATAAGAGCATTTGCACTTGATGCTATTTGGTATTGAATTTGGCTCCAATCGGTCAAGTGGTTCAGATTTTCCGGAATTTTGAATTTTTTTGAAAATTGCCATTATGTCATTCACTTTTCAAAAATCCTATCTGGCATATCGAGTTCAAATTTGGTACATGAATAGAATAATATTCAGCTATGATAAATATATAATTTTGTGGCAAACGATATAAAGTTTTTTATATTATGGAATTTTGAATAATTGAAAAAATTAACGGTATCGCATTAACTGCGGAAAAATATGAGATATCGATTCCAAATTAAATATGTGTACGAAATAATATTCAACCATGATAGATGTATAATCTAGAGACGAATGGTAATACATTTTGATTCCATGGAATTTTGAATTATTAAAAAAATTAACGTTATCGCAATAACTTTAGAAAAACTTGAGATATCAAGCCGAAATTTAATATGTAAACAAAATAGTATTCAGTCATGATACATATATATTTTAGTAGCAAACAGTTTGAAATTTTTATTTTATAGAATTTTTAATTATTTAAGAATTCATTTGAATTTTATGACCGTGAATTTTTAGTAAAATACCAACTTTTTAGAGAGGATATCTTTTGAGCTAAAACAAGCCTGTAGAACCTTGTAAATTGCTTCCTCATTCTTTTTTGCTTTTTACAAAGCTTTCTTTTCGGATAACCACGGACCATCTTTGGTTATATGAGGTTCGGCCGTTGGTCGAGTTGGCATGAAATGCGCCTTATGTATCACAAATTCATAATAGATAGCTCATAGAACCGAAGTGATATCACAACCAATGGTAACTTTCATAACAGTCTTTTCATCGAAGTTTTGAAAATTTTTCAACATTTTGAAAAACAAAAAAAATGGAAATGACGTTTTTTCCACTTGGGCTTGTGGACCAAAAATTTTGTTGTTCATCGCAGTATTTTTAAAGAAAGCTTCATATTTGTTAAAAATGACGTTCTTGTTTAGGTTTAAATATTTGTGATTAAAAAACGACGTTAAAAAAAATCTGAAAAAAATTTTGCATGCATTTTTTATGTCGAAGAATAACATAAAAAATGGCGAACCATATTTGGGAAGTTGAGGGTTGGCCGTTGGTCGCGTTGGTATGGAATGCCCCATATATGTACTATACTATACACTATAGAATACGTTTCGTGCGCTATACTCTTTACGCGCTCGGCCTGATGCATTTTCGTCACAATACGACTCACACGATACATACTTATTCAATTCGTTTATTATAGAAGCGTAAATACAATAGTCGTTTCCATCGTACCGAAAGTCGGTTAGAAACAGGGATGGGCATTCATTCAATGAAAATCTATTTCAAATACTTTCATGACTGAATGATTACGGATTATTAAACCTTCAAAATTGGAATTTATTGAAAAAGTATAGTTCATCTAAATTATTCACAGTTATTGCAGAAATTGGAAAATTTTGAGTTTTGCATTATGATTAACCATAGTTATCTTAGACAAAAAGTATTTTAAATTCGGTTTCATTGAGTGGATTTCCATCTCTGGATGGAAATTTTTCGAATTCGTGGTCGGTGGTAAATTCAGAGTAGTATTTATCAGAATCGTCAGATACGAAAGTGGTATTTTTATTGCAAAAAAAAAATTAGATCTTAGTACTTGACGAGTTCATGGGTTACCATAAACATAAAATAATGAAACAATTGTGTTGCCACCTCGATGCGCTCAGGGACGTGCGGCAATTTCTATTTATTTCACGCGCGCTCTCTTACGAGCTCTGTTATCGCGCGCTCTCTCTAGCGAACTCTGAGTGTTGGCAAAGGACCGCCTGTCTGTCTCTCCCGAGTCCACGTGCCAAAGCTCTCTTGCGAGCTTTCTCTAAATTCCTGAGTCTTTTTGTAGACTCGCAGTTATTTGTAGTTATGTGGCCGTCCGTTCGTGCTACGCTGCTGCGCTGCTACGCTGCTGCGCTGCTGCGCTACTGGGCTGCTACGCTGCTGCGCTGCTACGCTACTGCGCTGCTACGCTACTGCGCTGCTACGCTACTGCGCTGCTACGCTGCTGCGCTGCTACGGTGCTGCGCTGCTGCGCTACTGGGCTGCTACGCTGCTGCGCTGCTACGCTACTGCGCTGCTACGCTACTGCGCTGCTACGCTACTGCGCTGCTACGCTGCTGCGCTGCTACGCTGCTGCTATGCTACTGCGCTGTGAGGCTGCTACGCTACAGCGCTGCTACGCTGCTGCGCTGCTACGCTGCTACGCTGCTGCGCTGCTGCGCTGCTACGCTACAGCGCTGCTACGCTGCTGCGCTGCTGCGCTGCTGCGCTGCTGCGCTGCTACGCTGCTGGGATGCTACGCTGCTGCGCTGCTGCGCTGCTGCGCTGCTACGCTGCTACGCTGCTACGCTGCTGCGCTGCTGCGCTGCTACGCTGCTACGCTGCTGCGATGCTACGCTGCTGCGCTGCTACGCTGTTGCGCTGCTACGCTGCTGCGTTGCTACGCTGCTGCGCTGCTGGGATGCTACGCTGCTGCGCTGCTGCGCTGCTGCGCTGCTGCGCTGCTGCGCTGCTGCGCTGCTACGCTGCTGCGATGCTACGCTGCTGCGCTGCTACGCTGTTGCGCTGCTACGCTGCTGCGTTGCTACGCTGCTGCGCTGCTACGCTGCTGCGTTGCTACGCTGCTGCGCTGCTACTGTGCTGCGCTGCTACGGTGCTGCGCTGCTACGCTGCTGCTATGCTACTACGCTGTGAGGCTGCTACGCTACAGCGCCGCTGTCATGTCCGCGTGCGACCGTGCGTCTCAAATTGACTACATTTCACAAATTCGCAAGTACTAAGGTCTATTTTTTTTTGCAATGAAATTAGTATATTTTTTTCAATTTTATTTATTTCCACTTTCTATTTATTACATGTACTTGACATGATATGCTGCGGATGTTTTCAATTTATTTCAAAACTTTTTGCACAAATAGACCGTATACCGCTAAAGTTTTTTTATGCACTGTGCTTTTTGGTGTATAATGCCACTTGCGTAAATATAGTTGTCTCAATTTTTTTACGCATGAGGGTTTTTTTAGGGGATTCCAATAAATTCCGTTAAATTTTTAAAAAATTAAAAAAATGTCCCATTATGCGAAATAAATTTGATTTTATTATTTAGCTTATGAAATTAATTTTTGCATTCCTAAAATATATATATTTTGTCCATTACATTTTTCTCGTGCAAATTCCGTTCCAAGATATAAATAGTATGAAAAATTATAGAGAAAAAATAAATAAAATGTTCAAAATTATCAGAATGTACTCTAACAATCAGTAGTATATTTTGTCTGATTGTGAGACATTTCTGAGGAGTTCAGGGAAAAGTGGCTAGAACTGATAGAGAATACCTCATACGCCGTGTCCTTCGCCTGAGTTATTAGCTGTCGTTATGCAATTAGCTTCTATACATTCATCGTAGTAAGGACAAAAACGAAACGAAATTGAAAAAGAGAAATAAGAAAACAAAAAGAAAAAGGCAAGAGCTAAGTGGAAACATCGATCGAGCTGTAGTTCTAGTAGAGCCACGTGATTCACAGGGTAGTTGTAATGGAATCATAATTACGAATACATGATTGTGTTATAAGAGCGATGCCGGGAATAAACTGGTTTTTCTAGTTGGAACGACAATTGAGACAATGCTAATAAAGGAAAATAACTATCATTTCCCATCGTCGTCAAATGACCGTTAAAATGACGGACTGGAAAAGGCATTATATGTAGCTATTATACACGGTCTTACATACAAGTTTTGAAAGTCATCCGATTTCGCGTGGTGGGGGAAGCATGCTTACGTTTTATTTTTTGTTTCCCAACGCTGCCACTACTCGGCACTGTTGGAGAGTGATGTAAGTGATATAACCTATAAATTAGCCATTACTTAGGATGAGAAGATGCGAGAATGATTTACCCCAGATAGACACATGCCGGCACCGTGCCGTCAGCGTGTCGTCAGCGTGCCATCACCGTGCCGTCAGCGTGTCGTCAGCGTGCCATCACCGTGCCGTCAGCGTGCAGTCACCGTGCCGTCACCGTGCCGTCACGGCATGCCGACAAGTACTACGTCCATATAGGACGGCACCGTGATGGGTGGTGACGGCACGGCGTGCCGTATCGAAAAATTCTGAACGCACGGCGTGACTGCACGGTGACGGCATGTTGAAGGGACGACACGACGTGACGGCATGTTGAAGGGACGACATGACGTGACGGCATGTTGAAGGGACGACATGCCGTGACGGCATGTTGAAGGCACGGCATGCCGTGACGGCACGGTGACGGCACGGTGACGGCACGTCATACACAAAAGAAAAGCACGTTTATCTATCTGGGCCGTTTATGGTGCAAGCTTTTGCGAGAAATAATGGTGCAACACCCATTTTTCATCGAATTGCATCCAATTCTCGTGCTTATTATACAAATATGTCATTTTAACAAGCGATTCGGTTATGAGGGTTAGAGAGCGATAACAGAATCGTTCTGTCTCTCTCGCACACAACATTACTCCACCGCTGGCGCTACTAGTGGCGGCAACAGGAATCAAATTCCAAAATTTAAGCGACATACTCCCACCAAACAAGTTTCAAAACCTGTATGTAAGACTGTGGTATTATATAACATGGTAGTAACATGTAGTCTAATATTTGTTATACAAAGGTAATATAACTGTTGCATGCGATTTTGGTGTTACTGTTGTAAGAAATATTATGTAGTCGTTACGTATCATGCTTGTAACAATTTTAATATAACTTTAGTGATACTCAGGTAATGTTAATAGGGTATAAAGTTGTAACATGATATTAAAGTAACACAGTATATAAAATACTTATAATGTCATGTAATGTCCGCTAGATGGCCGACCGCTTGAATGCCTCTCGCAAGCGATTCATGACCCAGACGTCTATAAGACTGCGAAGCTACGCTGTTCCAGCTACACTCTAAGTTCCAACCAACTACACCCTTCGGAGGTGTCGTAACCCATAAGGCTTATTTACCACGAGCTGGTTCTACGTTTAATCGTAGCGACTTAATCTTGTAATAACCAGCCTTTGACGGTAGCGATTTCGCAACCGTCGGATGCTTGAAAAAATGCATGGCGATCCACTATCATTGCCTTATAATTTTCAACTCGGAGCTCGACGAATTGAACAAAAAAATATAAAAATACTAAATAGGCGTAAATAATTATTAACAAATGATAAAAATCTTAATAAATGATACCAGTAATATAACTGTTATTCAATTTGTTACATTGGCGTTACATTATGCGAAAACCCCTGCAATATTAGTTGAATGTAACGGTTATGTAACAATGTTATATCGTTGAGTCGGAAATTGCAACTTGCATGTTATTTTCATGTAACGTCCAGGTAATATTACACGTTATATTTTGTTACGTTGCCGTTACATTGTCGCAATATTACATGTTATATTCGGTTACGTTGCCGTTACATTGTCGCAATATAACTGTGTCATTTGGTATGTGGGTCATATGACAGTCATAACGTAATTTTCTGACTGGTAAAAGATGGAAGTGAGATCACTGTACGTAGCTACCGCGTATTTTCGTTGACCGGATTCGCGGCAGACCACCATGATAGCGGATTGGAAAAGGGCCCGGCAAACATTCGCAGTGATTGCTCCGTCCGTTGATGGCGGTGGATCCTGGGTAGAGCCAGTGCTTGCTCAAACATTCGGTAACTCTGTGGTTCGCTCATGCACGTTTTATCTGCTCTCTATCTCGCTCGTTTGCTTTTTTTACTTTCGCACTCTCGAACGTGACGATAACCGAGCCACCCCTTGCCTATATAGATACCAGTCGGCGTCACCCTCAATGCCATTGTTTATTTGACTAATGCGTGAACGACGCCGTGTGTTCGATGCTGTATTTCGGTATATAGTATAAATGTAAACTACAATGCAATACAATGTTACATACGTGGTGTTTGAGTTTACCATTAGGGGCTTCGTTACGCCCGGAAACGAAGCAAATTGCATGAAACGAATGAGCATATGTTAAGAGGCAGTGTCACTTTTCCCACGATTTTCATAATTTTTAAACCTACTTTTTTTCCAAACGGCTTGGTAAATGGGACACAAATTTCGAGAGAATATGTGGAATTATGGTGGAAATAGACTAACTTCTGGCTCGGCGATGCTTAAAGTCGTTATGTCAGGAAGGCAAATCAAACTGATATTCATGAACTTTTGGCCCTATTGTAATTGAGCTATTCAGCTGTACTTTTTCAAAATTTGGGTGGGTCTTACCGACAAATTCAATAAATAATGAATACCTGAAAATCTATCTTTTTACACGGACCTTATGGGAGTGTTAGTGAAATTAATCTTTCAATCGAGAATTAACATACTTAGATCAAAGATAGAGAAGAAAATAAAGTCACGAGACACATGGTAAAGTAAACTAATATTAAAGTACACGATTCTGGGCTAAATGACGTTACCTAGCCTACCTAATCATCCGATTTTCAAGATGTCGTGGTAAAAACGAAGTTAAATTCGCACTGAAAAAATAATTTACTTGCAAGTAATTGTGTCAACCTCATTGCAATAATTTTCACAAATTCTCGATTGTTTTTTATATTATCATTGTCACAGTCAAAATGTAATATATAATACATTTTCAATGTCATATAGATGCTGCTGTCTATGACTTTGGTATACTGACATAGCTACCTTAAAGTCGTATTTTCAACAAATTCGAGAAAATGAGGTTATGTTCGAGAGACACTGACCTATAGGCCTCAGGCGTATCTCGCTCTAGCGGCCGCTGAGTGCGTAACATGATGATCAGATGTTCTTAGATTGTGCGTACATTGGTCCGATTTTCCAAGCTCCAAGGAAATATGGCGGACAGGGCGGAGCTTGGAAAATCGGACCAATGTACGCACAATCTAAGAACAGCTGATCATCTTGTTGTGCACTCAGCGGCCGCTCGAGCGCTAACGTCGGAGATACGCCTGAGGCCTATAGGCATTTAAGGCGAGGCGAAATCTAATCAGTCGGTAACAAAAACAGTAAACAATAGTATGGAGAAACCGCAGACATTTCAAGAAATAGAAATATGTCACCGGAAGGCCAATTTAATTGTTTGTCCGGTAACATATTCCTTTTTTCCAAAATAACAATAGCCTCCGAATGGCGGTGTCCGAAAAATTGCAGCTATCTCTCTCGGACTCATATGTCACGTGTACGCACAATCTAAGAACAGCTGATCATCTTGTTGTGCACTCAGCGGCCGCTTGAGCGCTAACGTCGGAGATAGCCTGAGGCCTATAGGCATTTAAGACGAGGCGAAATCTAATCAGTCGGTAACAAAAACAGTAAACAATAGTATGGAGAAACCGCAGACATTTCAAGAAATAGAAATATGTCACCGGAAGGCCAATTTAATTGTTCGTCCGGTAACATATTCCTTTTTTCCAAAATAGCAATAGCCTCCGAATGGCGGTGTCCGAAAAATTGCAGCTATCTCTCTCGGACTCATATGTCACGTGGTATATGTTTCACCTTCCCTCAATGGGAGGGAGTTAGACCATTTAACCTCCCTTGTTTACCTGCTGATGTCATTTCAGGTACTTCTACTAGAGCATGCATTAGATAAATGTCTGAATTTTTTTTTCTGTTAAACTATGATGTCAGCTATATATCAGATTTTTTATACGACTTCCTACAGACTCTTTCTGCTAGAAATTAAATTCCGAAAATCGGCAGTTTTTGACATTTTATATGGACTTCACGGAGAAATCACCTCAATCGCGGTTTCAATCACATAATTTCCATAATTTTCGGTTAGATAACGGGAAGTAAAACATTACTGTTGCTAGATTCAAGTCCGAAGAATCTAATGCAAGCATTAAAAAAAAAAACTTTACCGACGATTTCATCGTGAATTCATCGGTTTATTCGCGGAGAATTGTGGTAGCCGAGCAGACATGTTTGTTACGAAGGTGGAGTTAGATATACTTGGCGACGTCGCGCACTAATGAGTATATATACTCTCATCATGCTTACACTTTTTTGGCCGTTTAAAAATAGCAAAAAAATCGAAAATAAAGAAAGCGTGTATGATTTCATTTTATTTGTCGACCTGTATTTATTTTGGAATTCCTGTTTGCACAATTAATAATGCGTGCATCGTTACACGCTATCGGCCGGCGAAAATGCCGGGTTCGACACGAATATCGCGCCTTCCATGAGAAAAACTCTCAGCAATACCAAAGCAGGTTAAAAACAAAGAGGATAGAAACGTTTTGACGCTGGCCTGTTGTTGTAAACAGGGAAAATGCGACGTTGCCAAGTCGTTTTCTTCTGCTTGCGAGCTCAATTAAACGAAAGCTGATCAAAACAGAGTCAAATGAAAAATATAAAGGGATTCACTTTTTCCAAAACGAATGGAGCTGTTCTTTCATCACGAAAAATTTTCATCTAAATTAATGAAATTATTTTCCACGTAGCAAAAATTGCCTGAAACATTATTTTGTTCGTTACAATGTTCAATCGATCATATGACTAACACGTACTAGTGATGCGGACGAGCGAGATGAGCGAGAAAATGTCGAGATCAAGACTAAGACTCGGAATTTGACAGCTTGATTGTCATTTGAATTCGAGATTATCGACATAGCAAGATTTTTCTCTCGTTCTTGTCTTGAATTTCGCTCGAAATCTCGTCTTGACAGCCGGATATTGTTTTTCTTTATTTCCCTATTATCTTCTCTATTTTTAAATTATTTCTAATGATATTAATGTTTCAGAAAATGGATAACGCTGAGAAGAATAGAGTAAATTGTGAAATTATTTATATTAAATATCTGGTGCTGTTATTCTAGCCTTAAATCAATTAAATTATTAAATCATTGGAGTACATCCACCGCTACATTAAAGATGAAGGTCACGTTTTTTGTTCAATATTAAAGAAAGTTTTTTCACTTCGTAGAACTACGCTAACTTTTTGAGGTTCCAGGATGATGGTTTCTTAATGATAGACGTTTAGATCGGTTTTTAGGTAGACCTCATCATGTACAGGACACCTTTTGAGGTCTAAGTCAGTTTTCAAGGACGATTCCATATCTACGATATCTACGATGATATCCAGAATTTCAGAACAATCCGAAGTCATCCGTAGTCCTCGTGTAATTCGAGACTGAAATCCATTTGTACGTAGTTGTCGTATTCAAACTCGACCTGAACCTTGGAATCTAACGAGACGACGTATCTTCACCAATGAAATTAAATACGTATGAGAACGACGTTCTGATACGTATTTAATTTCATTGGTGAAGATTTCCGTGATTCAACGAAACTTTTTCGCTCGGTGTAGTCCTTTTACACTAGACAATCAACGTTTAAAGCCCTTGGAAGCCTACACCATACCAAAGAATATGGATGTACATAGAAGTGCAGTAGTACGCTCCAAAAATGACGAAAATGCGTGGTAGTCCAGTTTCTGTGCAGCTTCAGGAGGAGCATAGGATCTGCACTTCTATGTACATCCATATTGTTTGACCATACTTCTATGCCGACATTTTGGAAAGCTGTTAGGTACACAATTTCATTTTCGTGTTCGGTGGCAGAGCCTAACGGAGTCATAAGAGTCATAAGTTTCAAGATCTCGCTCGATCTCGCTTGTTATTTTAAGCAAGATCGAGCGAGACTATGATTTTTTTTCATACCGCAAGCTCGAGACGAGAACTTCAGACAAATGACAAACGCAAGAAAAAACGAGCGAAATTCAAGATAATCTCGTCTCAAGCCGCATCACTAGCACGTACTGAAACTACGGCCTTAAAAAAATATATTCTTTTACACCCTGTATGCAAGATTTTTTTGCTCTATAGTGAAAACATTCAACAACTATAAATAAGCTATAGGAAATTTATGAGTTTTCGAATTTCTTCACACTTTCCTATGATAATTGATAGGCCAAAAATTCCTAAAAATTGCTTGCACATAAGAAGAATTTTTCGGGTATTATTGCAGTAAACAAGAAGTGTGCAGTGACACTTTTCTTCTACTGCAAGAGAGGCGATTTTATTGAATAGTTTTCATGAACTATTAGACAATAGATCCGATTTTTTGCACACAGTTTCCTTCACTTGCACTTTATTGAACAATTATTATTCTATTTATTTCCCTACGTTTTTTCCTTCATGACAGGGTGCAGCTCTGAACTTAACCATACCACATATGAACAAATAATGTACATTAGAATTTAAAAAAAATTCAGTCAAATATCGAGAAGAACAAAATACAGGATAAAAATTTTGTTTTATCTGACGAACCTCCTTAAGCGACGCATTCGAGCCCGTGACCTCTCTGAGTACTTTCTAAGCAGATGCCGTAACCACTATGAGACCGCATTCATCTCAATATCACGCATTTTTCTCTTCCTCAGATGCCCTATGTGCTGCGTTGGGAATTCACAGAGCGAAATGCAAAGTCGTAATAATGCTATGCAGTCATGTTATTTCTATACGGTGAGTAAAAATTCTATAGAATATCGGAAAGGTTTCCCAACACGTCGTGAAACGATGGTGTGAACCAAACAAATAAATATGCTGTCAGCATTGTACACTTCGACGAAGGTATATATTTACATTTTGCATCCTACGAACACTTTTTTGGATTCGACGAGGAAAAAGCTTCGAGAATTTTTCCATTCTTGTTGTTCTGCATCAGTCCTTTGTCCTTGATTGGATAGCCGCCCTGTTGTTCCTAAAATAAGAGGATGTTAGGGGGAGGTGGAAGAAAAAGCGATGGAAAATGTTTACATGCATTTTATCAAGTTTAAATGGAATTTTTTAAAGCACTTGTATCGGTACGAGCGCTTTAAAAAAGGGCTGTTTAAAGAGCTGGTACAGACACCGGAGCTTTAAAAAAAATCCATGTAAACGTGATGAAGTATATAAAAGGGGCGAGAAAATATATTGTTATTACTAATAATAACAACATCCTTTCTTCCGCTCCTTGTAGCTGATTAAGTGAATCCAGTCGCCTTAATAAAAAAATGTAATCTTCTTGCATTTCGTTTCCATATTCTATGTACTATATACATAACAAATTGTAGAATGGAATTTTACAAAATTTAACAAAAACTAAGTTGGTAAATCATCGGAACGACTGAGTGAGCCAACGGTTGGTCGTTCCCAACCAACTGAATGATGCAAACAACCAACTGAATGATACAAACCAACTGAGCGATTCGAATTAACGAACTGAGTGATTCAAAACAACCGCGTGATTCCAACAGCCAACAGAGTGATTCAAAACAACCAACTGAGTGATTCGAAACGACCAACTGAGTAGTTCAAAACAACCAACTGAGTGATTCAAAACGACCAATTGAGTAATTCAAAACATCCAACTATTTCGTTATGATATCCAAATTATTGATCGGAACAATCTAACAAGTTAGACATGTCAACCGAATTAGTCAGAATAACCAACTGATAAGTTCAAAAAGCCAACCATATTAGTCGGAGTAACCAACTGGTTAATTTTGATAACTAATGGAATTGTTCGAAAAGGTGGAGGAATTCTTGTGCCTTCCCAGAGCAGAGCTGTCGAATATTTAAAAAACAATTGTTACGATTATTTTGGTGATCTGTTAAATAAACCTATTGAAGTTGACCATAAAGTGGATGACGAGATAAAATGATACACTTTGAGTCACCCGCAAAGTTGAAAAAGCTCAAATCTGATTTAATCGGTTGTCTAAATCGGTTTTTATAACCTTACAGAGAAAATGTTCATTTCAGTCCTCAAATAATATACTGAAATTTTGTAAACCTTTCGCACACACATTTAAAAAAAATACAGGAGACCAAACACAAAAGCCAACAATAAGTCAGCAAACAAAAAGTTGCGACGAAACCCAAGTTCAGAATAAATTGTCCAGCTAAAAATAGGAAAACTCTCAAGAGTCTGGGCGTTGCATTTGGCGTTCCCTTCTTTGTCAATCAGATCTTGGCTGGCCCTCTCTTTTATGATGCCTAGTAGCGGCGGCTTGGTAGGCAATCAAGAGAGCATCGACGTTTTCCTAGTCTGGATCTGCCTCAGAACGTACAACACACACACACACACACACACACACTCTCGAGGCGAGAAGGAACGCCATGTATACCTCCTGTCACGATGAAAACGTATATACAGAAGAGTCAGGATTCTCGCAATAAAATTGACGAGAAAAAGAAGGAATCCAAGTCGTTAATTTCCTCTCTCCGTCGTGTTCCACCACGATGAAGGAGACGATGCCTCGCCCTCGCTGCTGCTGCTGCTACCAGTTTTTCTCGCTTTCTCAACATACAGTTCTCGTCTATCGCGTCTATCCTCCCGCTCCTTTCCAGCGCACCTTTCCCTTCCCCACTCACTTTATTCCTTTTCCCTCTCGTCGTTCCTCTCGCCGTCTTCGTTGACGTCAGCTACCACGTTCCGACCTACGTCCCTTTACCCTCGGTGGGAGTTTATAGATAGTCAACCATCTTCCACTCCCTTCCCACTCGGCAAAGCATCTGCAACCACTACCAAGACCAGCACCAACCCCTTCTCCCTCTCACTATGTATTCCCTCTTCGTTCACTGCACGTGGAAAGCTGCCCCTTGTCATCCACCAAGGAGAACGAGTAACGTTCGATCTCATCCGTTTTATGACCCGGCGCCAAGGTGCATCACAAAAGTGTGCATCTCCCGTTCCCATTTTCTGTGGAGGAAGGAGGAAGGAGTTTTGGAAGGAGATCGGTAGACGATCGACGAACTACCACGAAGCCATACCTCAGACTCGTCATCCTCAACCAGCTCTTCATCGTGTCGGTAGGATAGGGTGCAAGGTACGAAGTGAAAGAAGCAGCAGAAGAAGGAGTACAAAGGCTTGCATAAGCGGGTGATACTGCAGTAAGCCACTAAGAAGTTGTACGGGGAACGAACATAATATGCTGCTCGTGATTGTTAAACGTATGCGTAATACGCCGTCTGACGATGAAGAAGGTAGTAGTAGTTGGGAAGTTACTAGTACGGGAGATAATGATCGGCAGAGAATAGGAGAGGATTGTTTTCCTTTCCAACTTTGCTAAAATAATCGTATTTCGTGAGCGTCACACGGGTGCAAAGTCAGTTATTTTTAAGCGTGGGAAAAGGACCATTTCTGTCCGGTGGGATTAATGAAAACGCACATGCGTACCTGTAATTGGTGAAAAATGAGCAATTCTTGCAACCTCGGTTATTTATCATAAAATCCGGTAAAAAGTATTATATGCTATACGGACCACAAAATTTTTGCTTGGCTTAAATCATGCACTTCCCTCTCTTGTAGCTATTCCTCACGTACAGATAAGAAAAAGAGCGGAGTTGCTACAATGTTTTATATGGATGTAACAACCAACAGCTGGTTTGAACAACCAGTGGTTTCTAACTACAATCAACTGTTAAGTAATATAAATACCAGCGTCAGGGGCCGATTTCCCACTAGGCCCGGACTTAGGGCGGCGAATTTTGGGGGCGGAAAATTGTCAAGTTTTTTTTTTTTACTCATCATAGAGGAAATAGTAAAGCGTCACTTTCCGCCGCTCTCGTCTGCAACTTTGACCACGCAACAATATTTTTGTACATTTCTTGACTCGAACAACACCAACTGCATCGAAAGAAATAATTGGTTGAATAGGCTCCAAGCGAAAAAATTGTTTGGGACAATAAACTAGTTGGTTAAAGAAATAAATCAGTTAGTTGGGACGACAAATCAGTTGGTTGAGTCAGCACATTAATTGGTTGGCAACTAACGAATTGGGTGTCACAACCAACTAGTTGGTCGGTTCAACCAAAACTAAAAAATTAGTCAACTTAGCCAACTTTGTTGCTTGGAGCGTATTTAGCCACGGGATAGCAACCAATTTCTTTTTCTCCCTATGAATGTTGGCTTTATTTTTTTACTATTATGGTAAATTGTATGCCAGCTACATTCCACTATCTCTTTACCTCTTTTTTTCAAGATTAAACTTCATTACGAAAATTTATTTTTATAAAAAGATTAAGTGCAGAACGTCGCCGGTAAAAACATTTTCTTTTCAGCGTTTTTACTATTTTTTTTCTTTTGAAACACTTTTTACATGTAACAAAAAGTATTTGTCATTCGCTTTTCCGACAAAAGGGGGCGCCAATCTTTCTGAGGCCTAGGGCGGCAAAAAGGTTAAATCCGCCCCTGATCAGCGTGTATGTCTAAGTAAGGGAATAGTAAGCATAACCTACCGATTAAATTTAAAAAACCAAATGATCTTTCAAGACAACCAACTGATCCTATAAACCAACCAATCAGTTGAGACGAATACCAACTGATTGCTTAGAACTAGCGGAGGATTTAATAGAATAACCACTTGGTTTTGCAGAACAGCCAGTCGATTGGTTTGAACAACCAATTCATTATACAGAAAAACCAGCCGATTGGATAGAGCAACCATTTGATCATACAGAACAACCAACTGAATGGATAGGACAACTAATTTCATTGTACAAAACAACCAACCGAGTGAATAGAGTAATCAATTGGTTATACAGAGCAACGAGCTGATTGAATACAATAACCAATTGTATAGCAACCAACTGATTGGATTGAAAAACCAATTGATTTGACAAAATAACCAACCCATTGGATAGAATGATTTATACAGAATAACCAGCCAATTGTGTAGACAATCGAGCCAATGATTTCGAACAACCGCCCGATTGCTTAAAACATTTCATCTGAAAGCCCAACTGATTGGTTCGGATGTCCCACCCATTGATTGCCTCAACCGTGTTAGAATAATCAACTGAACGATCAAACTGCTTCACATGTCCATCTGACCAACCAACAGAGTTACAATAACCAGAATCAGAAAAGAATACTTAAATAACAGAACTTTAATAACAGAAACATAACCACGAAGTCTGGTATAGCAAATCTTATTTTCTGCTGGGATTCAAAGTACATAATGGCTCATTCTACATGAGCGATTTCGTTGCAGACTCTTCGCATGGTACAGTTTATCCAATTTCCGTCCAACAACAGCCACTGATTGTTGATAATATCAACGATTGCTAATGGGCACAGAATTTATCGCAAGACTGCGGGAGTTGTAGTGCTTAGTGAATTCGCTCACGTGGAATGATTTACGTAACATGGATTCATTTCATTAGAGAGTGAGGCGTTACTGTACGACCACTTCTACACGGATGTACTGAGTACATTTCGTGTGAGCTTATCAACAATCCGGAAAGAAAGGACGGAACCTCTTTTCTTGGCGGAAATCGAGAATAGGACGAAATGAAAGCTGAAAGTTCAATCGATATACGGATAGCGGAGCATCTAGAGTGCACGCCAGGTCTATCGCAATCTCGCATGATTTCATAATACGGGGGCCCAAAATAAACACAAGACCAACGCCCACACAACCCTAGAAAAATGCATAAAATTGAGTAGCATCGTAATAGGATTTTTCGCTCAGCTGCGAATATTCTGTTTTGTTTCATTTAGCCTGTTCAGATATTCAATTATGAATAGAAAAGGGTATTTAGGAAGAAAATTATAAGTAGATAGAATTATAGAGAATTATAAAGTATAGATAGAGTGAATAATAGAAGGGCCTTAAGACACGCACATTTTTTCCGATGAAAAAGAATCAAATCAATGGTTGTCCATGCCAATAATTCAGTTTCTCTATCAAACGAACAAGAGTCATAAAAGTAAAGTTGAAAACAAAACGCTTCATTTCACTACCATTCGTAGCACATAATATAATATATCCTGATGCAGAAGAGAGTTTACCATCATCGAGTCCTGCAGCTCTCAAAAAGCAATCGGAACTTTGATCCTTTGAACTTTGCGACTGCATTATGGCACATGGGTCGGAGGATGTAATAGGAGGGTGTGGAGGAATCGAGACTACGTTGGTGGTTTCCACTTTCCAGGAACAGCAGCAGTAGCAGCAGCAGCAGCAGCAGCAGCAGCAATAGCAACAGTAGCACTAGAACCAGAAGCAGACGCTACAGTTGCGTTGAGTATTAAATACATATATAGCGGTTGTCGGATGCACCTCGATAAGAGGAAGGAACGAACGCGAGGGAAACGAAGGGGCAAGGGGGAGCAGAGAAGGGCTCGCCAGAAGCAGAGATGCCTAAAGAGCTAATTTAGTTAAGCGGGAAGTGGGTCGATCGGTTAGGAGTTCGACACGCGCGTTTCTCCCCCAAGTGACTATGAGCCCAAGCATAAGTGACGACGTGAGGGCGCCGAGTTTCTATTTCCCTTTCCTTACGGCCCTTCACTGCTCTCGTATTACGTCACCGACCTAGGATCTTCGGGGGCGACGAAAGTGCGGTTAAGGTGAGGGCCATTCCCCCCGCCTTCGGTGGTAGCCTACCTCAATTTAACCTACATTTAGCCCCTGCGAGGCACCCGAACTGGGTTTTCGTTCGTCTGTCGAAACTCCACGACATGGCAATAGAGACAGAGGAACACGAGAGTTATCGCTCGCTGGCGCCGCCCGTTGAAAGTGGAAATGGGCTGAAAGTAGAGCCGTGGGATCTGCGGGAAGAACGGGGAGAGGGGACCGAATGCGCGCGTGGCGGAGGCTCCAGCGGGAGTTCTGTGGTGGAGAAGGTGAGGAGGAGGAGGAGGAGGAGGAGGTGGAGGAAGAGGAGGAGGTAGAGGAAGAGGAGGGAAGGGACGTGATGGGTGAGGTGGGACCGCGCAGTGGGATAGCGCAGGTCTGCCACTTGGCGCCCCCGCCTAAATCCACTAGGGAACGAAAAAGAATAAGAACAGCGCAGGTATACAGTAGAATTTTTCATAACGCAACTTTTTATCCGTATCCGTCTATTTATTTACGCCGCTTAAAGTTTACAGTCAAGTACGATGGCTCATTGTGAGTTTAACTTGGTTAAAAATGAATTCAGCTAACTTAAAGTCAGTTTAATTGTCTGAAAGTAAATTCAGTTGGTTCAAAGTAAATTAAGTTTGTTCGAAGTAAATTCAGTTGGTTCAATGTAAAGTCTGTTGATTCAATGTAAAGTCTGTTGGTTCAAAATAAAGTCAGTTGGTTCAAAGTAAATTCAGTTGGTTCAAAGTAAATTCAGTTGTTTCACGGTAAATTCAGTTGTTTCACGGTAAATTCAGTTGGTTCACGATAAGTTCAATTGGTTCACGGTAAAGTCAAAAGTTGTTCAAAGTCAATTGGTGCAAAGTTAAGTCAGTTGGTTCAAAGCAAAAGCAATTGGTTTAACATGAAGTCAGTAGGCTCACACTGAATTTCATTGGATGAAAATAGAGTCAGTTGGTTTATTGTGAATTTAATTAGCGAAAAAATAAGTCAGTTGGCATTTAGTACAGCGTATTTATGAGGTTCAGAGTCATGTTAAATTGCTGATTTTTAATTTAAGTTCGTTCAAAGTAAAGTCAGTTGGCCCGTAATGAATTTAATTGGCTTGTCAATAACACAATTTAACATTCTCCTACGATAGAATAGTCGGTTACGTCCCAAATATAACAGGAATATTTTTTATACCGCCAGAGTTTGGTAATAAAAATAAGAAAGTTTGGAGGGCTACAGTGTACAGCGAAAGATTGAAGATATTGCTGGAGTAATTTTCGGAATAATCCGTGCTATGTAGGGTTCATAAATCATTACGTGATGAGATTTATAAATATGGCAAAGTAGATGTCATATATTCACCTGCACTTCACTGTACAGTGAAACCCCTCAATAGACCGACTCTTCCGAAGACAGTTTATAAAAGTTAATCCATTAAGGGGATCTGTTCCGAATGTTTTTTTTATCGGACTATTTAGGGTTTTTTCGCCTAATGGTTGATTTCACTACGAATGAAGAATGTTGATTTACTATAAATAACGTGTACAGTAGAATCACCCACAATTTACATGAAATTAATGACGGATTTGATGTAACTAACAGTACGTAAATAAATTAATAAATACTCAATACAATTAATTACTTTTTACTTTTATGTTAGTTAATTTACAATGTAATTTTATGCGTGCTGCAAATATGTCGCTTTCCCTTAATTCCAGATCTTGGATATATTCTCGGCGAAAACCGTTTGCGACTAGCGCGGATTATCGTGTCCCTTTTGGACCAGTTACATATCACCTACACATGACCGGATAATCCTGAATGTGGAAAATCAACGTCCAACTATACCTAGCACAGATTTTCCACTATTTCCTTGTATCTTTATATACAAGGGCACACACGTGCGCGTATGAACATTGGCGCTTGCACAAAAGCTGACTACAATCGCTGGGGATTAAGTGACGTGGAGTTCCCGCATATCACAAGTTATGAGGATGTGCGTTTTCCAAGTGGACTTATGATATTCATAATTGGAACCTCCACTATCCCGAATGTGATGGATAAAATTCTTCAGCAAAGTCTGAGCTACGTCCTCACGTAATCCTAGACAGGATCCGAGGAAGAATGGCTAAGAAGGTCTTCGCATTAAATTTCTTGGATGGTCCCTAGGCAGAATTCGTGAGAGGTTCTCGATGTAGATTTTTTTAAAGCACGTCTGTTGATAGAATACGTAAAACGTCTGTTAGTAGAATATGTAGGAATGTTTATAGGTAGAATTCATAGAAAGATCTTTAAACAAAATTGATAGGAAAGTTTTTAGGCAGAATTTTAGGCATAGAAAAGTCGTTAGGTACAACTCATAAGAAGTCTTTTTGGTGGAATTCATTGGAAGCTCATAAGGTCGAATTAATAAAAAGACATTTAAGTGTTATTCATAAGAAGGTCTTTAAGTAGAATTCGTAGGTAGGTATGTAGATAGATATCGTAGTAAGATCTTTAGGTACAATTCACAGGAAGGTCGCAGGTGGAATTCATAGCAAGGTTGAATTCACAGGAAGGTTTATTTTGATGGGGTAGTAGGAGTGCCTGCAGATAAAATTCGCAGGAAGGTAGAATTCATAGAAAGGTCGCTTTATGTAGAATTCATAGGAAGGTCGCTTTCGGTAGAATTACCGGTTGCTTACCAAAGATGGCCGACAGCACTACCCATTTTCTTCACTTCGTTGGATGATACCGACATTGTTTATTAAACCTCACTAATGTTTTTGCATCTCGTAATCTTCGAAGTTTCTTTTTTTTCTGTCTCGTATACCTTCGTCACTTTATATGCCTTGACGCGATTTCACGATCTTCTACGATAGAACAATGGCGGCTAACAGACAAATACAAAACCGTCACCGTTGGTTGGCCCCAACTATCTGACTTAGTTGGAATTGTATAGAATAACATTCGTTGTGTGATCTATTCAAGTCAACTAACTCTGAATGGTAAATACGACTAATACTAGGTCGTTACACCAACCAACCTGCTGGTTGTGACAAAAAAATGTTCATTCAACAAACAAATAATTAGTTGACCCAACGAATCCGTTTTTTCCGTGTAGAGCTTCAATTCACGTCTCTAATGTAAATAAAATTTCTGTAATGGTCTGTCGATAGACCTAAGTTTTTATACCGCCCAGGTGCGGTTTTCGAGTCGGGCGAGTGTCGGAACGACAATGCCGGCCGACGTGGGAACGTCGGCATGACATTGTCGCTAAAGTCGGCGTAGCGTCGGCATCATGTCGAAATGATAACAACGGCAGGACATTTTTAAACGACCTTCGCCCAGTACTGGGTGCCGACGCTGAGCCAACATTGAATAAAAAATATTAAAAACTAATTTAAAAAATATCGACCTGCGCAGTCTTTCAATGCTTTTCAATTGTTCTAACCTGTTTTTTAATGGATTTTTCACCACTATTTTTTGGAAATACTAGAATAAATTTTTCCGACAGTGATGGGACTCAAACCTGCAACCTTGGGATTAGTAGTCCACGATCTTACCCACTCAGTTATCCTCATCTTGGAAAATTTAGTGTCGAATTGTGTATATAAATTACTCGTCTGTATTATTTCATTAATGTCGTATGCACTCTTAATGGTGTTATGATGGCATAACAGTTTTTAGAAGTTTATTGCAAAAATAAAACAATAGTGAAAAATAATGAAAATGATTTAACCCAATAAATTGAGTTATATAAAATGATTTCGCATTTTTAAATTAGAAACGATGGAATTGCTTAATATTTGTTCATCAATTACGAAAAATGGTATAAGTTTTATTATTTTATTCATTTTAATCCTACTTTAGTTAATTATTTTGACGGAATGTCGACTACCAGAACTGAACCGATATTGCCGCGAAACGTAAATTTACGGTTAACGCGCCAGCGTCGGCAAAATGTTGGCAGCCAACGTCAAGAGAACTCTGGATACCATCGTCGAGCCAGCTACGGAACCCAATGTCGGCACAGTTATGGATTGAAGGTTCGACCGATGCTGAGCCGTAGTCGGGTTTCGATTGTCGGCTGCCGACTTGCTGCCGACAAACCGCCGAGCGTCGGACGTACTTCGCGTGTGGGGCAACCGCACCTGGACGGTCTCGCGTAACACACGAATCGTCCGTGTACTAATACAACCACGGTCTTACATGCAGGACTTGAAATTTGTGTGGTTAGGATACATCGCTTAAAATATGGAATTTAATTCCTGTTGCAGCCACTAGTAACGCCAGCGTTGGAGTAAGGCTGTGTGGGAGTGAGACAGAATGATTTTGTTATCTCTTTCCAATCCTCACAATCGAATCACTTGCTAACATGACATATTTGGAGACATATTTGGGGTAGCAAGCTCCGGTATTTTACCTAGCGTTCTGTTCAACCTCCGTTCGCAACTAAAGTCATATCCAAGTCCCGACGCGTTCAGTTGCCGTCGATGTAAAACTGAGCGACCTCAGAAAACGTTCATCCTCTGTTGGAGGATTACTCAGTTTCAACGCTAGTTGAAATACCGGCAATACGTCGTTTCTACAGAATCCGATTCTACACATCACCGACTCAACACCACCGACTCTACACAACGGCAATTCGACACATGCCTCGATTCAACACAACAGCAACTATACACATCACCAACTCGACACATGCCTCAATTCGATACAACCCCAATTCTACACAGCCCCGATTCTACACAGTCACAACTGTCACGAGCCAAATGCACAACAGCAACACTCTACACAGTCCCGATTCTACACAGGCGCAAATGTCACGAGCTAAATTCACAACGGCAATACTCGACACAGCCCCGATTCTACACAGGCACAACTGTCACGTGCTGAATTCACCAAAGACCCGATTCAACACATCACCGATTCTACACCGTCACCAACTCACATCCAATCATAGTGGGCCGATGAGTTGGAATGCTTGAACGACATACGCTGATTGGATGTGAGTTGGTGACGGTGTAGAATCGGTGATGTGTTGAATCGGGACTTTGGTGAATTTAGCTCGTGACAGTTGTGCCTGTGTAGAATCGGGGCTGTGTAGAGTATTGCCGTTGTGAATTTAGCTCGTGAAATTTGTGCCTGTGTAGAATCGGGGCTGAGTAGAGTATTGTCGTTGTGCATTTGGCTCGTGACAGTTGTGACTGTGTAGAATCGGGGCTGTGTAGAATTGGGGTTGTATCGAATTGAGGCATGTGTCGAGTTGGCGATGTGTCGAGTTGGTGATGTGTATAGTTGCTGTTGTGTTGAATCGAGGCATGTGTCGAATTGCCGTTGTGTAGAATTGGTGGTGTTGAGTCGGTGATGTGTAAAATCGGGTTCTGTAGAAACGACGTATTGCCGAAATACCAGAGCTTGCTACCGTCCCCATATTTGTGAGATATGCACAAGAATTGGATAAAATTCAATGATAAATGGATGTAGCACCATGATTTCTCGAAAATGAACAGATTCCCTTTAAGCCAAGTGATCTACAAAAAAGTTTACGCATAGCACGCTGAATTATAGGTTGTGTTCGCAACGTTCGCGCTACGACAGCGCCGAGTAGTGGCAGCGTTGAGAAACAAAAAGATTTAGTGTAAGCTTTCTCCCCCACTATGCAAAATTGGATGGAGTTTCAAGACCTGTATATATGACCGTGATTATTACACTCGCTAATGAAAATCGTGGAGCTGGTTCGACGGTCCACCGCTCAGATGGCGCGTCGACGTCTAATTAAAAGTGTAACCGAACAACTCAATCCACTTGGTCATCTCCGAACTAATATCTTCCATCACCACATAATTATATACTATTCCCCACCTTCTGTGTGTCCTTGACCTCATTGACTCCGGAGATTGAATGCATAATTACGTAGTCCGTTCCGGATGGTTTAACTCTGACAAGATCTACTGTAGAAGAAACGACCGCGGTGGTGCACGCCGCGTCAGGGGGTTTGTTGACGGGACTGGGTTCCGCTCGTGCCTCCAGGGGGCAGGTGGGGGTGATTCGGCGGCGTACACGTGTCCCGAGGAAGAGAGAGGTTCGCTACGTGCGAATGTACCGACCGCGAGCAAGACAGAAGGTATCGCAGAGCGTTCGCTCTATATATATATACATATATATATATATATATATATGCATAGAGAGAGCAAAGCTCACCAACTATGAGCTTCTCGCAGTGTGGGTTACCAGGGGTGGAGCTACAAGTGGTGATAAACGAGGCCAAATTGTCGTTATTACCCGTTACACGAAGATAAATCGTCTCTGCAGCTCCCACAGTCCGTCGTCCTACCGGAATCCTGAAATGGAGTGCGCTAACTCGGAATCGTAGTCGTCGTTGTCGTCGCGTTTTCTGTGCGCTTCTCTGCACGCTACTTTCGACCAAGTATTTCTTTTCCGCATTTGTACACTGACAGACTACACGCTGTTCCACTCAATCGGATTCGCTTGCAATGGAGAAGTATCCGCACGAGTCAATCTGACTCGAAATCTTCTTGTACATTTTATTTTATCCTGCTCTGGGAAGAATATTTATATACGATGTCGAGAATCTCGAGCTTTGGGAATGTCGCTTGGTTGACCGGGTGCACTTGCTGGTAGACATGTGGGCGTATGGATGAGGTGTGAAGGGAGATGAGAGCAGCAAGTTGCTGCATGGATGAAGAAAGTGGAAGGAAGAAATATGTGGTATTGAGACGGATATATTTCATTCTATAATACATGCTTTTATGTAAAACGTATTCTGTAACGAATACATACATTAGACTTAGCCTAAACAAACTTTTTTTTCACTACTTACCACATCAAGAAATTACAGTCTGTATCTTAATATTGGCCCCGGTGAGAGGAAAGATTATTACGATTTTTTGTAGAGTTTACCCAACGGCCTTTTGTATTTCTCATTTGATTAACACGTAGAAAATCAAATTGTTCGTTTGGAACGATATCATTATTTTTGTACAGCCCCGAGTAGTAATTCTATCACGGGTGCCTGAGGACTAGTCAGGCCGCGATCGGGAAATCTTAAGGCTTGCCTTTCTGTGGAATGCCTTATAGGGATCTGATTTGGTGCGGAGAGAGGTGTCTGATAATACCCAAGCGCCATCTGGTGTGCATACTTTGGTCAGGAAGCCGTACGTGGTCCTGATTAGATATACATTATCATTCCGTACTAACCCCAGCGCCATCTTGTGCACCAATTTTGATCAGAAAACCGTACGTGGCCCTTACTAGATGTATGTTCCGATTCTTTATTACTCATTTCGCGAGTTTTTTTAGGTAACATTACAATCGAGAAGTCGGAGCAAATTTCACACGCTTTAACTCAGCTTTCTATGTTTCTCACAAAATAAGATAAGTCCCTACATGTTCCATGTTTCCAAAGGTACAAAAAGAACATATATTTGTTTAACATTAAATGTTTTATGAAAGTTTATTTAAGTTGAAAAGCTTAAAGTAATAAAGAAAACAAAAATATAACACGAATTTTAATTCATTTATGAATATCCTGCCTGGAAAGTTCCAGGTAGGATCCTTACTCCTTACGCCTACCTGGGTAAAAATCTGTCAGGGCTTATCAGGATCAGGCCCCGATCTGGGAATCCTACGGCTAGCCCTACTATGGAAAGCCTTGTTTGGCCCTGATCAGGCGATGCCACGGCTAACCCTATTATCGAAAGCCTTGTTTGGCCCCGATCAGGCGATGCCACGGCTAACCCTATTATGGAAAGCCTTGTTTGGCCCTGATCGGGCGATGTCACGGCTAACCCTATTATGGGAAGACTGAACAGGGCGTGATCCGGCGCAATCCGGACCCGCCGTATTAGATGTAAGATCAGGCAACCGTGAAATTGCGCTGGTTAGGCTTCCCTTACGAGTGCCTCATTTCCTACTTTATCCAGTGCGACTCAAAGTAGAATTCAGGCAGGTATCATATTCCATACCTATTATACTTATGGATTGTTACCGTAGAAATAAATGATGACGTTTGGTTCCAAATAATCTTTTGAATCGAATTTGTTCGTCGGCATTCGAATTGACAATGCTCGTATCTTTCGCTGCCACGGATACGCTATTGTCAAAACATAACCTTACTTTCGCATTCTTGGAATACTAGTGCCAGGTCAGTCAAATCACCTGTTTGAATTTTAATCTTTCCAAATATTGTTTGTCCGCCATGTTGATGTTATAAGTTTGAAGTTTACATTCATAATAAAACTAAGATTGTTCATTTTCGTCCGACATTATTGAACCCACCATATGAACTTTACGAGTGAAAAATTTAAATTCGCAATCTTCGAATTAAAAATATCTTTTATAAAATCGAAATATCGCATTCAAGGGGGCGGACAAAGATGCTTTTTGCAATAAATAAATTTCATGCAAATAAAGTCAGTTTTTGCTTTTTCGACCGGCATATTAAATCCGACATTTTGATTTTACGAATTTTGAGTTAAAGTCACTTCTGTGCCAGAGAGATGTTGCATAAGGTCGGCGAATTTCAATCCGAAGTTTTTGGCAGAATCACCTTTAAATATTGGTTCCATATATCACCCTCTCGCATCACTCCTTTTACTGTTATCGTAAAATAAACTATTATGGAATTACAGTATGATATATCCACATAGTCGGTTTGGTCTAGTGGTTAGCGGGCTCGGTTAGGTAGTTAGGTAAATAGGTAGGTCCCGTAGGTCTTGGGTTCAAATCCCGCGTGCATCACTTCTCGAATAGAGTTAGGAAAAACCGTTTCCGAAGACGATTCTCTTTTTTTTTTTGTTTGCCATATTAATAGAATGTTATTGTTTATATTACTACATAATGCCCTGGAATTAATAATTAATTCTAATAGTATTTATAGTGAACGTAAATACAGCCTTTGAAACTTATTAGGCATTCTCAGGGCAGCCTTATAATAGCCAGGTCAGGCAGCCTGATCGGGGCCGTATGTGACACAGCGTTACAGTTCGATTCAGGGCGCTATCAGGTTGCCATGAAAGCGCCCTACCAGGGCAGTCAGGCGGCCTGATAACGCCCTGACTAGGACCCGAAGATAATTTCTACCGGGTGCCTGGTAAGGAAATGCGGCCTACCTGATAACGCCCTTGTTGCGCCAGTATCAGAATTTCTACTCGGGGCATTTATTTCACTACTCTTCATAACTTTTTACTCAGGCCCTAGCAGACCCGGTTACCGCGCAAACCATCATAGAATCACGGTCGTTTCCACTGTAGCGGTTTTGTGCAAAAAGTTCACTTAGAAGTTTGACAAAACCACCACGTAAATCACCACTCTGAGGTTTAAACGAATGTCGGAGTGGTGGTTTACGGAGTGGTTTCGACAAAATTTTGACAAAACCATCACGTAAACCACCACTCCGAGATTCGTTTAAATCTCGGAGTGGTGGTTTACGTGGTGGTTTCGACAAAATTCTAAGTGAACTTTTTGTACAAAACCACCATGGTGATTTCGACGGTGGTTTGTTCGGTGACCGGATCTGCTAGGGGGTTATTGTGTTTTGAGACAACACAAACAGACAGGAGGTCAGACAGACAGACATACATTAATGAATGCTTTATTTGCAATCTAGGACCCCCAATACATGTATTTCCATAAAAATCTGAGAGGCTATTTTTGTTTGGATTGCAATACTTTATCTTTTACATACTTTGTATGTGATGCGAAAGTAAAAAAGTAGTTGAAAAAAATGATCAATCGGTCCGGTCAATCAACCGGAATAATTAGAATACCGCCAACAACTCAGTGGGTTAAAAAGCTACAACCTCGACGGTAGAGTACCAACTTCAACAATAACCAGCTGATAACATAACCTCAACTCACCGGTTGATTAGAGCAACAAATCATTTGGGTTCTCCAGCAAACGTAATACTTTCAATAATTAAGATGTTCGTCGTATGTTCTATTTTCACTCCCGACTGACGGCAGGGCAAAAAGACGGGGTATATGTTTCACTAGCATGGCTCGAATATTCCTATTTCTATTAGTACAACATTCTCTAAAAAGGTTAAGGATGTATTAACAGAATTTGGTACATGAATTCTGTGTACCGGTTCATGTGCCTTTTTTCATAGATTGTATTTATTAGGTGCTATTTCCGAAAGATATAAGCGATTAAACAAGGAGCCTGTTTGTCTATTTGAATATATCGGAAGATCGCAAGATGGCCGCCATTATTGCGTATTCTGTAACTCACTTCACAGCGCTTGTGGTGAAATATTAGAATTCCTTTAAAAACGGTGAAATAAAAATAATTTTATAAAAATTTGAAAAACACCGATTGAAAAAATGAGTGCGAATAATAAACAAATTGGGTCAATGAAAAATGGTTAAATAAGAATCATTCACATATTACAGTCGGGAAATTACCACACCCTTGACAATTTAATCTCCCGACTATTGGCTTAGTGCGTTAAGATGCCAGCGCCGCTTGTGGCACACTTCGGCCACAGTTGATATAAAAAAATCATTGATTCTTATGGTAGAATATAGTTTACAGAAGATTTTCCGATTATACTAAATGAACAACTGAAAAGTATTGTTATAAATAAAAAATAGGTTGTTTAATTTATTTTTTTGTAATTTTGGTTATGGTAATAGCTTTTTGTTATTCGATTTATTTCGTAAAAAGGGTACATAAATTTTCGTGTGCCCGGTGTCGTCTGCACTTTTTGCCGGTGTTTATGTTTATGACAGCTGATAGCAGCATTAAAACGGCATTGAAAGATGGAATTGATAATCAGAACGGGATTCAAGGCGATAACGCATGCAATTGATTTTAATCCACAAGGTATTATAAAAGGAAAGGCGTTATCTGTATGCCATGTGCGTCGAGTGGAGGAGTTAACAGATTCAGACAAACGTATCTTAATAAAGTGCAGCGTTATTCGCCAAATGTCAGTGACACTTCCACTACTACACCGTACAAGGTGAAATTGGAAGTAAGTATTGTAAAGTTTCAATCCTAGTAACAGTATTGTAGTCTATAACTTTTTATTGATTAGAGAACATTTAGTTCGTTCAGTAACTCTGAAACTTTTTTTTTCGTTTAACGGAGGCAATCCAGTCCTCGCGCCTTTTCTGCTTGAAAACTTGGATCTTTCCTGTAGGGAAACTGTAGAAATATACACCCGGTGAATTTACAGAGGTATTTTTACAATTCACGATGCAACACGGCATTGAGGCCTTCCCTTTTGGCGCACTCATAGTGTCCATTTATTAAAGAAATATAAATAATATCGTTAACTAACTTACGCTAGCATGCTTTACTGTGATAATTTTTTATCAACTGTTGCACAATTTCGCCGCTTCGAACGCTGGCTGTCCAAAATGGCCGCGAATGAAGGTCACGCACGAAGCCAATAATATACGAATGATTCTTATTTAACCATTTTTCATTAACCCAATTTGTTTATTAATTACACGCATTCTTTTAGTCAAACATTTTTTTAATTTTTATAAAATTATTTTTTGCTTCCAATCGAAAATAATTAAAACTGCGATTTCGATTCAGTGACTAACAGGCGACACAGCATATACTGAAATTGCAAGGACTAGTTTAATACAGGAATGTAACAAGCACCATCCAATCGAACAGCTGCTCTTAAATTTCCGGTAGATTACCGAAGGGAATCACGAACTACCAATCCAATGCACACACGGTACATTCTGTTGAAATTCGCCTCTCTGTAAAGAAGCCTTTTACAACGGAGTACATATATACACATATATATGTTGATCAAGCGATCTGTAGGCGTCTCACGCTCATTCGAGGCTAAAGGGGCTATAGGGTGAGCCCGAGGTTTTTGGTAGTTCTCCAAAAACCTATCCCCACTTTAGCACAAGCAAAATGCACACGAGTGAGAAGAAGGGAATGGACGAAGGTTCTTCCATTTCCTTCATGCGGCTCGAAGCGTGTTTGGAAGCCGAAATCTTTACGAATCGACCATACAGTTGAGTGTTCTAAGGGATGTAGGTCAGTACCGAACGAGCTGGCTACGTCGACGACTTGTTTTTCCCGCCTCGTGGATACTACCACAGTAAGCACAATACGGAGACCTCGTGTAAAGCTTGGGTAACGTAAAATAACCGATCGACTCTGCACCGCAGGCTAAAGGAAAGGTATATAGAGCGATAGAGACATCCAAGAGAATAGCTATTTTCTCCATTTCCGGAACTCCGCGCGCACCGTTGGAATCTTTCAAATTTACAAATTGCAAGGAATATAGCAGGAATTCTATGTCAGTGTAGACGTTTTTAAATTTATGGGAAGGCTTTTATGTAGAATTCATAGGAAGGTCTTTATGTAGAATTCGTAGGAAGGACTTTAGGTAGAATTCATAGAAGGGACTTCAGGTAGAATTCATAGGAAGGTTTTTAGGTAGAATTCATGGGAAGGACTTTAAGTAGAATTCATGGAAATGTGTTCAGGTAGAATTCAGAGAAAAGTCTTCAGGTAGAATTCATAGAAAGGTTTTTAGGTAGAATTCATGGGAAGGACTTTAAGTAGAATTCATGGAAAGGTCTTCAGGTAGAATTCAGAGAAAAGTCTTTAGGTAGAGTTCTTACGAAGGTTATTATGTAGAGTTCATAGGAATGTTTTTATGTTGAGTTCACAAGAAGACCTTTAGGTAGAATTCATAAGAAGGTTTTTAGGTAGAATTCATAGGAATGTCTTTAGGTAGAATTCATAGGAATATCTTTAGGCAGAATTCATAGGAATGTCTTTACGTAGAATTAATGAAAAGGTTTTTAGGTACATTTGATAGAAAGGTCTTTAAATAGAATTCATCTGACGGTCTTTAAGTAGAATTCATAGAAAAATCTTTAGATAGAATTCATAGAAAGGCGTAGAAGGGTCTTTAGGTGGAATTCATAAGATAAGGTCTTAATGTAGAATTCATAGAAAGGCATAGAAAGGTTTTTAGGTGGAATTCATAAGAAGGCTTATAGGTAGAATTCATAAGAAGGTTTATAGCTAGAATTCATAAGAAGGTCTTTAAGTAGAAATTATAGGAATGTCTTTAGGTAGAATTCATAGGAACGCCTTTACGTAGAATTAATGTAAAGGTCTTGAGGTAGATTTGATGGGAAGGTCTTTAGGTAGAATTCATCAGCCGGTCTTTAGGTAGAATTCATAGGAAGGTCTTTAGGTAGAATTCATAGGAAGGTCTTTAGGTAGAATTCATCGAAAGGTCTTCAGGTAGAATTCATCGGACGGTCTTTAGGTAGAATTCATAGGAAGGTGTTTAGGTAAAATTCATCGGACGGAATTTAGGAAGAATTCATAGAAAGGTCTTTAGGTAGAATTCATAGAATAGAACACTGCAGGCTAAAAGAAGTATATAGAGTAATAGAGACGTACCATAGAATAGCTATTTATTCTATTTCCAGCTCGGAACTCCTCGCGCGTCATTGTAATATTTCAAATTTACAAATTGCCAGGGATATACCAGCGATTCTCTGCCGGAATAGATGTTCTTCTCCGAGCTCTCAGAAAGTTCTTATAACTAGCTAAATTTTACGATTACTTCAGAGTGCTTTCTATGCATTACATTTTTTCTATTGAATAATTTATGGCGTTTCGTTTAAAAACGAAAATTTTTGTCTCGTTCATTTATTTATTCTTTGTTGAGTTTTTAATACGATAGTGGTTATATTTTTATTGTATTTCAAATTGGGGATAATTAATTTTTTCAAGCAATAAAACAAAGATAATTTAAAAATAAAATATAATAAATCCACGTTGTAATAATAATGTAACTGCGATTGTAGTAAAAATATATTAAATATTTATTTTTTCAACTTGCACTTTTCTCGTTCTATTTTTATTATCCTAAATTGATTTTTTCTTAGGTTGGTTGAAATAAAAATTTGTAAAAATTTACAAAATATTATCTAATAGGTTGTCTTAAAATTTGGCTAAATTAAGTTAAATTTCAGAGATATCTGACACAGAATGTCTCATAGCTCAACGCTGCTTTTATTACCGATGCAATCGTCTATCCCTTTTCCTAGTTCGGGGCTTTCTTATGTGTGTTTCCCTTAACTTCCGGCGCATCGTCCAATTCGTAAAATATCGGCTCTCCACTGAGGACAGCAGAAGGAGAAAGGATAAGGCAACGCTGTAAACTGAACGTTCGGCGCCAGACGAACATTTGATCACTTCTGGTCGCTCTCCAAAATCGTAGCGCGCTCGATTGCGCTGGATTGCCTTGGTGCTCGTAGCCTAGCAATGAATCCATGGGACGCACAACCGAAGCTACTAAACCTACAGTAGAATCTCCCACAATTGAAGGGTCAGCATATGTTGACTGCTATGAAACGTAATACACTACTCAATACAATTGAACACGAATAAAAAAATTAGAAAATTTAATAAATGGTCAATTGTATCTTGCAAAAATTAGAAAATTTCGTAAATGATCAATTGTATCTTGAACAAATCAGAAAATTTTCTTAACAGTCAATTTCAGGTACTCGAAATAAATATTGGAATCAATTTTATCTTCCAAAAAATTAGTAAACGTTGGCAATAATCCATTTTATCTCATAAAAAATAATTATTGAATTATTATATAATTTCTAATTAAATTGACCATTTTCATTTTTTTTTTGGTTTTTATAAGCTTAAATGGTGATTCATTTTTTTTAAATCGAAACTGTATGATTGATGTAAAACGAATTTTTTTTTATTTAATTTTATGACTTCTGTGAAATGAACTGGTTTGTTTTTGAAACTTTCTTATTTTTGTACGATGCAATGGACTTGGACATTTCCGTATTCCTGCGAGATCAAATTTACACTTCTATTTTCTAAAGTGTTTTTGAATTGTAATTAGATTTTTCTGACATTTTCGTATTGCCGAGCGATAATATTAACCGTTTACAAAATTTTTCTCATTTTTTCAAAAAAATATTTACTTTTTGCGATATTTTCTGATTTTCTTTGCGATGAAATTGTTTTGTTTCTGACACTTTTTTATCTCTGCCAGATAAAATTTACGGTTCCCGTAAATTTATGAAGTCCGTGTACAAAGTTATTTTTTTCGAACATTTCCTGATTTCTGTGGGATGGAATTGACTGGTCTCTACATTTACCGATTTGTGAGGGATAAAAATGTCGGCACCCTACATTCTTGGATTTTTGTGCGATGAAATTGATTATTTTGCTTCCTTATAGAGGAAAATTTGCGTAAAAATTTTTTTTTCGGGATTTTCATATCAGGACACTCAAAATGGTCCAAAACGTCGAGAAAAGTGGTTTGGAAAAAATGTCCGAATGTATGTACGCATATGTGTGGTTGGCACGCCTGCAAAATTCAAACCGCCGTATCTCGAAAACGGCATTAACAATCAAGCTGAAATTTGGCACGCTGGTAGAGGAGCAACACCCCTTCCTATGTATACATTTTCGAAAAAATTGAAAAAGAAATTCAAATTTTATAAACCTTTCAATTTTTCGAAAAATGTCTGTATGTTCTCTAGCTTTCGCAATTTTTCAGCTAATGAGCTAAATAGTTCTGGACAAATAGAGAAATGAAAAATGAAGATCGGTATTGAATTTGAGTGAAATCCATAAAGCGGTTTAGATTTTATAAAATTTTGAATTTTCGAAAAAAATTTGTTTTCGTTCTTATTCAAGTTAAGTTCGTCCAAACCTGCTTAAATCTTTTGCAAGGTAAAATTAACATCCAGTTGTAGTAGATATCGAATTTGGTGAAGATTGGTAAAGTGGTTCAGATTTTATAAGACATTGAATTTTTCAAAAATTCTCGGTATGTTCTTTAGCTGCCACAATTTTTTAGATAATAAGCTTAAACAGTTTTTGACGAATAAAGCAATGAAAAACGACGATCAGTATTGAATTTAAGCGAAATACATAAAACGGTTTAGATTTTATAGAATTTTGAATTTATGAAAATTTTTGTTTTCGTAATTCTTTAATTTGTATTTAAAATAAGGATGCAAAGTAGAACTTTGCGCATTGATTCGTCAATCATTTTAATCTTTCGCAAAGCTTTCTCTATCAGGAAGCCAAAAATAAAATAAAGAAACTTCCTCATAGAGGCGGAGTTGCGAAAGATGAAAATTAATAAGGAAGCAATGTGGAAAGTTCTACTTTCCATCCTTTTTTTTCTTCCTTATTGAGGAAGTTTTGTTTTCGAGAAATTTTTTTTTTTTTCGAGATTTTCATGTCAGGACAGTCAGAATGGTCCAAAACGTCGAGAAAAGTTTAGAAAAATGTATGTGTGTGTGTGTGTGTGTGCCGATTTCCTTGTAAGCACGATAACTTTCGTAATTTTAGATGTATCTTCTTTAAATTTGGCACGCAAGTGAGCTGTCATACAACAACGTTTGGGATTGTAGTTGACGGAAATCGGTTGAAAAATAAAAATTTTACGACATTTTGAAAATTTTGAAAAAATCGTTTTCACGCTATAACTTTCGCAAATTAAAAAATATCGGGCTGAATTTTTGTGCGTAAACGGACTACCACCAAACCATAATGTGTACCAAATTTAGCGAGAATCTATAGAGTAGTTCCAATTTTATTGCAATTTCAAATGTTTTTTAAATGTCTGCAAAAACTTCGACTCCTGTAAATTCTGAGATATCAGGTTGCAAATTTCGACATGATTTCACGGTTATTGATTATCAATGATGAATTTAGTCAAAGGAACTATCGATATGTTGGTAAATTTAGATTTTGATAGATATAAAAGTAAAAAATGCCGCCACAAAAAAGAAATTCGAAATTTTGCACAAATTAATCTCAAATTTTGTTCACATGTATACTGTCATTGAAAAATTTTTGCATACACGTTTGACGCAAATCTGTACAGCCGTTTAAATTTTATGTAATTTTGAATTTTTTTTAATTTCGTTCTCGCGTTGTGCAAATTACAAGATACCGAGTTCAAATTTGGTTTTCATATGGACTAAACAATGTTTAAGGATGTTCAACCATTTCACACTAGTCAAATCAGTGCAAAATTTTTGTGATTGTTTCATTAAAGTTCAATGCATTAAATAAAAATAGTAGAGAGTAGTTTGAATTGAAGCACATACGCTTAACCCAGGGAAAGATTAATAGTACCGGATTTGCATGCAGATTAACTAATTAACGTTACTTTCCAATGGGATACATTTTCGTTCAGTTTTTTCCAAGAATAATCTATAATTTTCAGCCAATTTTGTTGAGTGATAGTTCATTCTCTTTCTTAAAAGATGCTCTGCAAATTCCCCAACTGGATATTTGATATTATTGATTATTTGATAATTATAGCCTGTTGTTTAACAAAAATTAAAATATTTTCATAAACAAATAGCTATAATTATTAAACGATCAATAATATCAAATATCCAGCCGGTCAATTTGTAGAGCATCTTTTAAGAAAGAGAATGAGCCATCATTCATCAAAATTGGCTAAAAATTATTGATTATTTTTGGAAAAAACTGAACGAAAGTATATCCCAGAAAGTAACGTTAATCAGTTAATATTTATGCAAATCCATCACTATTTATTTTGCTCTCGATTAAGTATACATGCTTCAATACAAATTAACGCTCCACTATAGTTATTTAATGCATTAAACTTTAATGAAACAATTACAAAAATTTAGCACTGATTTGACTAGTGCGAAACAGTCGAACATCCTTAAGTAAAAAATTTTACGCAAATCGGTCGGGCGTTAAAAATGTTACGCCTCTGGATTTTTAGAAAAATGTCTTCCGAGCATAAACAAGCCTGCAACGTAGAATATTGCAAATTGTTTTCTCATAATTTTTCGCTTTTTTACAAAGCTTCCTCTATGAGGAAGCTAAAATTGATTAACATACTTTCTCGTAGAGATAGCTCTGAGAAATGTGATAAATGAGAAAATAATATGCAAGGTCCGGCTTTGTAAACTTTTTTGTTAAATAATTTGTTTATCTCTTTTTTCGTTGAAGAATTTTTTAATTTTTATAAATTTATCTTCCTTTAACGCTGACGTATTTTACATCCCCTAATTGATATTGATCGCCACACTAACACTAATCAAACCAACAAATCAAGCAAACAGCATTCGGCTGTATAATACTGAGATTCCCATGATCGATCAGAAGTTAATTGAACAACAGAAATGCTACTGTACAATAATAAAAGTGACGATCAGCTTACAGAAGAAATGAGAAAATCGCGGTTTAGGATTCCATACCAGTGACCACACTACCTCCCGCCGTCTCTCATTTCCAGTTCTGATTTTGGCTTCTTTCCAAGCTTCTCGCACTCGACTATCCTCTTCAGCTTCCCTCCCCCTTTCTTTTCATTGCCGTTTCCCAACTCTTTTTGACGTTACAGCTAAAAGCGAAAACGGAAAATGAAATCTGATACTAGAAAAATGAAGCGCAAAAAATTCGAGAAAGTCAGCGAATCAAAGAAAGAAGAACTACTGCTGTTCAGTTAGCGGGACATGCGATTGGGGAGGGATAAAGCTCACGTTGTCGACGACAAAAGAGGCAACTACCCGGTTCGTAACTGGCATAAGAACAGAAAGCCACACACTCTTTTTATTATTATTATTTTAGTTCCACTTTTCTCCCTTTTGGAGTTAACCAGTGCATAGACGTGAAAAATCCAAGACAAAGAGAGAGCGTTCGGTGCCAAATGGTCGGGGGAGAATGCCAAGCAAGTTTCGCTCGGTCAGTCCAATAATTTATTTGCTTCTTTAATTTTCACTTATCTTCTTTTTTTCAAAGCATTTTTTTTCCTCACAATCTTTCCTAATGGTTTGCTCGGTCGTTCTCTTTGCGTGAGTTTTTTTTTCTGCGGCGTGGTTGTTGAAATTACGCTCACGAATTACGCCCAAGAATTACACTCAACAATTGCACTCAAGAATTTCACTCAAGAATTACACTCAAGTATTACACTCAAGAATTACACTCAAGTATTGCACCCGAGAATTACACTCAAGAATTACGCTCAAGAATTACACTTAAGAATTTCACTCAAGAATTACATTAAAAAATTACACTCAAGAGTTACATGTAAGAATTACACTCAAGTATTGCACTCGAGAATTACATGTAAGAATTACACTCAAGTATTGCACTCGAGAATTACATGTAAGAATTACACTCAAGTATTGCACTCGAGAATTACGCTCACGAATTACACTCAAAAATTACATTCAAGAATTACACTCACGCATTACACTCAATAATTATACTCAGGTATTACACTCAAGAATTACATTCACGAATTACACTCACGCATTACACTCACGAATTACACTCAAGAATTACACTCAAGAATTGCACTCAAGAATTGCACTCAAGAATTACACTCAAGAATTACGCTCACGAATTACACTCAAGAATTGCACTCAAGAACTATATTCAAGAATTACACTCAAGAATTAGACTCAAGTATTGCACTCAAGAATTACACTCAAGTATTGCACTCCAGAATTACACTCAGAAATTACGCTCAAGAATTACACTCAAAAATTACACTCAAGAATTGCACTTAAGAATTGCACTCAAGAATTACACTCAAGAATTACGCTCACGAATTACACTCAAGAATTGCACTCAAGAACTATATTCAAGAATTACACTCAAGAATTAGACTCAAGTATTGCACTCAAGAATTACACTCAAGTATTGCACTCCAGAATTACACTCAAAAATTACGCTCAAGAATTACACTCAAAAATTACACTCAAGTATTACACTCAATAATTACACTCAAGTATTACACTCAAGAATTGCGCTCAAGAATTACGCTCACGAATTACACACACGCATTACACTCAAGAATTACACTCAAGGATTATACTCACGAATTACACTAAAGAATTACACTTAATAATTACACTCAATAATTACACTCAAGAATTACACTCAAGAATTACACTCCAGAATTACACTCAAGAATTACACTCAAGAATTACACTCAAGAATTACACTCAAGAATTACACTCAAGAATTACACTCAAGAATTACACTCAAGAATTACACTCACGAATTACACTCAAGAATTACACTCAAGAATTACACTCAAGAATTACACTCAAGAATTACACTCAAGAATTACGCTCAAGAATTACACTCAAGAATTACACTCAAGAATTACACTCAAGAATTACACTCAAGAATTACACTCAAGAATTACACTCAAGAATTACACTTGCGAGCAATGCCTAAGAGTTCTATGTACGAAATGTCTTCACAAACTCTTCTACAACCTTCGAATTATATAGACGGGCTCAAACTGCCCATCTTACCTAAAACCCACGAATTGAACATATAAGCTCTGCTTACGAACCGAAGCGACAGATAACTTGGGATAAAATTTTTTAGTCATGCAATTGAATTTAAGCCGCAAGATGATCGGCTTTATAAATTCAGCTCCATCCTATAATCGTTTGCAAGTCCTATCCTTCGATTGAAAATTTCAATACGTACATTGCGAAAACCGTAAGTTTCCCTCAGCAGACCAGCAATTAATTTGGTTTTTACCTCTTATCAATAATCCTTTTTTCCCCCGAAGGTTCATTTTATTTTTCACGTTCTACAATCTCCCCCAGTGTTTTATTCACTCGTCCGCTTTACGCCGGAGTTTCTCTGTCCACCACGGTTGTTGAGCCACATTTTTTGGTTGATGTTTTTTTTTTCTTTTTCATTTTTTATATTTTTCTTTTTTTTATTTTCATTTTTTTTCAATTCACCATAGCACTCACCACCCTCTCGTCTATATACATAACATACCTATGCGCAATCCCCGTTATTCCGTCCGCTCGTTCGTTCGTTAGCTCGTGAATAAATAATCGATGCGAACACACGAAAGCCGATGAAAATTTCAACCGATGGCTTCACACCGTCCCACCCTTTACTCTTCTTTCCCTCCCTCGCTGTACTCTGTACTCTGTATCTACCTGTCGTACTGTCCCCTACCTCCATACCTCATCCCTCCAAAAAATCCCCCTTTACTCTTTCGCACGCATTCCCTCCACTCTCGGATTCCGTCGCAATCCTTCTTCTATCACCGACCATATTCCTCTCACCACTTTTATAGTCCGCTTCTACTACGCCCTGCTCGAGAGCCCGAGCGGTGTCGTTCACCGGGGGAATAATTCATCGATCCCATTGAGAGCAGCTCGGGCGAGCTAGACTAGTGCGTAAGTACTCCCAACACTCGGTACTATCTTCGACGTTGCTTCGAAAAATCAGAACTCAACCTTTCGCGGCTCTTTAGATCGCTTCATTTGCCTTATTCTTCGGGTTCTGTAGTTTGAGATAAGGAAATAATGAAGTCGGAGATAAATGGGAGAGGAAAAGGTCGATGAAATGCTTATAGATTCAGAATGGTGACATTTTTTTCAACTGATTTGATAATACGATTACTTTTTTTTCGCCCTCGAGAAATTCAATTTTTTTTTTTGCTTCCTCATAGAGGAAGCTGTGTTGAGTGAAAACGTCATTTTCCAGGATTTTCATGGCAGGTTACTCAAAATGGTTTCCAGAAAAGCTATTTAGAATAAATGTCAGAATAGATGTGTGTGTGTGTGTGTGTTTGTAATGTATGTCCCATCCCGACTAGAAATCTGGTAGGGCAGCCCTGCCGTCACATTTGGGCCCGATCTGGCATGGATAAGTTTGACCTGATAAGGTGTACCTTATTAGAACCGGATCTGGCATTGGAAAGGTTGCCCTGATAAGGTGCACCTTATTAGGACCGGACCTGGCATAGGGAAGGTTGACCTGATAAGGTATTCCCTATTCAGGTCCAGATCTGGCATAGATAAGGTAGACCTGATAAGATGTACCTTAATAGGACCGGATCTGGCAAAGGGAAGGTTGACCTGATAAGGTGTATCTTATTCTGGGCCAGATCGGGAAATATTAAGGTAGACCTAATAAGGTGTATCTTATTCAGGGCCAGATCGGGAAAAATTAAGGTAGACCTGACAAGGTTTGCCATATTCAGGTTCAGACCTGGTATAGATAAGGTAGACCTGATCGAAATATTGGCGGAATTAAGAATATCGTTTATAAAATCAAAATGTCGCATTCAATATGTTATTAATTTTAAACCCGTCATTTTGAATTTACAAATTTTAAGTTCAAATTCCTAATTAGTTACGTTAAAAACTGAACTATTATTTAAATAAATAGTAAATTGAACTATTATGGAAATACTGTACGAGATATCCACATAGTCGGTTTGGTCTAGTGGTTAGCGTGCTCGGTTAGGTAGTTAGGTAAATAGGTAGGTCCCGTAGGTCTTAGGTTCAAATCCCGCGTGCATCACTTCCCGAATGATGTTACGAAAAACCGTATCTGAAGACGACTTGTTTTTTTTTTTTTTTTTTTTGTAATATTAATAGAATATTATTGTTCATATTGCGGCATAATGCGCGGAAATTAATAATTAATTTTTTAATTTAATATAAAGATAAGTATATGTATTTATATATCTATGATTATATTTATCAGGCCCTTAAATGGTTATTTTTATCAGGTCTTTATGTGGTAAACTTGAACTGGCCCTGATGTGCCAAAGCGTTACATTTCCAATCAGGGCCGTATAAGGTAGCCAGACAGGGGCCTTGGATTTAGAATCCGGTTACCAGGTTCGGCCCTGATATTCCCCATAACTGAATTTCTAGTCGGGATATAGCATCAGATATTCGATGTATATCCATTTTAGGTCCTTAATGTGAAAAGTATATCCTGTATATTCTATGGATATTTATTCTACATACATGCAGGTATATACACGAATGAATGTCAAGAACACATTCTATGTACATACTTGAATAATTCGAATTTGAGCGTCACGTACAGACATATTCGTAAGATATTTCATGCATATGCAATCTATGAACATAGGAAGAAAATCAAACGTCCACGAATTAATTACCTAAGGAGAATTACCCATATAGCATTTTCACATACATTGTATATACATCGTATAAACATTTGCGGATATACAATGTCCTACACCGAGAGAAAAAGTTTAATTGATTCACGGAAATCTTTGCCAATGAAATGAAATACTTGAATTTCAATACTATCTTTCCTTTGAATGGTCTCCAACTCAATGAAAAGTAGTGACATTGATTCGAAGAAACATTTCTTTAAACCAATGATCCTTTTTCATTGATTTCAAAGATCTCGTCGCTGATTCAATGAAACCTTCTTCTTACCAGCTCAAAATTTCGAAACCTATTTTTTCCTGAAGTACGCGGCAGATAAAGTTCAAATTTTGTGAATATGTAAGGAAGTACGGCAGAAATAGGCTGAGCTTCTGACTCCCCGAAACTCGAAGCCGTTCGTTCGGGAAAACCGGAATAGAAAAAAGTGAGGTTAGGTGCGAGAGAGAGATCAATGAAAACGTTTCTTTGAACCAATGAAAACGTCTCTTTAAAACGTTAAAACTGTTTCTTTATTATATACTCACTAAGTAAATGTTTATTTATAGGCAATGAAATGTTCTCTTTGAAATTAAAATGCACTATTTCATTGAAATCAAAGAAATATTTCGTTGAAATCAATGAAAAAAAAATCAATCCACCCATTTCTTTGGCGTCAATGAAATCTTTTCTTTCGGTGTATGTATATGAAATGGATCTGTAAAGGAGACACTTATTCATGTATATCGAATATACACAAAAAAATGAAAAGGTCACTTTCATTTTAAAAAATTGCCTTACCGGGCATTTTGTTAAACAATTATTTATTTCCGTGATTTGTTAATAACATTATTTAAATTATTATTGTCCGAAGTAAACTCTTTAGCACCTTCCATATGTTTGATTTTTTTCAGATTTTTATCTTATCGAGAACTGTTCGTAATTCTCTCTGAAACTCCCTCGAATTTATGCGACGACAGTCAATGTGCTCAGACTACCTTAAATCTTAGTTTCAAGTACTAGAACGACCTGACTGTGCCGCGAGTAATACCTTATAAAGCAGTGCTACATTTTCAATTCCGTCTCCACCATTTTTTATGTATTAAATGATGTTATAAAGGAAGCGTGAAGCGTGTATTCATATGTATGAATAAAATCGGCAGATATATGCTTGTGTCCGAAGAGAAGTTTCTTCATTAATTGGAAAAAAGTCTAGTTACATTTTTAAGTTTTTCGGATTAATGGTACACATCTTTTTTAATATTATATAAACTTTAGATGTCCAGCTTTTTATTCACTAAAATTCATGAAAGTTAATGTTTTTTTAAATATTTACCTCTCGAAAATTTCAATGAGTGGTAACGTGCGAAATCGGAAAGGATTTATTTTTTACGCTATTATAATTGGAATCGTTCAGCTCTTCCCGAAAAAAAATCCGAAAAACTACATCTTATGATTAATTGGAAATTCTTAAATCAAGGCATGAATAGAATTTCGTGAATTTTGCATTTTCTGTGTTCGAATCTTGCGTTTCGAATTAGACATTTCGTCGATTTTGCGTTTTGTGGTTTTGGCATTTCGTCGATCTTGCATTTTGTGATTTTGGCATTTCGTTGATCTTGCGATTCGTGGATATTGCGTTTCGTGGATTTGGCACTTCGTTGATTTTGCGATTCGTTGATATTGCATTTCGTTGATCCTGCGATTCGTGGATATTGCATTTCGTCGATCTTGCGGTTCGTGGATTTGGCATTTCGTTGATCTTACATTTCGTGGATTTGGCATTTCGTTGATCTGGCGATTCGTGGATTTGGCATTTCGTTGATCTTGCGATTCGTGGATATTGCATTTCGTTGATCTTGCGTTTCGTGAATTTAGCATTTCGTTGATTTTTCTTTTCGTGAATTTGGCATTTCGTTGATTTTTCTTTTCGTGAATTTAGCATTTCGTTCATCTTGCGTTTCGTTGATCTTGCGTTTCGTGATTTTGGCATTTCGTTCATCTTGCGTTTCGTGATTTTGGCATTTCGTTCATCTTGCGTTTCGTGATTTTGGCATTTCGTTGATCTTTCGTTTCGTGAATTTCGCATTTCGTTGATCTTTCGTTTCATGAATTTGACATTTCGTTGATTCTGCGTTTCATGGATATGGCATTTCTGTTATTCTCCATTTCGTGGATATTGCGCTTCTGTTATTATCCATTTCGTGGATAATGCACCCTACCTAAAAATATAAATCTTCTAAGATGTCAATGGCCGAGTGGCCGAAGGCACCCGGCAGTCACCCAGAGGAACCAGGTTCTATTCCCACCAACAGCAAATAAATTTACATATGTCTTTTCAGCAATAAATATGTACCGATCAATGCAATAAATCCGAATAACCAACTAAAAGTGCAAGATAAACCGAATTGAATGAATGCAAATAATTATTTTGTAATCAATTTTTACGTTTTTTTTTTGGACAGGACATATGGGTACATACCGTGCACATAATATGTATATCCTCATGGATCTCCAGTGTATGTTCGATGTACATGAATAGGTGCCTCCTTTACAGATACATTTCATATACATATGATGTGATACGACGTGCATACGTATATACATAGGACATTGTATATCCGCAAATGTTTATACGATGTATGAGGCATTCTCTGTCACTTCAGCCACTTTTTTTTCGACCCTCTCAGATCTATCCCGTAATTGGCCATATTTTAGTACCACTTAAAAGCACTCTTTGTGAATTTTTTCAGATTTTTAAATTCATCCATTTCGGAAACGTATATTTTTTTTGTTATTCATACAACTTCGATGGAGTAAATCTGACAAAAAATCACACATACAAAAAAATGTTGTTTTTCACTTAACTTTGTATTGCAATATGTCTCATATTTTCATTCGTGTTGCAAAAGCTATTCACAGCAAAAAAAATGTTAAACTATTTTTTTTACTCATTCGGACACCTTCGATATCACTGCCAATTTTATACAAGCTACAGGGATATGTCAAAAATATACCAAAAAATTGGCATAGTGGGCATCGACTATTCGAAGGAGAAAAAAAATACTTTCCAAAATTTTCGATCCAATAAATGGCTATACGCACGAATAACTGTATGTAAACCTTGAAGGCCGTGTCGTCGTTACGCGTCAAGTAGCTCAGTGGATCGATTATTTGAAGGAATAACAAAAAATAAGTGAAATGAAAAAATATATAAAAATAAAAAAACAATTAAATAAATTTAATTAATTTTCTTTCTCTTTTTAATCCTTCAAGTAGTCGATGCCCACTACACCAATTTTTTTGTAAGTTCTATACATGTCCCTACAGCTTATAAAAAATTGAAAGTAATATCGAAGGTGTCCGAATGAATGAAAAAAATTGTTTAACGTTTTTTTTTTTGCTGAATATCACTTTTGCAACACGAATAAAAATATGAGACCTATTGTATTACAAAGTTGAGTGAAAAACAACGGTTTTTTATATATGTATTTTTTTTGTCATACTTACTCCATCGAAGTTATATGAATAATAAAAACAAATACATTTCCCAGATGGATTGTTTTAAAAATCTGAAAAAATGCACAGAGTGCTTTCAAGTGGTACTAAAATCTGTCCAATTATAGGATAGATCTGAGAGGGTCGAAAAAAAAGTGGCTGAACTGACAGAGAATGCCTCGTATATGCAATGTATGTGAAAATGCTATATGGGTAGCAGGCAAAATTCAAACTTATATATCTCAAGAACGGCTTCAACAATCGGGCTGAAATTTAGCACACATGTGAAGCACGTAGACGCCTTTGTTTGTGATAATTTCAAAAAAAAAAAAAAAAATATGTTCAAATTTTATTCAACATTGCAATTTTTGAAAAATGTCTGTACGTTCTCTAGCTTACGCAAATTTTTAGTTATGGAGTTAAATCCTTTTTTTTATAAATAAAGCTACGTTAAAGGACGATCGGTATTGAATTTGAGATGAATTTATTAAAAAGTTTGATTTTTATAGGACTTTGAATTTTTGAAAAAATGTACGTTTTGCTCTGACTCACATCCAAATCTCACCAAATCAACGGAAATTTTGTACAGATGAAAAATAACGTTCGGCACTGCTGCGTACCAAATTTGGTGATGATCGGTAAAGCCGTTTGGATTTTACGTGACTTTGAATTTTTCAAGAACTATAGAGGTAACGAAATAAATTACAAAGCAGAATTTTGCAGAATGCTTTCTCATTAATTTCCAATTTTCACAAAGCTCCACCTCTACGAGGAAGCCAAAATTAATAAATGATTTTACTCATAGCGCTGGCTTTGTGAAAAATGGAAATTAATGAGAAGTTCTACTTTGCAACGTTTTTTTCTGTCTTTTGTTTTACACATTTGTAGTAATGAAATCTTTGATATTGCACATATTTTTTTGCATATGTTTCATAACGCGGTGCGGCACAAATGGGGCAAAAGAAGAGATGGGTTTTTTTAGATATTCAGTTTTAAATTCACGTCGCGACGTTAAAGGGAATAAATACAAAGAGGTTCGAATTATTCGGCGTTGTAAATTTTTGGAAAAATATCTTTAATATCGCTCGAGGCTTTCGTATTTTGGTATATCAAGCATAATACCATTTTAGCACTAAAATAATATTCGTGGACGATTTAGCTATTCCATTTGAGCAAAATCTATGAAGAAATTAAGATTTTATGAATTTTTGGAAAAATGCGTTTGATCATTTAAGTTCGAGCCCGAGCGATGTCGTTCACCGGGGGAATAATTCATCGATCCCATTGAGAGCAACTCGGGCGAACTAGACTAGTGCGTAAGTACTTCCAACACTCGGTATTATCTTTGACATTGCTTCGAAAAATCAGAACTCAACCTTTCGCTCTTTAGATCGCTTCATTTGCCTCATTCTTCGGGTTCTGTAGTTTGAGATAAGGAAATAATGAAGTCGGAGATAAATGGGAGAGGAAATTGTGGGTGAAAGGCTTATAGATTCCGAACAGATTGTAAAATTCTGTCCCACTTTTTTAAAGATGGAATATTTATTTATTTATTTATTTAGTAGTAGTAGTAGTTTTATTTCCATGTATACCCTATTGAGTGTTTACAGTTTCCCTTCCCATACATATCAAAAATACATTTTTGGTATTGCCAAATACACTGCATCAAACCCTTACATTTATATTTCCGATTTTCCACATCACAGTTTTTCCCCAATTTTTCTGCGTCATTCTAAAACTTAGCAGGTACGTAGGCCACCTTGTCGTAAATGATGACAAGGCGTTGTAGGTTTTAACGAGGAGAATGCCTCTCCCTCGCTTTCGTTTATTTTTACAAGTGTTTCCGTAATTGAGAAACAAACAATTAAAACATATTAATAAAAGTTAAAAAATAAAAAGGGACACATAAACTGAGTTTTAGAGACGGCGAGTTCCTGAGGAAAAAAGGTGACTACTTAAAGTCAGCAGTAACTTATTAGAGGAAAATTCACTTATGGGCAGTAACTTTGTTAGGGAGGGCAATTTACGTTAAAAAGAATATTATTTGTTAAGTTATTTTTTTATATCTATATTTATACTCTTTGGAAAAAACACAATTTAAAGGGAAGTCCCGACTTATGGACAGTCAGGTGAATTCTGTAAGAAAAGAAATTACTTAACAGCAACCTCGGGTTAATATATTTACTTATGGGCAGTAAATAGGACAAAAATTAGGAATTGTACGTAGGCAGCACTATTCCCGGATCCTTACCTCCTGCGTTCGTCTCTACTGGGAGAAACGGGCAGGAAGTTTCGGATCAAAAGCTCTGAATCTTCGCTGCTTATATGCACGGCCAGGACTCCTTTCTCTTACGGGAGAAACCGCATCGTTGTGGCCATCTGTCGGCCAAGCGGGAACTACGGGAGCTTTCGCGAGCTCAAGCGCGGATCGCCAACTCGGCGGGCCCGGGCCGTTAGGGAAATTTTATTTCAGTTTAGGACGGGGTTTTATTTTACAGGAAGAAAAAAAAACTGTAAGCCAGGAGGCAAACAGTTTGACCGCCTGCGGACAACAACCTCGAAAGACACTTTATTTCTCTGACATTCCTACTCTCTTTACCGTACTAACAATAGATCACATTCCTTTTTAAAAATGTTTATTCCTGTTCCCGTTAATCACCATAGTCCTCGCCAATTTCTTCTAAAATGCACCTAGTCTGTATCCGTATTTCATTATTCCATCGATGTTCACTTTTCCAAAATATTGTTTCGCTACTGTCTTCTTTCCCCTTCTTCCCTCGTTCTTCCGCCGCTGTTGACATTTCCGATTATCCTTTTATCGTTGTTCCGGTGATGTAGATTTTCTCAAAATATTGTTTCCCTGCTATCTTCCCGCTTCTTCTTTAGTTCCCTTTTCTTCTATTTCTCCACAATGCTTTTCTTATAATGTTCCCTCTCAATTTCCCTATTTCCTCCATGTTCTTGATTCCAGATGATCTCTTCTTCCGCATATCCGGAATTTTTCCCAATATCTCCTGCAACATTTCTGTCTCCAGCTACTTCCCTTAACTTTCTACTCGATTTTCCGTATATCTTTTACCCTGGTCGGTTGTTGTTGGCTAACGGGTCTCCATTCCCTTCCTTATCGACTGCGAATTTCCGTATCTCAGCACCATCTACCGCTGCTTTCTTGTTCCCAGATTCCTCGCCGCCATCTTGCTCTATTCCCGGCCGGCTAACCTCACGCAAGAAAGCCACACAAAAAGTTTTCAGTCTTGTTCAGCACATAATATTTCCTTCAGATAACACTTCCCCGTATACTGTGTCTTATTCCCGACACTTCGGTATGCCTTTTAATGATGGCCTCTGTTCCGTCCACCAAATATTTTCCAAAAACACCGGACCCTGCCGTGTTCGCGGCAGGGTCCACGCGGCGCCAACGCCGCCAACCGACCTCCTTATTTATTTATTTATTTAGGTACAGTGGACGGGATAAGCCCTTGAAAATAGATAATAATAATAATGGCGATACAATTAGCTCTATAAATACACTGGAAAAAAAATGTCATTGAATCAATAAATCCTTAGTTTGCGGGCTGCCAAAAACAAGCATTATCAACTTAATTTGAATTCTAATTTCTCCACTTCCATACGAGATCGAAACAATACCTCTACAATAATATTTTATTATTACAATGTTAAATGGAATTGAATAAGAACTAGAGTTAATTAAAAAATACTTTTATTTGGCAGCGGGCAATAGATTTTGTTTTCGATTTTTTTTTGAAATTTTCGAATTTTTAAATTTTTTGAAATTTCTAAATTTTTTTGAAATTTTGAAATTTTTTAAAATTTTGAAATTTTTTGAAATTTTTTAAAATTTTGAAATTTTTTGAAATTTTGAAATTTTTTGAAATTTTGAAATTTTTTGAAATTTTGAATTTTTTTGAAATTTTGAATTTTTTTGAAATTTTGAAATTTTGAAATTTTGAAATTTTTTGAAATTTTTTGAAATTTTGAAATTTTTTGAAATTTTTTGAAATTTTGAAATTTTGAAATTTTGAAATTTTGAAATTGAAAATTGTTTAAAATGAACATATTTAATGGGTAATACCAAATGTTGAAGGAAAAAAAAAGAAATAAAATAAATTTTCATCAAAGCTGTTTATTTCCAATTTGATTTCTTCCGCTTAAACAATGGTGATAAATACTCAGAATAAAATTTTCGAAAAAAAAATACACAAAAAAGTTTGACATTTCATTTTTATTCAACCAAATTGGGAATGGGGATGTTTGAGTATCTCTCACTGTCGAATATGGTTGAAAAATAAAATTTATCAGCGCAGCAGAGAATTTTCAATAACTTTCGGTTTAATAAAAAATTCACCGATCGGATTTTAATTTTTTGTACTTTACGAATCGTTGAAATATCCGTACGTACATATGTATATTTATGGCTCTGGTATTTGACAGGTACCTTCAGCTAAAAGGTTTAAAAAAAAATTGGTGCCAGCTGATTAATTACGAAAAAATCTGGCACTTATGCTCAGGAATTTATCACGAAAAATTTCATTACCCGATTTTTAATACATTCGGTGTAATAATAACTTAGGGTTGATTAAAATATATGCACCGAAAATTATTTTTACTCATAATTGCAATTATTATATTAATTTAACGTTTTTTTTTTTGTAATATTCATAGGTAGAAAAATAAATAAATATTATATTAGAAACAAAAGAGAAAAAATTGTTTATTGATTCGTTTAAAGATGGCACTAAAATAAAAAATCATGCATAATTGGTTAATATGAAAAATAACGGCTCATTAATTTCTCCATTTGTTGGCTTTTCGTGACATTGTTAAATATATTTTTCTGAAAATTTTTGTTTCATTATTATTTTAGTAAAATGTTCAAAAAATAATTAAAACCGAGTTATTAAAAAAATTAATTAATCAATAAAGTGAGTTCCGAAAATGGGACATTTATGACGTTGCTAACAGATGATAAAAAAAGATTTACAAATATCAAATATATTAATGAAGTAAATAATGAAATTTCTACATCTTAAGGGCTCAACCCAAGGTCTTTAACAGTTTGAACAGCCCCTAAATATTTATAATTAATTTCAGCTTTCGTCCCTATATAGACGTATCAGCAAATAACGTTTAAACGGTTTCGGAACTTGCGGCAACTTTTAGTCAAATAAGATATTCATTAAAGTGTAATATTTTACCAACTTATCCAAAAAGATGACGTTAAAGAAAATATTGATTTTTCATAAAACGTGAACTGAGGAAATGACGTACAAATAATTTAAAAAATTTCAGAGATAGCAAATTAAATAATTACACTGCACTCTGGTTGAAATTTCACCTACTCGCGAAAAAAAAATTGACATTTTACGAAATTTCCAAGTAGTAGTCATCTATTCCCCTCAACACGTAGTTTCTCATATTGTATTTATGGTTGCATGTCCGAGAGTGCACGAGAAAAACGGAAATGTACGTGGAAGTAAAATACTTAGCTAAGAACGAGGGTAAAAAAAAAGGTAAGAGAACAAGCGTAACGACGAAACACATAGTGTGTTTGCATGAAACGGTGTGTAGAGTAAAAAAGAGTTGTGGATGAAGAAGGAAGTCGAGAGAAGAGAAAAATGTAACGCGGGAGGATTTAACCTGACGGACGAAAGCATAGCCACCCGTAGCACTCGCTAAATCGACGTGGTGCTTTCACGTAACTGCACTGCAACCTCGGGGTGGAAACGGCTGAAGCACGAAGGGGTATGAGAAAAGGTTTCGAGGAGGATCCACTTAAATTTTCGCTGTTACGTTACCGTTGTACGACTGGATCTTCTGATGTATATTTTAGAAAGTTCGTATGTTCTACCTATTTTTCTGTTTGTCTGTGTGATAAAAAAATCCAGCGGCATATGAAAGTCCCAAGGGAAAGAAGGAGAGTCCTGCGGGATATGAGTCTTGAGAGATAGAAGAAGAGTCCTGCGGGATAAGAGAATCTCGAGGGAGAGAAGGAGAGTCCTGAGAGATAGAAGGAGACTCCTGCGGGATAGAAGAGTCCTCTGAGAGATAGAAGGAGAGTTCTGTGAGAGCTAGGATAGTCCTGCGGGATAGGAGAGTCTCGAAGGATAGGGGAGTCCCAAGGGATAGGAGAGGCTCGAAGGATAGGGGAGTCCCAAGGGATAGGAGAGTCTCGAAGGATAGGGGAGTCCCAAGGGATAGAAGGAGAGTCCTGCGGGATAAGAGAGTCCTGCGTGATAGGAAAGTCCTGCGGGATAGGAAAGTCTCAAGGGATAGAAGGAGAGTCCTGCGGGATATGAGAGTCCTGAGAGATAGAAGGAGAGTTCTTCGGGATAGAAGAGTCCTGTGAGGGATAGAAGGAGAGTTCTGTGAGAGCTAGGAGGAGAGTCCTGCGGGATAGGAGAGTCCTACGGGATAGGAGAGTCTCGAAGGATAGGGGAGTCCTGCGGGATAGGAGAGTCTTGAAGGATACGGGAGTCCCAAGGGATAGGAGAGTCTTGAAGGATAGGGGAGTCCCAAGGGATAGAAGAGTTCCAAGGGATAGAAGGAGAGTCCTGCGGGATAAGAGTCCTGCGGGATAAGAGAGTCCTGCGGGATAGGAAAGTCCCAAGGGATAGACGGAGAGTCCTAGACTCCTAGAGTCCTAGTGCTAGATAGGAGATTCCTGCCAGATAGGAGAGTCCTGAGGAATATAAGAGACCTGCGGAATATGCGAGCCCGGCGGGATAGGAGAGGTCTGTGAGAGATAGAAGGAGTATCCTGCAAATACCAAAAGTGACTTATTGTCAACAACTCACCGTCAAAAGGCCCTGACAACAGCAAATAAAGAACGCACCTGAAATCCTAACCTAAAGAACCTAAAGAAAAAAAATGTAAAGGAAGAAGGAAAATAAAATGCTGTAAAGGGAATGAAAAGAAAGGACCTAGTCGGTTTAAAAACAAGGATTAAAACTCCATTAGGCGTGTAAGCTCTGCCCAGAAGGCTCCAGTTAGCCACTAAACAACCTAAAGAACCAAAAAAAAGGGAATAAAAATAAACAGAATCTAACAGAACCTTAAGAACCCTAAAGAACCCAAAGAGCTATAAAGAAACCTATCGAAATCTAAGTTATAAAATGAAAGAGTGCGATGCATTAATGCACTCGTCTATAAATATATCAAAGAGTATCTCGCGCCGAAACATCTGCGTCAAAACATCTGCGCCGAATTGCGCAGAATGTGTTGCGCATAAAAAGAATTGCGCAGAATGTGTTGCGCATAAAAAGAATTGTGCACAATATGGTTGTGCACAAAACAAAATGTGCACAATCTAGTTGTGCAAAAAAGAAAATGTGCACAATCTAGTTGTGCACAAAAGAAAATGTGCACAATCTAGTTGTGCACAAAACAAAATGTGCTCAATCTAGTTGTGCACAATACCTTTTTTTGTAAAATATAATTGTGTACAAAGAAATTGCGCACAACATTAATGTACACAAATTCACAACATAAATGTGCACAACCAAGTTGTGCACTATCGAAGCGTGCACAACACGGATGTGCAGTATCCGGCCGTGCACAATTGGTTTGTGGCCAGACGCGGTACCCCCACTTTTTCAAGCCTATATACACATGTACATCCATCCATACATTTTTTCTTAAGGTAGTTCTGTCGGTACACCGGAGTCATAAATCTCCGAGTCTATATGACATTAAAAAATAATCATACGCATCACTTTGACTGTCTCAATAATAATATCAAAAATAATCGAGAATCCTTCGAAATTGTCGTAATCAAATTAAAACGATTATTTGTAAATAGTTAATATGTTTAGTGCGGATTTGACTTCATTTTTACGATAATTAGGTTAGAAAACGTCATTTGGCCCGGTATCGTGCACTTTGACCTTGGTTCAATTAAACATTATTCCGGTGACTTCACCTTTTTTCATGATCCATCACTTCCTGAATGATTTACGAATCTGTAGTACTATTTATTTTTTCTCTATCTTTGATCTAAGTATGTTAATTTTCGATTTAAAGATCAATTGTTCCAGCCCTCTCGTTAGCGCCGTGTAAAAAGATCGATTTTCAAGTTTTAATTGTTCATTCAAATACTCGGTAAGAGCCTTCAGGATTTTGTGCAAGTAAAATTGAATAGCTAAATTACAACATGTCCAAAATTCATGCATATGAGTTTGGATTGCCTTCACGACAGAACTACCTTAACCACTTTTCTCGACGTTTTGAGTGTTCCAACCTGAAAAACTCGAAAAAAAAATTCTCACGAAAACAAAATTTCCTCCATGTGAAAGCACAAATACAAAAAGCAAAAAAAAAAATTTACTATAGTCTCTCTCGGAAGAATATAAAGAATGGTAGGAAATCAATGGTATACAATTTCTGTGACGCTCATGAGTTTTCTTTTGGTATGCAACGTTTTCCAGTGCGAATTGGGTACATAAAGAGATTCAACAATGGATCAGGTGGAGAGCAACCGTTTACCCACTCCGGGTAATAGCTCAAAAATGGTGACAAGATTTTCGAGAACAATTTCAAATTTTTATATTGAGACGCAAAAATTCATTTTCATAATTCATGAAAAAAAAGCATCAGAAAACAAATTTTTTAAAAATGGAAGTGATTTTTCTAACCTAGAGAATAATACAAAAAATTACGAAATAGTGGTTTAGAATTTTTTTTCTAAATCTCTTTTCTCGACGTTTTACACCGTTTTGAGTGTTCTAACCTGAAAAACTCGATAAAAACAAAATTCTCACGATAACAAATCTTCCTTCATGAGTAAGCATAAATGCAAAATGCAACAAAAAATTTACTATAACCTCTGTCAAAAGATCATAAAAAACGGTAGGAGATCAATGATACACAATTTCTGCGACACTCAGGAGTTTTCTTTTGGTATGCAACGTTTTCCAGTGCGAATTGGCTACATAAAAAGATTCAACGATAGATCAGATGGAGAGCAACCGTTTGCCCACTCTGGGTAATAGCTAAAAAATGTTGACATCTAATACAAGATTTTCGAGAATAATTTCAAATTTTTATATTGACACAAAAATTTATTTTCAAAATTCATGAAAAAAAATCTAAAAAAAAAGGAAAATGTTTTTTCTAGCCTCTAGAATAATACAAAAAATTACGGAAAAGTGGTTTAGATATTTTTTTCTAAATCTCTTTTCTCGACGTTTTACACCATTTTGAGTGTTCTAACCTGAAAAACTCGAGAAAAAAAAATTCTCCCGAAAACAAAGCTGCCTCCATGAGAGAGCACAAATGCGAAATGCAAAAAAAAAATGTACAATAGTTTCTCTCGAAAGAACATAAAGAACGGTAGGAGATCAATGGTACACAATTTCTGCGACGCTCAGGAGTTTTCTTTTGGTATGCAACGTTTTCCAGTGTGAATTGGCTACATAAAGAGATTCATCGACAGATCAGGCGGAGAGCAAATGGTATACAGTGTGCCACGGGTAAGAGAGTGTACAGTCTCGTTGCGATGAGGAGTGGCAAAAGCTGGCGAGCGATCGCTGTGGATATCTGCGTTTGCCTTGAGGAGACAGTTTTCTCATCGACTACCTTATACCTACGTTTACTCTCGTGTCGTCTCACTTTTTCTCTCCTACGTGGCGCTGCTACTGCTGCTTTACGTCCTTGGTCTCGGGAATTGCATTCGAAATCCAGGAGCCCACGATGAAGCTTACAGCCCGGGCAGGAAGTAATAGCGAAGTGATAGAGTCGCGAGAGCGGGGAATTTTTATGGATAAATCGATGTTGCACGCGCCGCGGGATGAAGTGAGGTAGAGGGCGCTCTGACGAAGCTATAGTACGGTACTATAAAGCTTCCAACCGTTGTACAGTCACTGGCGCGTCTCGAGGGACTCTGGAAACCCTATTTTACCTCGACTACGTTTCCACGTTTTTCCTCAAGACTAAACAAATACAAATACACGCTTCTTTAAAACTAAACAAAAGCAAATACTTGTTTCCTGAAAAGTAAACAAAACCGAGAACTTGCATCTTTTTTTTTTTAAACAATTGCGGAATTAAAAAAAATTGCTAATTATGCAATTATTTATAATGCTATGTTATGTTAATTAAGAGAACGTGTTTAACTTTTTGTTTATATTTTTTAACGAATTTTCAAATGAATTAAATTTTTTTAAAGCATTTTAATAATAATGTATTTATATGTTTATTATTATATTATAAGATAATATGCTCGTTTAAAACTAAACAAAACCGAGAACTTGCATCATTTTTAAAAATAATTGTGTAATTAAAAAAATGCTAATTATGCAATTTTTTATAATGCTAGGGCTAATTAAGAGAATGTGTTGTTTAACTTTTTGTTTATTTTTTTAACGAATTTTCAAATTATTTTTAGAAATCTTTTTACGTAATAATAATAATGTATTTATATGTTTATTATTATATTATAAGATAATATGCTCGTTTAAAACTAAACAAAACCGAGAACTTGCATCATTTTTAAAAATAATTGTGTAATAAAAAAGAAGCTAATTAGGCAATTTTTTATAATGCTATGGCTAATTAAGAGAATGTGTTGTTTATCTTTTTATCTATTTTTTTAACGAATTTCCAAATTAATTTTAGAAATTTTTTTACATTACAATAATGTATTTATATGTTTATTATTATATTATAAGATAATATGCTCGATTAAGACTAAACAAAACCGAGAACTTGCATCATTTTTAAGAATAATTGTGTAATAAAAAAGAAGCTAATTAGGCATTTTTTTATAATGCTATGGCTAATTAAGAGAATGTGTTGTTTAACTTTTTGTTTATTTTTTTAACTCATTTTCTAATTAATTTTAGAAATCTTTTTACATTATAATAATAATGTATTTATATATATTTATTATTATATTGTAAAATAATACAATCCATTACAACTAAACAAAAGCAAATACTTGCTTCCTGAAAAGTAAACAAAAGCGAGAACTTGCATTTAAAAAAAAATAATTGTGTATTAAAAAAATTGCTAATTATGCAATTATTTATAATGTTATGGTTTATTAAGAGAACGTATTGGTTAACTTTTTGTTAATTTTTTTTAACGCATTTTCTAATTAATTTTAGAATTTTTACGTTAGTTTTAAATTTAGATATTTTTACGTTATAATAATAATGTATCCATTTATGTTTATTATTACATTATAAGATAATAAAACCATTAAGTGCCTTTTTACAAAAAAAAAACGAGGTACTTAGAATGACCATTAGCTAATTGTTATTATTCATTTACTTATTTATTTCTACACTATAAAGGCTAGATACGACAGTTTAAACTTAAAAATAATACATTTTAGACATGTTATCTGATTAAATTTAAGTGGCATAATTATTGACTTTTTGTAACGAAATAAATCGGCATTTTATTGTATTTCTAAGGTAGCTACTGCGTTTCACACTAGTCAAATCAGTGCTACATTTTTTAAAACGTTTTTAGAATTTCTGGTGGCTTAATTAATAGTTCCAAGGAGTCTCACACATAGCAGGATTAGTTCTTAATATATAAGTACATTCACAGCCGTGATTGGAATAGAAAATCGGCTGATATATGCAAATGTATGAAGTCATGTTTTTTCGTGCAGTTTTTTAAAAGAATAATCCATAATAGTGGTTCAATTATGATGAGCAATGTCTCATTTTGATTATTGGAGGATCCTCAATCGATTGACCGTCCAGATTTTTGATAGCATCAGTAGTTCAAAAGATACAAGCGTCTGATTATCCTATCCTAACCTAACATCAGGGATACAAATGGCTGTAACTTTTGAATCACTAATACTATACAAAATCTGGACGGTCAATTGAATAAGGATCTTCTAAGAATCAAAATGACATACTGCTCGTCATAATTGAACCACTATTATGGGTTATTCTTTTAAAAAACTGCACGAAAAAAACATGACTCCAGATATTTGCATATATCAGTCGATTTTCTATTCCAATCACGGCTGCGAATTTACTTATACACTGTTAGAAATTTTTGTATGAAAATTAATATAAAGCATTGGAAGTTTTTTTTTACGGTTACGCATATATTAAATTTAATATACAAATATTAATATACAAAAAAATTATTGTAAAATTAATATACAGTATACTAAACACTTTTTAAAAGTTGTGTTTAGAATATAATTATTGGAATTTTACAACATATCATCTAAAAAATGAAATTTTTCAATTTTATTAAATTTCATTTAATATACAGATATCTATATTACTATCTGTTACTATATTAATATAATAATTCATATTAAATGCCATATATTAAATTTAATATAGCGTATTTGCAAAACAACTTCCAATACATATATTAATTTTCAAAATATTCCTAACAGTGTATATTAAGAACTAATTCTGTTACGTGTGAAACTCCTCGAAACAATTAATTAAACCACCGAAAACTGTAAAAACGTTTTTAAAAATTTAACACTGATTTGTCTAGTGGGAAACGCAGAGTAGCTGCCTTAAACATTTCCAGCGTCAAGAGGGTCAAGAGTCAGTGCTAAATATTTTTTTACAGACATCGTCTTTGGCGAAAACTTTTTCTTTTCCATCAAATTTCAAGATTCTCAATGACCAACATAATAAAAAAAATATTAGCCTTTTTTTAACACGTCTACTGAAGACCGTCCAATCACTGACATGTAACCAACAACTGTGGCGCTCACGTTGTACGGTACTATGATGAAGAGAGGGGAAAAACAGCGCCACTGCTGGAGCTCGAGAATACGTAACCTATAGGACAAACTTTGTAGAGCAAGAGAAGAGACTCCGACAACGATCAAATTGAAAGAGAAAGAGAGAGAGAGACATATTTTGCTTCGCCAGCGCAGCAGCAAAGCTGTCCAGCGGAGTGGGGATCCATCCGGGCTTTGCGCTCTCCTCGTGACCTTGAATGTCGACGAAGCAGCCTAGACCTTGCCTAGCAGCTTCGCTGCTGCTGCTACTGCTGCTAGCTCCGTCGCAGCGGAAACTCACTCCGTTAGCTTAGCTGTGCCTAGATATCTAGCGTCACGAGACGTTCGACGGCCTTACTCCCCACCACTAACCTACCGTGACCTAAGGTTTAGCGTTTTGCTATCTATTCTACCTCGGGCGATATCCATCGTGTAACATCATAGCTCCATGAGAGTAGAAACGACTATTCCCTTACCCATATCCTAACGGGTTCTCAGAACCGCACCTCTAGACCCGCATAACTTTAATACCAATTTTACCCTCCCCCCCTCTGCGGAATTTCTTTTTTTTTTCTGCGAAGGAG